>QXEO01000121.1:3728956-4156456 GCA_007115705.1 Dactylis glomerata | reverse complement strand
CTGGCATAATCTTCGCCTGTACTCCCTTTGTTCGCTGATTACAAGTCTTTTTTTGCGGATAATGATTACAAGTCTTTTGGTAGTAAACACAATCACCTTTTACATTACAATTTACTGATATTGCTTTCGTAAGCTAGGTTTTGATAATCAGACATAATTTGCCCAATGTGAATTTACAACATATCCTACTATCATGTAACTGGCATGTTATATTCTCTCGTATGATACATAAATAGTTAACCACAATATTTTGGTCATCTTACGTAAACTGTTCTCGGTATAAATGTTGTACACCACGCTGTGATTAAAGTATTCAGTTTTCAGCTTTTGTGATGTCAAAAATATGAGGATTATGGTATTTTTTATGGTTCATATTTTTCTCACAATTAAATAAACTTGTTGTAGGAGAATGGACCGAAGCTGGATACACGGAACTCGTTTCACAATACCGTACTTGAAAGGTGTTGAGGAATTTATGGATGTTGTTCGCCAAAATTTCAAAGAAAATCAAGATATACTATGCCCATGTCGGGACTGCCTAAATCTGCAGCACCAGAGCCAGTCAGTTGTTGAGGAGCACATACAATGTGTTGGTATGTCCAACACATATACGAGGTGGGTCTTTCATGGTGAATCACTGAGTGATGATGAAGGGAGTAAGATGGAGGATGTTGCATACACATCTGATGACGATGACTTTTTTGACGACAAACGAGATGATGTTCCGTATATGGTAGATGATCTGGCCAGGTCTGGAAGGCGAGGTGAAGGTCAGCCAAACCTCTTTTCCAAGCTAATGGAGGAAGCCAAGAAAGAACTTTATGAAGGATGCAGCAATTTCACGCGGCTATCGTTCATTATTAAGCTCCTCCATGTCAAGTCATCCGGCCGAATTACAAACAGAGCATTCAATCTAATTCTGGAGTTGTTTAGCGCGGCATTTCCACATGCAGATATACCAAAATCATACACCGCAGCTAAGAGTGTTCTACATGAAGTTGGGCTTGGTTATGAGACTATTCATGTATGCAAGTTTGATTGTGCACTGTTTTGGGGGAGCTATGCCAACAACACCCATTGTCCTGAGTGCGGGACATCAAGATGGAAAGATACACAGGGAAGGAAAAAGGTACCCCACAAGGTTCTTAGGTACTTTCCTATAATCCCTAGGCTTCAACGATTTTTTGTGTCAAAGGAACACTCGACAGATGCTAGGTGGCACAAGGAGAAGAGGGTTGCCGAGAAAGATGTTATGAGACACCCTGCTGATGGTGAAGCTTGGAAGCACTTTGACCGTGAGAATGGTTGGTTTGCTAAAGATGCTCGTAACATTAGGCTTGGTATTGCCACTGATGGATTCAACCCCTTTGGAAACATGAGCAGTTCATATAGTATGTGGCCAGTTTTTGTCATCCCATACAATTTCCCGCCATGGATGTGCATGGACCAGTCCAATTTCATGATGTCTTTGCTTATTCCAGGGAAAAAGGCACCTGGGAAGGAGTTCCACGTGTTTATGCAGCCACTGATTGCAGATATGATGAAGCTTTGGGGAACCGGTGTGGAAACATATGATGCATTGTTAGATGATTCCTTTCCTTTGCATGCTGCGTTCTTGTGGTCGATTCATGATTACCCTGGACTGGCCACTCTATCAGGGCGTAGCACACGGGGTTATTATGCATGTGTGCATTGTGATGAGAACCCTTGCTATGAGCCCCTGAAAAACAAGATTGGGTATGTAGGGCATCGCAGATTTCTGCCTACTAATCAGCGTTTCAGGAGAAGCAAGGATTTCAACGGGTTGGTTGAGAAAAGAGAAAAACCTCGGAAGTTCACAAATTCTGAAGTGTTGGAGAAGTTAGAGAAGGTTAAGGATTTTAAACCAGGAAAGTATCCAGGAAACAAGAAGAGAAAGCGCACTCAGAAAGATGAACCAAACTGGAGTCAGAAGGTGAGCCTATATGAACTTCCATACTGGTCAAACCTGAAATTAGCATATAACATTGATGTAATGCATGTTGAGAAGAACATATGTGATAATATAATTGGGACTCTCCTAGAGATGGAGGGAAAGAATAAGGATACGGCAAATGCTAGGATAGATTTGCAAAATTTAGGAATCAGGGAGGATCTGCACCTAAAACCCGATGGAAAGGGTGGAATGGAGAAGAAAAAAGCTGAGTACAATCTTACCAAGGAAAATAAGAAACGATTTTGTGAGTATTTAGCTAATGTGAAATTCCCAGATGGGTATGCAGCTAATCTAGCAAGATGTGTGGATCTTGAAAAATGTAAAGTGCATGGGTTGAAGACCCATGACTGCCACATATTGTTACAGCAAGTCATACCGGCTGCACCAAGAGGGCTTGTGAGGAAGGACATATATGAGGCCATTGCAGAATTGGGTAATTTTTTCAGACAATTGTGCTCAAAAACTCTCAGAGTTGATGTTCTTCATCGGATGAAGGATGATATTCCTGTAATTCTTTGCAAGCTTGAGATGATTTTTCCACCCACCTTCTTTGATGTCATGGTTCATTTAGCTGTTCACCTACCCGAAGAGGCAATTTTGAGGGGGCCCGTGCATTATGGTTGGATGTATCCAATAGAAAGAAGGCTTGGGTACCTAAAGGGAACTGTTCGTAACAGAGCAAAGCCAGAAGGGTCCATTGCGGAAGCATATGTCGGGGATGAGTGTGTATCCTACTGCTCCAGATATCTGACAAATATTGAGACAAGATTTAATAAAAAAGATAGGAACAATGATGGGAAGAGGGTCACTTCTTCTGATGAACTGAGAGTTTTTTCTACTGCTGCAAAAGGTTTGGGGGCATCAAAACTCAATCTTTATGATAGTGAATATGACCTCATGGCCTGGTGTGTGCTTGATAACTGTCGTGAAGTAGAGAAGTACATGGAGTAAGTATATTTGTCGTCATTATGCATAGTATGTGGTTGGCTTGTAGAGACAATGTATGTTCATGTGTTAATTTTGCATTTCTTGTTCCAGAGTTTATCGAGAAGAGCTACAAAGGAAGGGTGTGACTAACATTGAGCAGACACTTAAGAAGGAATTCTCTGCATGGTTTGCGAAGCATGTAAGTCATTTATTTGGTGCGTGTTATATTCATCGTGTAGTAATGATGTCATTAACCTTACCGTTACATTGATGTGTTCTCATATTTTGACAGATTCATAATATAGGAGAGAATAACGTTTCACATGATTTGTACTCACTATCGTGTGGCCCTGACAATCGCTTTCGAGTGTACTCTGCCTGCAATGTGAATGGTGTTCGGTATCACACTTTGGGTCGTGAGAAGAGGCGAAGAACTCAAAATTCAGGCATCATGGTTAAGGGATATGACAATGGTATTGTGTACTATGGCGTTCTTAAGGAGATTCTTGAGTTGATGTACCCGACAAACAAGCATGGAGATAGGTCGGTGTTTTTGTATCATTGTGATTGGTATGATATTACAAGCAACAAGACAACCGGGTTGAGGGATGATGGGTACTTCAAAAGTCTGAATCACAAAGCTCTTTGGTACAAGAATGATCCCTTCGTATTGGCTTATCAAGTTGACCAAGTGTTTTACATGGAGGACACAGCCCTTGGAAATGACTGGAAGGTGGTGCAGACTTTCACTCATAGACATTTGTATGATGTTCCTGAATCAGAGACAGGTGAGCTCAATGCTGAAGATGCATACCAAGAAGATATGTCAGCGTCAACTTTTACTGTGAACAATGTTGATCCATTGTTCCACACTTTTAGCCGTGATGACGAAGAAGGTATGTCTGTAGATCCTAAAATTGTTTCTGAGATTGAGAAGAATGCCGAGAACAATGATGACGATAGTACCACTGATGAGGATGAACAAGATGGCGACAGCGGGAGCGCAAGTGAGCATTCAAGTGATGATGAAGTTTAGCATGTTTCCTAATGTTTGCGTCTTTCATTAATTTTTTTTGCTTGTTTTTCATGATTTTTGTACTGGCTATACGTATCTTCCTCCTGTACTGAAGTGACATGGAACAGGTTTACATGTGTCCTGAAGGTTTGCTTTGTTTTAAAATCCTAGAATTACTGGTTATTATATGAACTTGTTTCTTATGTACATGCTTCTCTAGATACCGGGGAGATGCTTCCCAGAATTTCCGTAACTTGATATGGAGTAGTGGCTGCACTTTTGTTCAATATTTGTTGTTCAACTTCACAGAAATATTGCTCTGCTCACCGAGGACATGACCTGAACATGTACGCCTGAATCAATGCAAGTGAGAAGGACGGAGCCAGGGAATAGCACGGGTACCAACGAGCAAAACGTACTAGTCAAGACGATAGGAAATGAGTGACTCTTTTGGTTCCTGTACCGAATAATGATGGAATTTTGGATCGTGTCCTCATAGTGATCTAGTGAATAATTATTCTAACCTGTTTGGATTATGTACTGAATTTGTGTGCATTTGGGTGCTGTCATTTTTTTCTGATGAGGTAATGCCATGTGCTCTATATATGCTTTGCATTGTTCTTATTGTCAATTAGGCTGCAATATACTGAACATATTTCTTCATATCAAATGCCTATTTACAAGCTGTTAACTTGTGTTAGAATGGCATAATTTATATTTACCAACGGTCAATAATCGTATACAATAGTTGTGCATCTCTGAAAAAAATGCAGCATCAATATACAACTTCAAAAAAAAAAAGGCACCACATGGCCAAGTCTTGTTGTCGCGCTTCAAAATCAAGCTAGCTCGCACGCGACCATCGCGTTGGGCAACACGAAGGACCGCCGAACCGCTGTCGTGTGGGGCATCCCAAATGTGCAGTTTTTTCTATCTCTCCGATTAGAAATAAGCGTTGGATCAAAAATAAGTATCGGGTAATTTAGTACAACTTAGTATAAACTAGTTTATACTAAGTCACCGACATTTATTTTCGATCGGAGGAAGCATTTCTTTTAGCTTTTTACTATTTTCAGTGATTTAAAATAAGTTCTACGAAAATATGAACAAAACCTTTTTAACTAACAATTTGTGAGATAATGATCACATAAATCATATTCAACTTTTTTTAGGGGATCATATTCAACTACATGGCTAAAAATCCATAAGGGCAATGAAAAAATATTTTCTATGGAACGGTACGCCTTCTATTTGCACTTTATCTTGAATATTCATAAATCTCATCAATTTTGTATATAACCTCGTAATTACAAGATCCAAGAACCAAATGTGTTTCTTTTGATACGACGAACAACTTTCACATTGGCTCTTTTCCAGTGGATATATATCATCATGATCCTTTTCAACCATGGTCGGAAGTCGGAACACACCAAAACTCACTAATCTCACTATTAATTTTTCACATGACCTTTCATTTAAAAGATCCAAAATTCATCTCTATTTCTATTGATAATGCATACAACATTCATGTTGGTGTCTTTTCTAGTGGATAACATCATCCTTTATTCAACAATGGTCGGAGCACACAAAAATTAGGTAATCTCGATAATTTTGCATAATCTAGTTGCATTTTATTATTTTCACGGTTGGTTGTGTAATCCATCTCTTTTGCATTGCCTTTTTTCTTCTTAATTAATGGGCACTAATAAATATATCATTTTACGCAATAAATAAAAATAAATGTAATATTATGAAAGAAAAATATTTTTCCCTACAACGCAGGACCTATTCCCTCCAATTTTCCACCGAAAATCCATTCCCACCCACCCAAAATATAGTTTTCCCTCTACCAAAATATATTTTTCCCTCCACTTCTCTTTTTTCAGCGCCCACTCCCTTATATATCCTGCTTTTATTCCCCCCATTCTCCACGAACCAGATCGGAGTGGCCCTCCGATCCACCCGCCCTAGCCAGGTCGATCGGCGCCGCCGCCCTCATCTGCACGTACAGGAACGCCGCCGTCCACACCCACGCTGATGTCGCCGCTCACACCCGCCAGAACACCATCGCCCGCATCCGCGCGACGCCGCCACCAGCACCCGCGCGATCGCCGCCTCCCGCACTCGCGCGATCGCCGCCGCCCTCATCAAGGTAAGAAGCCCTTCTACAATCCTTCTTGCTAGTGTAATCTTCAGGTACTTCGTGTATTGGTTGCTCCGTTCCGAGTATTTGAACTACTTCTAGATCACGATTATTACGCATGGTTGCTCCGTGCAGATGATTTGACCTGCTTATTATCCCCATGTTTTGTTTTTCTTGATTATATATGCAATATTCGTCCCCGGTTGATTGATTTTCCTGTGATTGGTCCAAGATTTGTCGCGATGATAAGATAGAATTGGCCATTTTGGTAGTTTTGGGTGTTAAAAGACACTACAGATGCATATATTGATATCGTCTATGTCGATCACCAAGTTTAGGCTATGAATCAAGTGCATCGGAGATCAGAAACATCAAATGCGTACATATCTAACTTATGTTTATCCTTATTACAGTAGACCAGTAGTTAACCAAATAATGGTTCCGGTGCTTTTAAGTTACAGCTGCTTGTATGCATTGTTCGCTGGATGTGAGTATGAGATATACATGACTAAATCTGAACATAACATATCGGGTTATACCTGTGTTTTTGTACAAATTGTAGGTCCTATTTTGACTGAAAACTGCACCTACGGTTGCCTGCTTTTAGATTTTTAATTTGTTTGGTTCAGCTTTTTTATTCAAACCTATTCAGAGATATCTCGGATATGTGTAGACTATGTTTACTAAAATGCCTCTGAACTGTAACTCGTTTCCAGCATGAACTATGATGGTACTGTTGTATACTTGTATGGATAATCATTGTAAATCTTTTCTAGGTACTGCTACATCATATATCATTGCATAAGATGATATACCATACTTTGTTTGTTCCAACATGATTCTTTAATATTTTCTAGACAAAGTTGAGAGAATCATTTTGGAACCGAGGGAGTATAATTTCTGCAACAGTGGTGCATTCCATACTATTTTCATATGAGGCTTTGAGTTTCATTGCTTTAAACATAGCCAATATCGAGATTTCTAACTTGAGGCCAATTTATTGACACAAGTTCTATATGATTTTCTTCTATTGACTTCTTTAATCTTATGCTTGCTATCATGCTATTTATATATTCTTGTCTAGCAGTAGCAGATTTTGAAAGAGGAAACTGAATTCTCTCGATGTTCCTAACTTTTCATTGTATCCTTTTTGTGCAAGATAGCTTAGTCATGCCGGCAACTCCGGAGTATGAGAGGAACAGGTTGGCAAGGGTTGCGAGGCTCAACGTTGAACGGGCAGCGCCTCTTAGTCAGATACGCAAAATAGCTGAGCAAATGGTATATGGTGCGAGTGCTCATGACAAGCAGAGGCACAAAGGTAGCGATGGTGGCAGTGGCTCCGAATATGAACCAAATGATGAGGAGGAGGCTGATGATGCCGATGAGGTTTCTGTAGAAGAAGAGGATCGGGAGCCAACTCTACAAATGTCAAAGGCAAAGGTACTATATCGTAGTGTCATACAAAGTAGTTAATGCCTTTATTTCTGACCTGTTCATGAACGTTTGTATATAAGTGTTGATTCACTACTTAAATTTCAAAGTTGTTCATATCATGTGTACATCACATTGCAGACTAAGTATCACAGTTAATTGACAATATCCCATGTGTGGTTGTTTTCTGTTTTATTAGTAAATGCAGATTTTAACTTGGTAAAATGTATATGTCGTTGTTGATTTACCGCCTTGTTTTTTCCCTAACTTATTTGAACCAGGGAAAGCAAGCTTCTACAAACCCACAAGGGAGAAAGCGTGACCGGTCCAAAACCACTGCACCTACTACCACAAGAACAACAAGAGCATCAACTTCTAGACTTAACCAGGTGGAACAGACCCCACCTAATGACAACGACACCTCACCTCACCAAACTTCTAAGGACAGCAATTCACCTCAGGACGATACAGAGATGCAACATTCTGAAGACATCCCGCGCCAAATTGGTAACACTGCTGCATTACGTAGCCAAGGTATATTCATCATCATCTCTTAACATAGTCTACTTTCTAATTTCCACTTGAAATAATGAACTTCCACCTTTCTGCTACCATGTGATGTAGGCACTTTAGTATGTTCTGGTGCTCCAACTAATCCAAAGACCTCAATGAAAGTTAAACGTAGACCAACCATCGGGCATGGTATAGATGATTATGCAAAAAGAAACGGAGGGAGGAAGATGAAGATTGATTTCTCAGCAGGCAGAGTGAGGCCTCTTGACCCTATCCAAGCAGCCAAGCTTGCTTCTCAGTGTGGTATACACGTCCGCAGCAACATCATGCATGTTGCTACACATTGGAATGATTACAGCAAAGAAGGCCTAGACCATCATATTCCTAATGCTATTGGTCATGTTGCGGTGAGACATTTTCCTTCATTCTCTTTATTCTCAATTTCACATGTTGTGCTTTCTATTTAGTGATGTATCCTATCATCCATTGATTTTAGAAAAACTTTGAAATGGATCCAAAAGAGGAGGTTTCTAGAGGTGTGTGCACAAAGATACTCCAAAAGAGTGTTCGGCAACAACGATACATCTTGAAGAGGGATTATTTCACGGGACGTACTCATGCAGAAGCGTTATCCCGTAAGCCACCAAAAGTGAGTCAAGAAAATTGGGAAGCTCTTGTCAACAAATGGTCAGATGAAAGAAACAAGGTTTGTATCAAAATAGGCCACCAGCAACATATGTAATGATTCTAAAGTTGCATACTACTTCCTTTATCGGGGTAAAGGTCCATTCTGATAGGATCTTAATTCTCCATCGAATTGGGTTTATTGTTCAAATATACTCTAGCTATTAAATTGCAATCATATATAAACTTATAAACTGGCAATATCTGTTTGTCTTCTTAATGGAGACATTGCTGAGATGCACTATGGTAAGGTTTGTTACACTTTCTGCTGTATTGTTTTGCCCGGCTATGATCTGGAGTATTTAGGACATAGCAAAATGACAATACCAGTGTTACTAATAGCATAATTCACAGTACCTAATGAATGTCTTTCCTGTTTTTATAAATATTCATTGCTATTGATAATACTAATATTCATATGCTTTATATAGGAAATTTGTGCAAAGAACAAGCTGAACCGAGAAGCTGTAAAGCATTACCAAACTACAGGCTCTAGGTCTTATCCTTCCCATTTCCACCAACTTGTAAGTATTCTAGCCAATTGATTGTAGTCCGATGTCAAATGCAGCATGTCTTCATATATGGAATACTAACTATATGAGTTCCTACATCTTGTAGAAAACAGAGAAGTACAACAATGAAGACCCTAGTCCAATTGACTTTTTCAAAGAGACCCATACCAAAAAAAAGACGGGATGCATGAGTGCGGCTGCACTTGATGCTTATGTGAGATTTCTTTCCCTATTCTTGGCAACATAAACAAATGTTGGCTGGCTGTATGTATCGCTGCTTGCTTTTGCTGCTGGCTGCTTATTGTGCTGCTAGCTGTATGTATCCTTGCTTGATATGATGTTGGTTGCTTATTGTGCTGCTAGCTGCATGTATCCTTGCTTGATATGATGTTGGCTGCTTATTGTGCTGCTGGCTGCTTGCTTTGCTGTTGGCTACGTATTGTGTAGCTATCTGCTTGCTTTGTTGCTGGCTACTTGATGATTTGTTTCTGTTATTGGCCGCTTGCTTCATGAATGCCAGTTATATATTTTGTACTCTCTCTGATCTGAAATAAGTGTAACTTATTAACTTAGTATAAAGTTTGTATTAAGTTACCAACAATTATTTTTGATCGGAGGGAGTAGGTATTATGGCTTTCATGTATGCATTTGTAAGTTTAATCGAACCTATCATCTTTCTCTAACTTAAACAATTATTCTTTTCTTCTACAGACTGCCATGAAAAATAAAATGAGTGAAGCACAAGCAGAAGATGAGCAGCCGGTGCTTGATACAGAGATTGTGGCTGAAGTTCTAAAGGAGCATAGCTCATCAAGCACCTTCCTTTCCAGCATGGGGCACCACACAAGATTAGGGAGGTCTAGGACATCTGCATGTGCTGAACGCGTCCGAGAGTTAGAAGAAAGAGTTGCACAACAAAACAGGGAGGCAGCACAGGCATCTCAGAAGTACCAACAATAGTTAACCGAGAGAGGTAAATCGCAAGACGCTGCACTTGAAGAGATACGAAGGAAGCAGCAAGAAGAGTTGGAAGCTCTAAAGAAGAGTCAGGATGAAAAGAACAAATCATATGAAAAGAAGCAGGAGGAACAGGACAACCTTATTAGTTTCCTCTTACGGAAACATGCCACTCAGAACTAGGCGCACCATACCTAATAGTGCATGAAGGACATCATTATATTGTGGTGTTATTTTTACCGTAGACTTCTTTGCTCGTGTTTATTTATATCAATTTTACATTGAACTTACCTATTTATGTACGATGTTATTTGGTTACGAGTTAATATATATTGTGATTTTGATGGCAATTGAGTTTATCTTGTCGTATGTGTTCAAAATTAATTTTAATTCAACATATGATGTATATTAAATCCAAAAACTATTACCTACAATATTTTAAATAAAAATGACATAAATCGAAATTTATACTACATACAAATAATCCAAAAATAATACCTACAAAAAAGAGAAATTATTATTATTTTGTTTAAAAAAATTGATAATTTCACACATATTACGTCATCCTTACACAAAAAATAAAAATTATTATTATTTATTTTTGGAAAAATTCTAAAAATATATAACAAAAAAATTAATTAATAAAAATTCGAAAAAAACAATTTTTTAATAATCAAATGACATCACATATGACATCATCTACATCCTCCGTGACGCTACTGCGTGACGTTTTCTAGCCATGAAATGGTCTCCCAGATGCTGACATCGTATATGATGTCATCTTTACTCAGTGACGTTTTTTCGCGCGCCGCGTCACTAGGAGGAATATGTGACGGGGATTCCATGACGATGCTTGTGACGCATGAAGACTGTCACAGAGGGGTCTTCTGTGACGCATTTTGCTATTGCATGACGTTATGGGCTCGTCACAGTATATCAGATCTCTTGTGGTGATAGTTTTTTCTCCATTTGTTGCTCCACTTTTGCGGGCCAATCATCTGGATTGGTTGCCATCATGGAGGAATGTCATTTAAGCTACCAATTTAGGGATATTGTATTAGGCAATCAAAAATAAGATCATACAATGTACATGAAATATGGAAGCCCACCGCGACTATGACTCTGGGATTTTTTTAGGGGTCAATACCCGTGTAGTTGTTCGTTGAGGGTCTCATAATGCACTACCCAACCATAGAATGGTATGGAAGAGGATTCTTCGTGATCCGGTATAAATAGGGTCATGAAATATAACATATGTACAAAGGCAAAGTGACAATCATATAACCCTAATTATGGCTTGATGGTGAATGACTAGTATAGTTTTTTCTCCATTTGTTGCTCCACTTTTGTGGGACAATCATCTAGATTGGTTTCCATCATGGAGGAATGTCATTTAAGCTACCAATTTAGGGATATTGTATTGGGGAATCAAAAATAAGATCATACAATGTACGTGAAATATGGAAGCCCACCGCGACTACGACTCTGGGAGTTTTTTAGGGGTCAATACCCGTGTAGTGGTTCGTAGAGGTCTCATAATGCACTACCCAACCATAGAATGGTATGGAAGAGGATTTTTCATGATCTGATACAAATCGGGTCATGAAATATAAAATATGTACGAAGGCAAAGTGACAATAATATAACCCTAATTATGGCTCGATGGTGAATGACTAGTATAGTTTTTTTTCCATTTGTTGCTCCACTTTTGTGGGACAATCATCTAGATTGGTTGCCATCATGGAGGAATGTCATTTAAGCTAGCAATTTGGTCATATTGTATTGGGGAATCTAAAATAAGATCATATAATGTACATGAAATATGGAGGAGGATTCGTAGAGGGTCTCATAATGCACTACCCAACCTTAGAAGGGTATGGAGGAGGATTCTATTTGATCTGGTAAAAATAGGGTCTTGAAATATAACATATGGACGAAGGCAAAGTGACAATAAGTGACAATAATATAACCCTAATTATGGCTCGATGGTGAACGACTAGTATAGTTTTTTCTCCATTTGTTGCTCCACTTTTGTGAGACAATCATCTGAATTGGTTGCCATCATGGAGGAATGTCATTTAGTCTACCAATTTAGGGATATTGTATTGGGGAATCAAAAATAAGATCATACAATGTACATGAAATATAGAAGCCCACCGCGACTACGACTCTGGGATTTTTTTTGGGGTCAATACCCATGTAGTGGTTCGTAGAGGGTCTCATAATGCAGTACCCAACCATAGAATGGTATGGAAGAGTATTCTTCGTGATCCGGTACAAATAGGGTCATGAAATATAACATATGTACAAAGACAAAATGACAATCATATAACCCTAATTATGGCTCGATGGTGAACGACTAGTATAGTTTTTTCTCCATTTGTTGCTCCACTTTTGTGGGACAATCATCTGGATTGGTTGCCATCATGGAGGAATGTCATTTAAGCTACCAATTTAGGGATATTGTATTGGGAAATCAAAAATAAGATCATATAATGTACATGAAATATGGAAACCCATCGTGACTATGACTCTAGGAGTTTTTTAGGGGTCAATACCCGTGTAGTGGTTCGTAGAGGTCTCATAATGCACTACCCAACCATAGAATGGTATGGGAGAGGATTCTTCGTGATCCGGTACAAATTGGGTCATGAAATATAACATATGTACAAAGTCAAAGTGATAATAAGTGACAATCATATAACCCTAATTATGGCTCGATGGTGAACGACTAGTATAGTTTTTTCTCCAATTGTTGCTCCACTTTTGTGGGACAATCATATGGATTGGTTGCCATCATGGAGGAATGTCATTGAACTACCACTTTAGGGATATTGTATGGGGGAATCTAAAATAAGATCATACAATGTACATGAAATATGGAAGCCCACCGCGACTACGACTCTGGGATTTTTTTAGGGGTCAATGCCCGTGTAGTGGTTCGTAGAGGTCTCATAATGCACTACCCAACCATTGAATGGTATGGAGGAGGATTCTTCGTGATCCGATACAAATAGGGTCATGAAATCTAACATATGTACGAAGGCAAAGTGATAATAAGTGACAATAATATAACCCTAATTATGGCTCGATGGTGAACGACTAGTATAGTTTTTTCTCCATTTGTTGCTCTACTTTTGTGGGACAATCATCTGGATTGGTTGCCATCATGGAGGAATGTCATTTAAGCTTCCAATTTAGGGATATTGTATTAGGCAATCAAAAATAAGATCATACAATGTACATGAAATATGGAAGCCCACCGCGACTATGACTCTGGGATTTTTTTAGGGTTCAATACCCATGTAGTGGTTCGTAGAGGGTCTCATAATGCACTACCCAACCATAGAATGGTATGGAAGAGGATTCTTCATGATCCGGTACAAATAGGGTCATGAAATATAACATATGTACAAAGGCACAGTGACAATAAGTGACAATCATATAACCCTAATAATGGCTAGATAGTGAACGACTAGTTTAGTTTTTTCTCCATTTGTTGCTCCACTTTTGTGGGACAATCATCTGGATTGGTTGCCATCATGGAGGAATGTCATTTAAGTTACCAATTTAGGGATATTGTATTAGGCAATCAAAAACAAGATCATACAATGTACATGAAATATGGAAGCCCACCGCGACTATGACTCTGGGAGTTTTTTAGGGGTCAATACCCATGTAGTGGTTCGTAGAGGTCTCATAATGCACTACCCAACCATAGAATGGTATGGAAGAGGATTCTTTGTGATCCGATACAAATAGGGTCATGAAATATAAGATATGTATGAAGGCAAAGTGACAATAAGTGACAATAATATAACTCTAATTATGGCTCGGTGGTGAACGACTAGTATAGTTTTTTCTCCATTTGTTGCTCCACTTTTGTGGGACAATCATCTGAATTGGTTGCCATCATGGAGGAATGTCATTTAAGCTAACAATTTAGGGATATAGTATTAGGCAATCAAAAATAATATCATACAATGTACATGAAATATGGAAGCCCACCGCGACTATGACTCTGGGATTTTTTTAGGGTTCAATACCCATGTAGTGGTTCGTAGAGGGTCTCATAATGCACTACCCAACCATAGAATGGTATGGAAGAGGATTCTTCGTGATCCTGTACAAATAGGGTCATGACATATAACATATGTACAAAGGCAAAGTGACAATCATATAACCCTAATTATGGCTCGATGGTGAACGACTAGTATAGTTTTTTCTCCATTTGTTGCTCCACTTTTGTGGGACAATCATCTGGATTGGTTGCCATCATGGAGGAATGTCATTTAAGCTACCAATTTAGGGATATGGTATTTGGCAATAAAAAATAAGAACATACAATGTACATGAAATATGGAAGCCCACCGCGACTATGACTCCGGGATTTTTTAGGGGTCAATACCCGTGTAGTGGTTCATAGAGGGTCTCATAATGCACTACCCAACCGTAGAATGGTATGGAAGAGGATTCTTCGTGATCTGATACAAATAGGGTCATGAAATATAACATATGTACAAAGGCAAAGTGATAATCATATAACCCTAATTATGGCTCGATAGTGAACAACTAGTGTAGTTTTTTCTCCATTTGTTGCTCCACTTTTGTGGGACAATCATCTGGATTGGTTGCCATCATGGAGGAATGTCATTTAAGCTACCAATTTAGGGATATTGAATTGGGGAATCAAAAATAAGATCATACAATGTACATGAAATATGGAAGCCCACCGCGACTATGACTCTGGGATTTTTTTAGGGGTCAATACCCGTGTAGTGGTTCATAGAGGTCTCATAATGCACTACCCAACCATAGAATGGTATGGAAGAGGATTCTTCGTGATCTGATACAAATAGGGTCATGAAATATAACATATGTACAAAGGCAAAGTGACAATAAGTGACAATCATATAACCCTAATTATGGCTCGATGGTGAACGACTAGTATAGTTTTTTCTCCATTTGTTGCTCCACTTTTGTGGTACAATTATCTGGATTGGTTACCATCATGGAGGAATGTCATTTAAGCTACCAATTTAGGGATATTGTATTGGGGAATCAAAAATAAGATCATATAATGTACATGAAATATGGAAGCCCACCGCGACTATGACTCTAGTAGTTTTTTAGGGGTCAATACCCGTGTAGTGGTTCGTAGAGGTCTCATAATGCACTACCCAACCATAGAATGGTATGGAAGAGGATTCTTTGTGATCTGATACAAATAGGGTCATGAAATATAACATATGTATGAAGGCAAAGTGACAATAAGTGATAATAATATAACCCTAATTATGGCTCGGTGGTGAACGACTAGTATAGTTTTTTCTCCATTTGTTGCTCCACTTTTGTGGGAAAATCATCTAGATTGGTTGCCATCATGGAGGAATGTCATTTAAGCTAGCAATTAGGTCATATTGTATTGGGGAATCTAAAATAAGATCATACAATGTACATGAAATATGGAAGCCCACCGCGACTACGACTCTGGGATTTTTTTTGGGGTCAATACCCGTGTAGTGGTCCGTAGAGGGTCTGATAATGCACTACCCAACCTTAGAAGGGTATCGAGGAGGATTCTTCGTGATCCGGTACAAATAGGGTCATGAAATATAACATATGGAGGAAGGCAAAGTGACAATAAGTGACAATAATATAACCCTAATTATGGCTCGATGGTGAACGACTAGTATAGTTTTTTCTCTATTTGTTGCTCCCCTATTGTGAGACAATCATCTGAATTGGTTGCCATCATGGAGGAATGTCATTTAAGATACCAATTCAGGGATATTGTATTGGGGAATCTAAAATAAGATCATACAATGTACATGAAATATGGAAGCCCACCGCAACTACGACTCTGAGATTTTTTTAGGGGTCAATACCATGTAGTGGTTCGTAGAGGGTCTCATAATGCACTACCCAACCTTAGAAGGGTATGGAGGAGGATTCTTCGTGATCTAGTATAAATAGGGTCATTAAATATAACTTTTGTACGAAGGCAAAGTGACAATAAGTGACAATAATATAACCCTAATTATGGCTCGGTGGTGAACGACTAGTATAGTTTTTTCTCCATTTTTTGCTCCACTTTTGTGGGACAATCATCTTGATTGGTTGCCATCATGGAGGAATGTCATTTTAGCTACCAATTTAGGGATATTGTATTGGGGAATCAAAAATAAGATCATATAATGTACATAAAATATGGAAGCCCACCGTGACTATGACTCTGGGAGTTTTTTAGGGGTCAATACCTGTGTAGTGGTTCGTAGAGGTCTCATAATGCACTACCCAACCGTAGAATGGTATGGAAGAGGATTCTTCATGATCCAGTACAAATAGGGTCATGAAATATAACATATGTACAAAGGCAAAGTGACAATCATATAACCCTAATTATGGCTCGATGGTGAATGACTAGTATAGTTTTTTCTCCATTTGTTGCTCCACTTTTGTGGGCCAATCATCTAGATTGGTTGCCATCATGGAGGAATGTCATTTAAGCTACCAATTTAGGGATATTGTATTAGGCAATCAAAAATAAGATCATACAATGTACAAGAAATATGGAAGCCCACCGCGACAATGACTCTGGGATTTTTTTAGGGGTCAATACCCGTGTAGTGGTTCATAGAGGGTCTCATAAAGCACTACCCAACCGTAGAATGGTATGGAAGAGGATTCTTCATGATCTAATACAAATAGGGTCATGAAATATAACATATGTACAAAGGCAAAGTGATAATCATATAACCCTAATTATGGCTCGATGGTGAACGACTAGTATAGTTTTTTCTCCATTTGTTGCTCCACTTTTGTGGGAAAATCATCTGGATCTATTGTCATCATGGAGGAATGTCATTTAAGCTACCAATTTAGGAATATTGTATTGGGGAATCAAAAATAAGATCATAAAATGTACATGAAATATGGAAGCCCACCGTGACTATGACTCTGGGATTTTTTTAGGGGTCAATACCCGTGTAGTGGTTCATAGAGGTCTCATAATGCACTAACCAACCATAGAATGGTATGGAAGAGGATTCTTCGTGATCTAATACAAATAGGGTCAAGAAATATAACATATGTACAAAGGCAAAGTGAAAATAAGTGACAATCATATAACCCTAATTATGGCTCAATGGTGAACGACTAGTATAGTTTTTTCTCCATTTGTTGCTCCACTTTTGTGGGACAATCATCTGGATTGGTTGCCATCATGGAGGAATGTCATTACGCTACCAATTTAGGGATATTGTATTGGGGAATCAAAAATAAGATCATATAATGTACATGAAATATGGAAGCCCACCGCGACTATGACTCTGGGAGTTTTTTAGGGGTCAATACCCGTGTAGTGGTTCGCAGAGGTCTCATAATGCACTACCCAACCATAGAATGGTATGGAATAGGATTCTTTGTGATCCGATACAAATAGGGTCATGAAATATAACATATGTATGAAGGCAAAGTGACAATAAGTGACAATAATATAACCCTAATTATGGCTCGGTGGTGAACGACTAGTATAGTTTTTTCTCCATTTGTTGCTCCACTTTTGTGGGAAAATCATCTAGATTGGTTGCCATCATGGAGGAATGCCATTTAAGCTAGCAATTTGGTCATATTGTATAGGGGAATCTAAAATACGATCATACAATGTTCATGAAATATGGAAGCCCACCGCGACTACGACTCTGGGATTTTTTTTGGGGTCAATACTCGTGTAGTCGTTCGTAGAGGGTCTCATAATGCACTACCCAACCTTAGAAGGGTATCGAGGAGGATTCTTTGTGATCCGGTACAAATAGGGTAATGAAATATAACATTTGTACGAAGGCAAAGTGGCAATAAGTGACAATAATATAACCCTAATTATGGCTCGGTGGTGAACGACTAGTATTGTTTTTTCTCCATTTGTTGATCCACTTTTGTGGGACAATCATCTGAATTGGTTGCCATCATGGAGGAATGTCATTTAAGCTAACAATTTAGGGATATTGTATTGGGGAATCAAAAATAAGATCATATAATGTACATAAAATATGGAAGCCCACCGCGACTATGGCTCTGGCAGTTTTTTAGGGGTCAATACCCGTGTAGTGGTTCGTAGAGGTCTCATAATGCACTACCCAACTGTAGAATGGTATGGAAGAGGATTCTTCGTGATCCAGTACAAATAGGGTCATGAAATATAACATATGTACAAAGGCAAAGTGACAATCATATAACCCTAATTATGGCTCGATGGTGAACGACTAGTATAGTTTTTTCTCCATTTGTTTCTCCACTTTTGTGGGCCAATCATCTAGATTGGTTGCCATCATAAAGGAATGTCATTTAAGCTACCAATTTAGGGATATTGTATTAGGCAATCAAAAATAAGATCATACAATGTACAAGAAATATGGAAGCCCACCGCGACTATGACTCTGGGATTTTTTTAGGGGTCAATACCCGTGTAGTGGTTCATAGAGGGTCTCATAATGCACTACCCAACCGTAGAATGGTATGGAAGAGGATTCTTCATGATCTGATACAAATAGGGTCATGAAATATAACATATGTACAAAGGCAAAGTGACAATCATATAACCCTAATTATGGCTCGATGGTGAACGACTAGTATAGTTTTTTCTCCATTTGTTGCTCCACTTTTGTGGGAAAATCATCTAGATTGGTTGCCATCATGGAGGAATGTCATTTAAGCTACCAATTTAGGAATATTGTATTGGGGAATCAAAAATAAGATCATACAATGTACATGAAATATGGAAGCCCACCGTGACTATGACTCTGGGATTTTTTTAGGGGTCAATACCCGTGTAGTGGTTCATAGAGGTCTCATAATGCACTACCCAACCATAGAATGGTATGGAAGTGGATTCTTCATGATCTGATACAAATAGGGTCATGAAATATAACATATGTACAAAGGCAAAGTGACAATAAGTGACAATCATATAACCCTAATTATGGCTCAATGGTGAACGACTAGTATAGTTTTTTCTCCATTTGTTGCTCCACTTTTGTGGGACAATCATCTGGATTGGTTGCCATCATGGAGGAATGTCATTTAAGCTACCAATTTAGGGATATTGTATTGGGGAATCAAAAATAAGATCATATAATGTACATGAAATATGGAAGCCCACCGCGACTATGACTCTGGGAGTTTTTTAGGGGTCAATACCCGTGTAGTGGTTCGTAGAGGTCTCATAATGCACTACCCAACCATAGAATGGTATGGAATAGGATTCTTTGTGATCCGATACAAATAGGGTCATGAAATATAACATATGTATGAAGGCAAAGTGACAATAAGTGACAATAATATAACCCTAATTATGGCTCGGTGGTGAACGACTAGTATAGTTTTTTCTCCATTTGTTGCTCCACTTTTGTGGAAAAATCATCTAGATTGGTTGCCATCATGGAGGAATGTCATTTAAGCTAGCAATTTGGTCATATTGTATTGGGGAATCTAAAATAAGATCATACAATGTACATGAAATATGGAAGCCCACCGCGACTACGACTCTGGGATTTTTTTGGGGGTTAATACTCGTGTAGTGGTTCGTAGAGGGTCTCATAATGCATTACCCAACCTTAGAAGGGTATCGAGGAGGATTCTTCGTGATCCGGTACAAATAGGGTAATGAAATATAACATTTGTACGAAGGCAAAGTGACAATAAGTGACAATAATATAACCCTAATTATGGCTCGGTGGTGAACGACTAGTATACTTTTTTCTCCATTTGTTGCTCCACTTTTGTGCGACAATCATCTGAATTGGTTGCCATCATGGAGGAATGTCATTTAAGCTAACAATTTAGGGATATTGTATTGGGGAATCAAAAATAAGATCATATAATGTACATAAAATATGGAAGCCCACCGCGACTATGGCTCTGGCAGTTTTTTAGGGGTCAATACCCGTGTAGTGGTTCGTAGAGGTCTCATAATGCACTACCCAACTGTAGAATGGTATGGAAGAGGATTCTTCGTGATCCGGTACAAATAGGGTCATGAAATATAACATATGTACAAAGGCAAAGTGACAATCATATAACCCTAATTATGGCTCGATGGTGAACGACTAGTATAGTTTTTTCTCCATTTGTTTCTCCACTTTTGTGGGACAATCATCTAGATTGGTTGCCATCATGGAGGAATGTCATTTAAGCTACCAATTTAGGGATATTGTATTAGGCAATGAAAAATAAGATCATACAAAGTACAAGAAATATGGAAGCCCACCGCGACTATGACTCTGGGATTTTTTTAGGGGTCAATACCCGTGTAGTGGTTCATAGAGGGTCTCATAATGCACTACCCAACCGTAGAATGGTATGGAAGAGGATTCTTCATGATCTGATACAAATAGGGTCATGAAATATAACATATGTACAAAGGCAAAGTGACAATCATATAACCCTAATTATGGCTCGATGGTGAACGACTAGTATAGTTTTTTCTCCATTTGTTGCTCCACTTTTGTGGGAAAATCATCTAGATTGGTTGCCATCATGGAGGAATGTCATTTAAGCTACCAATTTAGGAATATTGTATTGGGGAATCAAAAATAAGATCATACAATGTACATGAAATATGGAAGCCCACCGTGACTATGACTCTGGGATTTTTTTAGGGGTCAATACCCGTGTAGTGGTTCATAGAGGTCTCATAATATACTACCCAACCATAGAATGGTATGGAAGTGGATTCTTCGTGATCTGATACAAATAGGGTCATGAAATATAACATATGTACAAAGGCAAAGTGACAATAAGTGACAATCATATAACCCTAATTATGGCTCAATGGTGAACGACTAGT
The DNA here is from genome assembly GCA_007115705.1 of Dactylis glomerata. NCBI lineage: Eukaryota > Viridiplantae > Streptophyta > Magnoliopsida > Poales > Poaceae > Dactylis > Dactylis glomerata. The sequence goes on along the minus strand of QXEO01000121.1, from coordinate 4,135,453 downwards.
ATCGTTTTTTCTCCATTTGTTGCTCCACTTTTGTGGGACAATCATCTGGATTGGTTGCCATCATGGAGGAATGTCATTTAAGCTACCAATTTAGGGATATTGTATTGGGGAATCAAAAATAAGATCATATAATGTACATGAAATATGGAAGCCCACCGCGACTATGACTCTGGGAGTTTTTTAGGGGTCAATACCCGTGTAGTGGTTCGTAGAGGTCTCATAATGCACCACCCAACCATAGAATGGTATGGAATAGGATTCTTTGTGATCCGATACAAATAGGGTCATGAAATATAACATATGTATGAAGGCAAAGTGACAATAAGTGACAATAATATAACCCTAATTATGGCTCGATGGTGAACGACTAGTATAGTTTTTTCTCCATTTGTTTCTCCACTTTTGTGGGCCAATCATCTAGATTGGTTGCCATCATGGAGGAATGTCATTTAAGCTACCAATTTAGGGATATTGTATTAGGCAATGAAAAATAAGATCATACAAAGTACAAGAAATATGGAAGCCCACCGCGACTATGACTCTGGGATTTTTTTAGGGGTCAATACCCGTGTAGTGGTTCATAGAGGGTCTCATAATGCACTACCCAACCGTAGAATGGTATGGAAGAGGATTCTTCATGATCTGATACAAATAGGGTCATGAAATATAACATATGTACAAAGGCAAAGTGACAATCATATAACCCTAATTATGGCTCGATGGTGAACGACTAGTATAGTTTTTTCTCCATTTGTTGCTCCACTTTTGTGGGAAAATCATCTAGATTGGTTGCCATCATGGAGGAATGTCATTTAAGCTACCAATTTAGGAATATTGTATTGGGGAATCAAAAATAAGATCATACAATGTACATGAAATATGGAAGCCCACCGTGACTATGACTCTGGGATTTTTTTAGGGGTCAATACCCGTGTAGTGGTTCATAGAGGTCTCATAATATACTACCCAACCATAGAATGGTATGGAAGTGGATTCTTCGTGATCTGATACAAATAGGGTCATGAAATATAACATATGTACAAAGGCAAAGTGACAATAAGTGACAATCATATAACCCTAATTATGGCTCAATGGTGAACGACTAGTATCGTTTTTTCTCCATTTGTTGCTCCACTTTTGTGGGACAATCATCTGGATTGGTTGCCATCATGGAGGAATGTCATTTAAGCTACCAATTTAGGGATATTGTATTGGGGAATCAAAAATAAGATCATATAATGTACATGAAATATGGAAGCCCACCGCGACTATGACTCTGGGAGTTTTTTAGGGGTCAATACCCGTGTAGTGGTTCGTAGAGGTCTCATAATGCACCACCCAACCATAGAATGGTATGGAATAGGATTCTTTGTGATCCGATACAAATAGGGTCATGAAATATAACATATGTATGAAGGCAAAGTGACAATAAGTGACAATAATATAACCCTAATTATGGCTCGGTGGTGAACGACTAGTATAGTTTTTTCTCCATTTGTTGCTCCACTTTTGTGGAAAAATCATCTAGATTGGTTGCCATCATGGAGGAATGTCATTTAAGCTAGAAATTCGGTCATATTGTATTGGGGAATCTAAAATAAGATCATACAATGTACATGAAATATGGAAGCCCACCGCGACTACGACTCTGGGATTTTTTTGGGGGTTAATACTCGTGTAGTGGTTCGTAGAGGGTCTCATAATGCACTACCCAACCTTAGAAGGGTATCGAGGAGGATTCTTCGTGATCCGGTACAAATAGGGTAATGAAATATAACATTTGTATGAAGGCAAAGTGACAATAAGTGACAATAATATAACCCTAATTATGGCTCGGTGGTGAACGACTAGTATAGTTTTTTCTCCATTTGTTGCTCCACTTTTGTGGGACAATCATCTGGATTGGTTGCCATCATGGAGGAATGTCATTTAAGCTACCAATTTAGGGATATTGTATTGGGGAATCAAAAATAAGATCATACAATGTACATGAAATATGGAAGCCCACCGTGACTATGACTCTGGGATTTTTTTAGGGGTCAATACCCGTGTAGTGGTTCATAGAGGTCTCATAATGCACTACCCAACCATAGAATGGTATGGAAGAGGATTCTTCGTGATCTGATACAAATAGGGTCATGAAATATAACATATGTACAAAGGCAAAGTGACAATAAGTGACAATCATATAACCCTAATTATGGCTCAATGGTGAACGACTAGTATAGTTTTTTCTCCATTTGTTGCTCCACTTTTGTGGGACAATCATCTGGATTGGTTGCCATCATGGAGGAATGTCATTTAAGCTACCAATTTAGGGATATTGTATTGGGGAATCAAAAATAAGATCATATAATGTACATGAAATATGGAAGCCCACCGCGACTATGACTCTGGGAGTTTTTTAGGGGTCAATACCCATGTAGTGGTTCGTAGAGGTCTCATAATGCACTACCCAACCATAGAATGGTATGGAATAGGATTCTTTGTGATCCGATACAAATAGGGTCATGAAATATAACATATGTATGAAGGCAAAGTGACAATAAGTGACAATAATATAACCCTAATTATGGCTCGGTGGTGAACGACTATTATAGTTTTTTCTCCATTTCTTGCTCCACTTTTGTGGGAAAATCGTCTAGATTGGTTGCCATCATGGAGGAATGTCATTTAAGCTAGCAATTTGGTCATATTGTATTGGGGAATCTAAAATAAGATCATACAATGTACATGAAATATGGAAGCCCACCGCGACTATGACTCTGGGAGTTTTTTAGGGGTCAATACCCATGTAGTGGTTCGTAGAGGTCTCATAATGCACTACCCAACCATAGAATGGTATGGAAGAGGATTCTTTGTGATCCGATACAAATAGGGTCATGAAATATAACATATGTATGAAGGCAAAGTGACAATAAGTGACAATAATATAACTCTAATTATGGCTCGGTGGTGAACGACTAGTATAGTTTTTTCTCCATTTGTTGCTCCACTTTTGTGGGACAATCATCTGAATTGGTTGCCATCATGGAGGAATGTCATTTAAGCTACCAATTTAGGGATATAGTATTAGGCAATCAAAAATAATATCATACAATGTACATGAAATATGGAAGCCCACCGCGACTATGACTCTGGGATTTTTTTAGGGGTCAATACCCGTGTAGTGGTTTGTAGAGGGTCTCATAATGCACTACCCAACCGTAGAATGGTATGGAAGAGGATTCTTCGTGATCCGGTACAAATAGGGTCATGAAATATAACATATGTACAAAGGCAAAGTGACAATCATATAACCCTAATTATGGCTCGGTGGTGAACGACTAGTATAGTTTTTTCTCCATTTGTTGCTCCACTTTTGTGGGAAAATCATCTAGATTGGTTGCCATCATGGAGGAATGCCATTTAAGCTAGCAATTTGGTCATATTGTATAGGGGAATCTAAAATACGATCATACAATGTTCATGAAATATGGAAGCCCACCGCGACTACGACTCTGGGATTTTTTTTGGGGTCAATACTCGTGTAGTGGTTCGTAGAGGGTCTCATAATGCACTACCCAACCTTAGAAGGGTATCGAGGAGGATTCTTTGTGATCCGGTACAAATAGGGTAATGAAATATAACATTTGTACGAAGGCAAAGTGACAATAAGTGACAATAATATAACCCTAATTATGGCTCGGTGGTGAACGACTAGTATTGTTTTTTCTCCATTTGTTGCTCCACTTTTGTGGGACAATCATCTGAATTGGTTGCCATCATGGAGGAATGTCATTTAAGCTAACAATTTAGGGATATTGTATTGGGGAATCAAAAATAAGATCATATAATGTACATAAAATATGGAAGCCCACCGCGACTATGGCTCTGGCAGTTTTTTAGGGGTCAATACCCGTGTAGTGGTTCGTAGAGGTCTCATAATGCACTACCCAACTGTAGAATGGTATGGAAGAGGATTCTTCGTGATCCAGTACAAATAGGGTCATGAAATATAACATATGTACAAAGGCAAAGTGACAATCATATAACCCTAATTATGGCTCGATGGTGAACGACTAGTATAGTTTTTTCTCCATTTGTTTCTCCACTTTTGTGGGCCAATCATCTAGATTGGTTGCCATCATGGAGGAATGTCATTTAAGCTACCAATTTAGGGATATTGTATTAGGCAATCAAAAATAAGATCATACAATGTACAAGAAATATGGAAGCCCACCGCGACTATGACTCTGGGATTTTTTTAGGGGTCAATACCCGTGTAGTGGTTCATAGAGGGTCTCATAATGCACTACCCAACCGTAGAATGGTATGGAAGAGGATTCTTCATGATCTGATACAAATAGGGTCATGAAATATAACATATGTACAAAGGCAAAGTGACAATCATATAACCCTAATTATGGCTCGATGGTGAACGACTAGTATAGTTTTTTCTCCATTTGTTGCTCCACTTTTGTGGGAAAATCATCTAGATTGGTTGCCATCATGGAGGAATGTCATTTAAGCTACCAATTTAGGAATATTGTATTGGGGAATCAAAAATAAGATCATACAATGTACATGAAATATGGAAGCCCACCGTGACTATGACTCTGGGATTTTTTTAGGGGTCAATACCCGTGTAGTGGTTCATAGAGGTCTCATAATGCACTACCCAACCATAGAATGGTATGGAAGTGGATTCTTCATGATCTGATACAAATAGGGTCATGAAATATAACATATGTACAAAGGCAAAGTGACAATAAGTGACAATCATATAACCCTAATTATGGCTCAATGGTGAACGACTAGTATAGTTTTTTCTCCATTTGTTGCTCCACTTTTGTGGGACAATCATCTGGATTGGTTGCCATCATGGAGGAATGTCATTTAAGCTACCAATTTAGGGATATTGTATTGGGGAATCAAAAATAAGATCATATAATGTACATGAAATATGGAAGCCCACCGCGACTATGACTCTGGGAGTTTTTTAGGGGTCAATACCCGTGTAGTGGTTCGTAGAGGTCTCATAATGCACTACCCAACCATAGAATGGTATGGAATAGGATTCTTTGTGATCCGATACAAATAGGGTCATGAAATATAACATATGTATGAAGGCAAAGTGACAATAAGTGACAATAATATAACCCTAATTATGGCTCGGTGGTGAACGACTAGTATAGTTTTTTCTCCATTTGTTGCTCCACTTTTGTGGAAAAATCATCTAGATTGGTTGCCATCATGGAGGAATGTCATTTAAGCTAGCAATTTGGTCATATTGTATTGGGGAATCTAAAATAAGATCATACAATGTACATGAAATATGGAAGCCCACCGCGACTACGACTCTGGGATTTTTTTGGGAGTTAATACTCGTGTAGTGGTTCGTAGAGGGTCTCATAATGCACTACCCAACCTTAGAAGGGTATCGAGGAGGATTCTTCGTGATCCGGTACAAATAGGGTAATGAAATATAACATTTGTACGAAGGCAAAGTGACAATAAGTGACAATAATATAACCCTAATTATGGCTCGGTGGTGAACGACTAGTATACTTTTTTCTCCATTTGTTGCTCCACTTTTGTGCGACAATCATCTGAATTGGTTGCCATCATGGAGGAATGTCATTTAAGCTAACAATTTAGGGATATTGTATTGGGGAATCAAAAATAAGATCATATAATGTACATAAAATATGGAAGCCCACCGCGACTATGGCTCTGGCAGTTTTTTAGGGGTCAATACCCGTGTAGTGGTTCGTAGAGGTCTCATAATGCACTACCCAACTGTAGAATGATATGGAAGAGGATTCTTCGTGATCCGGTACAAATAGGGTCATGAAATATAACATATGTACAAAGGCAAAGTGACAATCATATAACCCTAATTATGGCTCGATGGTGAACGACTAGTATAGTTTTTTCTCCATTTGTTTCTCCACTTTTGTGGGCCAATCATCTAGATTGGTTGCCATCATGGAGGAATGTCATTTAAGCTACCAATTTAGGGATATTGTATTAGGCAATGAAAAATAAGATCATACAAAGTACAAGAAATATGGAAGCCCACCGCGACTATGACTCTGGGATTTTTTTAGGGGTCAATACCCGTGTAGTGGTTCATAGAGGGTCTCATAATGCACTACCCAACCGTAGAATGGTATGGAAGAGGATTCTTCATGATCTGATACAAATAGGGTCATGAAATATAACATATGTACAAAGGCAAAGTGACAATCATATAACCCTAATTATGGCTCGATGGTGAACGACTAGTATAGTTTTTTCTCCATTTGTTGCTCCACTTTTGTGGGAAAATCATCTAGATTGGTTGCCATCATGGAGGAATGTCATTTAAGCTACCAATTTAGGAATATTGTATTGGGGAATCAAAAATAAGATCATACAATGTACATGAAATATGGAAGCCCACCGTGACTATGACTCTGGGATTTTTTAGGGGTCAATACCCGTGTAGTGGTTCATAGAGGTCTCATAATATACTACCCAACCATAGAATGGTATGGAAGTGGATTCTTCGTGATCTGATACAAATAGGGTCATGAAATATAACATATGTACAAAGGCAAAGTGACAATAAGTGACAATCATATAACCCTAATTATGGCTCAATGGTGAACGACTAGTATCGTTTTTTCTCCATTTGTTGCTCCACTTTTGTGGGACAATCATCTGGATTGGTTGCCATCATGGAGGAATGTCATTTAAGCTACCAATTTAGGGATATTGTATTGGGGAATCAAAAATAAGATCATATAATGTACATGAAATATGGAAGCCCACCGCGACTATGACTCTGGGAGTTTTTTAGGGGTCAATACCCGTGTAGTGGTTCGTAGAGGTCTCATAATGCACCACCCAACCATAGAATGGTATGGAATAGGATTCTTTGTGATCCGATACAAATAGGGTCATGAAATATAACATATGTATGAAGGCAAAGTGACAATAAGTGACAATAATATAACCCTAATTATGGCTCGGTGGTGAACGACTAGTATAGTTTTTTTCTCCATTTGTTGCTCCACTTTTGTGGAAAAATCATCTAGATTGGTTGCCATCATGGAGGAATGTCACTTAAGCTAGAAATTCGGTCATATTGTATTGGGGAATCTAAAATAAGATCATACAATGTACATGAAATATGGAAGCCCACCGCGACTACGACTCTGGGATTTTTTGGGGGTTAATACTCGTGTAGTGGTTCGTAGAGGGTCTCATAATGCACTACCCAACCTTAGAAGGGTATCGAGGAGGATTCTTCGTGATCCGGTACAAATAGGGTAATGAAATATAACATTTGTATGAAGGCAAAGTGACAATAAGTGACAATAATATAACCCTAATTATGGCTCGGTGGTGAACGACTAGTATAGTTTTTTCTCCATTTGTTGCTCCACTTTGTGGGACAATCATCTGGATTGGTTTCCATCATGGAGGAATGTCATTTAAGCTACCAATTTAGGGATATTGTATTGGGGAATCAAAATAAGATCATACAATGTACATGAAATATGGAAGCCCACCGTGACTATGACTCTGGGATTTTTTATGGGTCAATACCCGTGTAGTGGTTCATAGAGGTCTCATAATGCACTACCCAACCATAGAATGGTATGGAAGAGGATTCTTCGTGATCTGATACAAATAGGGTCATGAAATATAACATATGTTACAAAAGGCAAAGTGACAATAAGTGACAATCATAAACCCTAATTATGGCTCAATGGTGAACGACTAGTATAGTTTTTTTCTCCATTTGTTGCTCCACTTTTGTGGGACAATCACTGGATTGGTTGCNTGGGACAATCATCTAGATTGGTTGCCATCATGGAGGAATGTCATTTAAGCTACCAATTTAGGGATATTGTATTGGGGAATCAAAAATAAGATCATACAATGTACATGAAATATGGAAGCCCACCGCGACTATGACTCTGGGATTTTTTTAGGGGTCAATACCCGTGTAGTGGTTCATAGAGGGTCTCATAATGCACTACCCAACCGTAGAATGGTATGAAGAGGATTCTTCATGATCCGATACAAATAGGGTCATGAAATATAACATATGTACAAAGGCAAAGTGACAATAATATAACCCTAATTATGGCTCGATGGTGAACGACTAGTATAGTTTTTTCTCCATTTGTTGCTCCACTTTTGTGGGAAAATCATCTAGATTGGTTGCCATCATGGAGGAATGTCATTTAAGCTACCAATTTAGGATATTGTATTGGGGAATCAAAAATAAGATCATACAATGTACATGAAATATGGAAGCCCACCGCGACTATGACTCTGGGATTTTTTTAGGGGTCAATACCCGTGTAGTGGTTCGTAGAGGTCTCATAATGCACTACCCAACCATAGAATGGTATGGAAGGATTCTTCGTGATCTGATACAAATAGGGTCATGAAATATAACATATGTACAAGGCAAAGTGACAATAAGTGACAATCATATAACCCTAATTATGGCTCATGGTGAACGACTAGTATAGTTTTTTCTCCATTTGTTGCTCCACTTTTGTGGGACAATCATCTGGATTGGTTGCCATCATGGAGGAATGTCATTTAAGCTACCAATTTAGGGATATTGTATTGGGGAATCAAAAATAAGATCATACAATGTACATGAAATATGGAAGCCCACCGCGACTATGACTCTGGGATTTTTTAGGGGTCAATACCCGTGTAGTGGTTCGTAGAGGTCTCATAATGCACTACCCAACCATAGAATGGTATGGAAAGGATTCTTTGTGATCCGATACAAATAGGGTCATGAAATATAACATATGTATGAAGGCAAAGTGACAATAAGTGACAATAATATAACCCTAATTATGGCTCGATGGTGAACGACTAGTATAGTTTTTTCTCCATTTGTTGCTCCACTTTTGTGGGCAATCATCTAGATTGGTTGCCATCATGGAGGAATGTCATTTAAGCTACCAATTTAGGGATATTGTATTGGCGAATCAAAATAAGATCATACAATGTACATGAAATATGGAAGCCCACCGCGACTATGACTCTGGGATTTTTTTAGGGGTCAATACCCGTGTAGTGGTTCATAGAGGGTCTCATAATGCACTACCCAACCTAGAATGGTATGGAAGAGGATTCTTCGTGATCTATACAAATAGGGTCATGAAATATAACATATGTACAAAGGCAAAGTGACAATATATAACCCTAATTATGGCTCGATGGTGAACGACTAGTATAGTTTTTTCTCCATTTGTTGCTCCACTTTTGTGGGAAATCATCTAGATTGGTTGCCATCATGGAGGAATGTCATTTAAGCTACCAATTTAGGGATATTGTATTGGGGAATCAAAATAAGATCATACAATGTACATGAAATATGGAAGCCCACCGTGACTATGACTCTGGGATTTTTTTAGGGGTCAATACCCGTGTAGTGGTTCGTAGAGGGTCTCATAATGCACTACCCAACCATAGAATGGTATGGAAGGGATTCTTCGTGATCTCGATACAAATAGGGTCATGAAATATAACATATGTACAAGGCAAAGTGACAATAAGTGACAATATATAACCCTAATTATGGCTCAATGGTGAACGACTAGTATAGTTTTTTCTCCATTTGTTGCTCCACTTTTGTGGGACAATCATCTGGATTGGTTGCCATCATGGAGGAATGTCATTTAAGCTACCAATTTAGGGATATTGTATTGGGGAATCAAAAATAAGATCATACAATGTACATGAAATATGGAAGCCCACCGCGACTATGACTCTGGGAGTTTTTTAGGGGTCAATACCCGTGTAGTGGTTCGTAGAGGTCTCATAATGCACTACCCAACCATAGAATGGTATGGAAGGATTCTTTGTGATCCGATACAAATAGGGTCATGAAATATAACATATGTATGAAGGCAAAGTGACAATAAGTGACAATAATATAACCCTAATTATGGCTCGGTGGTGAACGACTAGTATAGTTTTTTCTCCATTTGTTGCTCCACTTTTGTGGGAAATCATCTAGATTGGTTGCCATCATGGAGGAATGTCATTTAAGCTACAATTGGTAGATATGTATTGGGGAATCAAAATAAGATCATACAATGTACATGAAATATGGAAGCCCACCGCGACTACGACTCTGGGATTTTTTTGGGGTCAATACCGTGTAGTGGTTCGTAGAGGGTCTCATAATGCACTACCCAACCTTAGAAGGTATGGGAGGATTCTTCGTGATCCGGTACAAATAGGGTCATGAAATATAACATATGTATGAAGGCAAAGTGACAATAAGTGACAATATATAACCCTAATTATGGCTCGTGGTGAACGACTAGTATAGTTTTTTCTCCATTTGTTGCTCCACTTTTGTGGGACAATCATCTGGATTGGTTGCCATCATGGAGGAATGTCATTTAAGCTACCAATTTAGGGATATTGTATTGGGGAATCAAAAATAAGATCATACAATGTACATGAAATATGGAAGCCCACCGCGACTATGACTCTGGGATTTTTTTAGGGGTCAATACCCGTGTAGTGGTTCGTAGAGGGTCTCATAATGCACTACCCAACCATAGAATGGTATGGAAGAGGATTCTTCGTGATCTGAACAAATAGGGTCATGAAATATAACATATGTACAAGGCAAAGTGACAATAAGTGACAATCATATAACCCTAATTATGGCTCATGGTGAACGACTAGTATAGTTTTTTCTCCATTTGTTGCTCCACTTTTGTGGGACAATCATCTGGATTGGTTGCCATCATGGAGGAATGTCATTTAAGCTACCAATTTAGGGATATTGTATTGGGGAATCAAAAATAAGATCATACAATGTACATGAAATATGGAAGCCCACCGCGACTATGACTCTGGGATTTTTTTAGGGGTCAATACCCATGTAGTGGTTCGTAGAGGTCTCATAATGCACTACCCAACCATAGAATGGTATGGAAAGGATTCTTCGTGATCCGATACAAATAGGGTCATGAAATATAACATATGTATGAAGGCAAAGTGACAATAAGTGACAATAATATACCCTAATTATGGCTCGGTGGTGAACGACTAGTATAGTTTTTTCTCCATTTGTTGCTCCACTTTTGTGGGAAATCATCTAGATTGGTTGCCATCATGGAGGAATGTCATTTAAGCTACCAATTTAGGGATATTGTATTGGGGAATCAAAATAAGATCATACAATGTACATGAAATATGGAAGCCCACCGCGACTATGACTCTGGGATTTTTTTAGGGGTCAATACCCATGTAGTGGTTCGTAGAGGTCTCATAATGCACTACCCAACCAGAGAATGGTATGGAAGAGGATTCTTGTGATCCGATACAAATAGGGTCATGAAATATAACATATGTAGAAGGCAAAGTGACAATAAGTGACAATAATATAACCCTAATTATGGCTCGATGGTGAACGACTAGTATAGTTTTTTCTCCATTTGTTGCTCCACTTTTGTGGGACAATCATCTGATTGGTTGCCATCATGGAGGAATGTCATTTAAGCTACCAATTTAGGGATATTGTATTGGGGAATCAAAAATAAGATCATACAATGTACATGAAATATGGAAGCCCACCGCGACTATGACTCTGGGATTTTTTTAGGGGTCAATACCCGTGTAGTGGTTCGTAGAGGGTCTCATAATGCACTACCCAACCATAGAATGGTATGGAAGAGGATTCTTCGTGATCTCGACAAATAGGGTCATGAAATATAACATATGTACAAAAGGCAAAGTGACAATCAATATAACCCTAATTATGGCTCGGTGGTGAACGACTAGTATAGTTTTTTCTCCATTTGTTGCTCCACTTTTGTGGGAAATCATCTGATTGGTTGCCATCATGGAGGAATGTCATTTAAGCTACAATTTAGGGATATTGTATTGGGGAATCAAAATAAGATCATACAATGTACATGAAATATGGAAGCCCACCGCGACTACGACTCTGGGATTTTTTTGGGGTCAATACCGTGTAGTGGTTCGTAGAGGGTCTCATAATGCACTACCCAACCTTAGAAGGGTATGAGGAGGATTCTTGTGATCCGGTACAAATAGGGTCATGAAATATAACATATGTACGAAGGCAAAGTGACAATAAGTGACAATAATATAACCCTAATTATGGCTCGATGGTGAACGACTAGTATAGTTTTTTCTCCATTTGTTGCTCCACTTTTGTGGGACAATCATCTGAATTGGTTGCCATCATGGAGGAATGTCATTTAAGCTACAATTTAGGGATATTGTATTGGGGAATCAAAAATAAGATCATACAATGTACATGAAATATGGAAGCCCACCGCGACTAGACTCTGGGATTTTTTTAGGGGTCAATACCCGTGTAGTGGTTCGTAGAGGTCTCATAATGCACTACCCAACCTTAGAAGGGTATGGAAGAGGATTCTTCGTGATCCGTACAAATAGGGTCATGAAATATAACAATGTAAAGGCAAAGTGACAATATAATATACCCTAATTATGGCTCGGTGGTGAACGACTAGTATAGTTTTTTCTCCATTTGTTGCTCCACTTTTGTGGGCAATCATCTAGATTGGTTGCCATCATGGAGGAATGTCATTTAAGCTACCAATTTAGGGATATTGTATTGGGGAATCAAAAATAAGATCATACAATGTACATGAAATATGGAAGCCCACCGCGACTATGACTCTGGGATTTTTTTAGGGGTCAATACCCGTGTAGTGGTTCGTAGAGGGTCTCATAATGCACTACCCAACCTAGAATGGTATGGAAGAGGATTCTTCTGATCTGATACAAATAGGGTCATGAAATATAACATATGTACAAAGGCAAAGTGACAATCAATATAACCCTAATTATGGCTCGATGGTGAACGACTAGTATAGTTTTTTCTCCATTTGTTGCTCCACTTTTGTGGGACAATCATCTAGATTGGTTGCCATCATGGAGGAATGTCATTTAAGCTACCAATTTAGGATATTGTATTGGGGAATCAAAATAAGATCATACAATGTACATGAAATATGGAAGCCCACCGGACTATGACTCTGGGATTTTTTTAGGGGTCAATACCCGTGTAGTGGTTCAGAGGTCTCATAATGCACTACCCAACCAGAAGGTATGGAGGGATTCTTCGATCCGATACAAATAGGGTCATGAAATATAACATATGTACAAAGGCAAAGTGACAATAAGTGACAATAATATAACCCTAATTATGGCTCATGGTGAACGACTAGTATAGTTTTTTCTCCATTTGTTGCTCCACTTTTGTGGGACAATCATCTGATTGGTTGCCATCATGGAGGAATGTCATTTAAGCTACCAATTTAGGGATATTGTATTGGGGAATCAAAAATAAGATCATACAATGTACATGAAATATGGAAGCCCACCGCGACTATGACTCTGGGATTTTTTAGGGGTCAATACCCGTGTAGTGGTTCGTAGAGGTCTCATAATGCACTACCCAACCTAGAATGGTATGGAAAGGATTCTTTGTGATCCGATACAAATAGGGTCATGAAATATAACATATGTATGAAGGCAAAGTGACAATAAGTGACAATAATAACCCTAATTATGGCTCGGTGGTGAACGACTAGTATAGTTTTTTCTCCATTTGTTGCTCCACTTTTGTGGGACATCATCTAGATTGGTTGCCATCATGGAGGAATGTCATTTAAGCTACCAATTTGGGATATTGTATTGGGGAATCAAAATAAGATCATACAATGTACATGAAATATGGAAGCCCACCGCGACTACGACTCTGGGATTTTTTTGGGGTCAATACCCGTGTAGTGGTTCGTAGAGGGTCTCATAATGCACTACCCAACCTAGAAGGGTATGGAGGATTCTTCGTGATCCGGTACAAATAGGGTCATGAAATATAACATATGTACGAAGGCAAAGTGACAATAAGTGACAATAATATAACCCTAATTATGGCTCGGTGGTGAACGACTAGTATAGTTTTTTCTCCATTTGTTGCTCCACTTTTGTGGACAATCATCTGATTGGTTGCCATCATGGAGGAATGTCATTTAAGCTACAATTTAGGGATATTGTATTGGGGAATCAAAATAAGATCATAAATGTACATGAAATATGGAAGCCCACCGCGACTATGACTCTGGGATTTTTTTAGGGGTCAATACCCGTGTAGTGGTTCGTAGAGGTCTCATAATGCACTACCCAACCTTAGAATGGTATGGAAGAGGATTCTTCGTGATCCGGTACAAATAGGGTCATGAAATATAACATATGTACAAAGGCAAAGTGACAATAATATAACCCTAATTATGGCTCGATGGTGAACGACTAGTATAGTTTTTTCTCCATTTGTTGCTCCACTTTTGTGGGCAATCATCTGATTGGTTGCCATCATGGAGGAATGTCATTTAAGCTACCAATTTAGGGATATTGTATTGGGGAAAAATAAGATCATACAATGTAATGAAATATGGAAGCCCACCGCGACTATGACTCTGGGATTTTTTTAGGGGTCAATACCCGTGTAGTGGTTCAGTAGAGGGTCTCATAATGCACTACCCAACCTAGAAGGTATGGAAGAGGATTCTTCATGATCGATACAAATAGGGTCATGAAATATAACATATGTACAAAGGCAATAGTGACAATATATAACCCTAATTATGGCTCATGGTGAACGACTAGTATAGTTTTTTCTCCATTTGTTGCTCCACTTTTGTGGGAAATCATCTGATTGGTTGCCATCATGGAGGAATGTCATTTAAGCTACCAATTTAGGGATATTGTATTGGGGAATCAAAATAAGATCATACAATGTACATGAAATATGGAAGCCCACCGCGACTATGACTCTGGGATTTTTTTAGGGGTCAATACCCGTGTAGTGGTTCGTAGAGGTCTCATAATGACTACCCAACCATAGAATGGTATGGGAGGATTCTTCGTGATCCGATACAAATAGGGTCATGAAATATAACATTGTACAAAGGCAAAGTGACAATAAGTGACAATATATAACCCTAATTATGGCTCGATGGTGAACGACTAGTATAGTTTTTTCTCCATTGTTGCTCCACTTTTGTGGGACAATCATCTGATTGGTTGCCATCATGGAGGAATGTCATTTAAGCTACCAATTTAGGGATATTGTATTGGGGAATCAAAAATAAGATCATACAATGTACATGAAATATGGAAGCCCACCGCGACTATGACTCTGGGATTTTTTAGGGGTCAATACCCGTGTAGTGGTTCGTAGAGGTCTCATAATGCACTACCCAACCATAGAATGGTATGGAAAGGATTCTTTGTGATCCGATACAAATAGGGTCATGAAATATAACATATGTAAAGGCAAAGTGACAATAAGTGACAATAATATACCCTAATTATGGCTCGTGGTGAACGACTAGTATAGTTTTTTCTCCATTTGTTGCTCCACTTTTGTGGGAAATCATCTAGATTGGTTGCCATCATGGAGGAATGTCATTTAAGCTAAATTTGGTCATATTGTATTGGGGAATCTAAAATAAGATCATACAATGTACATGAAATATGGAAGCCCACCGCGACTACGACTCTGGGATTTTTTTGGGGTCAATACCGTGTAGT
The DNA here is from genome assembly GCA_007115705.1 of Dactylis glomerata. Lineage (NCBI taxonomy): Eukaryota > Viridiplantae > Streptophyta > Magnoliopsida > Poales > Poaceae > Dactylis > Dactylis glomerata. The sequence goes on along the minus strand of QXEO01000121.1, from coordinate 4,119,832 downwards.
GGTTCGTAGAGGGTCTCATAATGCACTACCCAACCTTAGAAGGGTATGGAGAGGATTTCGTGATCCGGTACAAATAGGGTCATGAAATATAACATTTGTACGAAGGCAAAGTGACAATAAGTGACAATAATATAACCCTAATTATGGCTCGGTGGTGAACGACTAGTATAGTTTTTTCTCCATTTGTTGCTCCACTTTTGTGGGACAATCATCTGATTGGTTGCCATCATGGAGGAATGTCATTTAAGCTACCAATTTAGGGATATTGTATTGGGGAATCAAAAATAAGATCATACAATGTACATGAAATATGGAAGCCCACCGCGACTAGACTCTGGGATTTTTTTAGGGGTCAATACCCGTGTAGTGGTTCATAGAGGTCTCATAATGCACTACCCAACCATAGAATGGTATGGAGAGGATTCTTCGTGATCCGATACAAATAGGGTCATGAAATATAACATATGTACAAAGGCAAAGTGACAATAAGTGACAATAATATAACCCTAATTATGGCTCAATGGTGAACGACTAGTATAGTTTTTTCTCCATTTGTTGCTCCACTTTTGTGGGACAATCATCTGGATTGGTTGCCATCATGGAGGAATGTCATTTAAGCTACCAATTTAGGGATAGATCTAAAAAAAGCAAATGGAGAAAACCTATACTAGTCGTTCACCACCGAGCCATAATTAGGGTTATATTATTGTCACTTATTGTCACTTTGCCTTCGTACAATGTTATATTTCATGACCCTATTTGTACCGGATCATGAAGAATCCTCCTCCATACCCTTCTAAGGTTGGGTAGTGCATTATGAGACCCTCTACGAACCACTACACGGGTATTGACCTAAAAAATCTCAGAGTCGTAGTCGTGGTGGGCTTCCATATTTCATGTACATTGTATGATCTTATTTTGATTCCCCAATACATATCCCTAAATTAGTAGCTTAAATGACATTCCTCATGATGGCAACCAATCTAGATGATTGTCCCACAAAAGTGGAGCAACAAATGAGAAAAAAACTATACTAGTCGTTCACCACCGAGCCATAATTAGGGTTATATTATTGTCACTTATTGCACTTTGCCTTCATACAAATGTTATATTTCATGACCCCTATTTGTACCGGATCACGAAGATCCTCCTCCATACCCTTCTAAGGTTGGGTAGTGTATTATGAGACCCTCTACGAACCACTACACGGGTATTGACCCCTAAAAAAATCTTAGAGTCATAGTCGCGGTGGGCTTCCATATTTCATGTACTTTGTATGACCTTATGTTAGATTCCCCAATACAATATTCCTAAATTGGTAGCTTAAATGACATTCCTCCATGATGGCAACCAATTCAGATGATTGTCTCCCAAAAGTGGAGCAACAAATAGAGAAAAAACTATACTAGTCATTCACCATTGAGCCATAATTAGGGTTATATTATTGTCACTTTGCCTTCGTCCATATGTTATATTTCATGACCCTATTTGTACCGGATCACGAAAAATCCTCCTCTATACCCTTCTAAGGTTGGGTAGTGCATTATGAGACCCTGTACGAACCACTACACGGGTATTGACCCCTTAAAAATCCCAGAGTCGTAGTCGCGGTGGGCTTCCATATTTCATGTACATTGTATGATCTTATTTTAGATTCCCTAATACAATATGACCAAATTGCTAGCTTAAATGACATTCCTCCATGATGGCAACCAATATAGATGATTGTCCCACGAAAGTGGAGAAACAAATGGTGAAAAAACTATACTAGTCATTCACCGTCTTGCCATAATTAGCGTTATATTATTGTCACTTTGCCTTCGTACATATGTTATATTTCATGACCCTATTTACATCGGATCATGAAGAATCCTCTTCCATACCATTCTATGGTTGGGTAGTGCATTATGAGACCTCTACGAACCACTACACGGGTATTGACCCCTAAAAAAATCCCAGAGTCATAGTCACGGTGGGCTTCCATATTTCATGTACATTGTATGATCTTATTTTTGATTGACTAATATAATATCCCTAAATTGGTAGCTTAAATGACATTCCTCCAGGATGGCAACCAATCCAGAAGATTGGCCCACAAAAGTGGATCAACAAATGGAGAAAAAATTATACTAGTCATTCACCACCGAGCCATAATTAGGGTTATATTATTGTCACTTATTGTCACTTTGCATTCGTACATATGTTATATTTCACGACCCTACTTGTACCGCATCACAAATAATCCTCCTCCATACCCTTCTAAGGTTGGGTAGTGCATTATGATACCCTCTACAAACCACTACATGGGTATTGACCCCTAAAAAAATCCTAGAGTCGTAGTCGCGGTGGGCTTCCATATTTCATGTACATTGTATGATCTTATTTTTGATTCCCCAATACAATATCCCTAAATTGGTAGCTTAAATGACATTCCTCCATGATGGCAACCAATCTAGGTGATTGTCCCACAAAAGTGGAGCAGCAAATGGAGAAAAAACTATACTAGTCGTTCACCACCGAGCCATAATTAAGGTTATATTATTGTCACTTATTGTCACTTTGCCTTTGTACAAATGTTATATTTCATGACCCTATTTGTACCGGATCATGAAGAATCCTCCTCCATACCCTTCTAAGGTTGGGTAGTGCATTATGAGACCTTCTACGAACCACTACACGGGTATTGACCCCTAAAAAATTCTCAGAGTCGTAGTCGCGGTGGGCTTCCATATTTCATGTACATTGTATGATCTTATTTTTGATTCCCCAATACAATATCCCTAAATTGGTAGCTTAAATGATATTCCTTCATGATGGCAACCAATCTAGATGATTGTCCCACAAAAGTGGAGCAACAAATAGAGAAAAACCTATACTAGTCGTTCACCACCGAGCCATAATTAGGGTTATATTATTGTCACTTATTGTCACTTTACCTTCGTACAAATGTTATATTTCATGACCCTATTTGTACCAGATCACGAAGAATCCTCCTCCATACCCTTCTAAGGTTGGGTAGTGTATTATGAGACCCTCTATGAACCACTACACGGGTATTGACCCCTAAAAAAATCTTAGAGTCATAGTCACGGTGGGCTTCCATATTTCATGTACTTTGTATGATCTTATGTTAGATTCCCCAATACAATATCCCTAAATTGGTAGCTTAAATGACATTCCTCCGTGATGGCAACCAATTCACATGACTGTCTCCCAAAAGTGGAGCAACAAATAGAGAAAAAACTATACTAGTTGTTCACCATTGAGCCATAATTAGGGTTATATTATTGTCACTTATTATCACTTTGCCTTCGTCCATATGTTATATTTCATGACCCTATTTCTACCGGATCATGAAAAAACCTCCTCTATACCCTTCTAAGGTTTGGTAGTGCATTATGAGACCCTGTATGAACCACTACATGGGTATTGACCCCTAAAAAAAATCCCAGAGTCATAGTCGCGGTGGGCTTCCATATTTCATGTATATTGTATGATCTTATTTTTGATTGCCTAATACAATATCCCTAAATTGGTATCTTAAATGACATTTCTCCATGATGGCAACCAATCCAGATGATTGGCCTGCAAAAGTGGATCAACAAATGGAGAAAAAACTATACTAGTCATACACCATTGAGCCATAATTAGGGTTATATTATTGTCACTTATTGTCACTTTGCCTTTGTACATATGTTATATTTAATGACCCTATTTATACTGGATCACGAAGAATCCTCTTCCATACATTTCTACGGTTGGGTAGTGCATTATGAGACCCTCTACGAATAACTACACGGGTATTGACCCCTAAAAAAATCCGAGAGTCATAGTCGCGGTGGGCTTCCATATTTCATGTACATTGTATGATCTTATTTTTGATTGCTTAATACAATATCCCTAAATTGGTAGCTTAAATGACATTCCTCCATGATGGCAACCATTCCAGATGATTGGCCCACAAAAGTGGATCAACAAATGTAGAAAAAACAATACTAGTCATTCACCATCGAGCCATAATTAGGGTTATATTATTGTCACTTATTGTCACTTTGCATTCGTACATATGTTATATTTCATGACCCTACTTGTACCAGATCACAAAGAATCCTCCTTCATACCCTTCTAAGGTTGGGTAGTGCATTATGATACCCTCTACGAACCAATACATGGGTATTGACCCCTAAAAAAATCCCAGAGTCGTAGTCGCGGTGGGCTTCCATATTTCATGTACATTGTATGATCTTATTTTTGATTCCCCAATACAATATCCCTAAATTGGTAGCTTAAATGACATTCCTCCATGATGGCAACCAATCTAGGTGATTGTCCCACAAAAGTGGAGCAGCAAATGGAGAAAAAACTATACTAGTCGTTCACCACCAAGCCATAATTAGGGTTATATTATTGTCACTTATTGTCACTTTGCCTTCGTCCATATGTTATATTTCATGACCCTATTTGTACCGGATCATGAAGAATCCTCCTCCATACCCTTCTAAGGTTGGGTAGTGCATTATGAGACCCTCTACGAACCACTACACGGGTATTGACCCCTAAAAAAATCCCAGAGTCATAGTCGCGGTGGGCTTCCATATTTTATGTACATTGTATGATCTTAATTTAGATTCCCCAACACAATGTGACCAAATTGCTAGCTTAATGACATTCCGCCATGATGGCAACTAGTCTAGATGAATGTCCCACAAAAGTGGAGCAACAAATGGATAAAAAACTATACTAGTCGTTCACCATTGAGCCATAATTAGGGTTATATTATTGTCACTTATTGTCACTTTGCCTTCGTACATATGTTATATTTCATGACCCTATTTGTATCGGATCATAAAGAATCCTCTTCCATACCATTCTATGGTTGGGTAGTGCATTATGAGACCTCTACGAACCACTACACGGGTACTGACCCCTAAAAAAATCCCAGAGTCGTAGTCGTGGTGGGCTTCCATATTTCATGTACATTGTATGATCTTATTTTTTATTCCCCAATACAATATCCCTAAATTGGTAGCTTAAATGACATTCCTCCATGATGGCAACCAATCCAAATGATTGTCCCACAAAATTGGAGCAACAAATGGAGAAAAAACTATACTAGTCATTCACCATCGAGCCATAATTAGGGTTATATTATTGTCACTTTGCCTTCGTACATATGTTATATTTCATGACCCTATTTGTATCGGATCACGAAGAATCCTCTTCCATGCCATTCTATGGTTGGGTAGTGCATTATGAGACCTCTATGAACCACTATACAGGTATTGACCCCTAAAAAAATCCCAGAGTCGTAGTGGCGGTGGGCTTCCATATTTCATGTACATTGTATGATCTTATTTTTGATTCCCCAATACAATATCCCTAAATTGGTAGCTTAAATGACATTCCTCCATGATGGCAACCAATCCAGATGATTGTCCCACAAAATTGGAGCAACAAATGGAGAAAAAACTATACTAGTCGTTCACCATCGAGCCATAATTAGGGTTATATGATTGTCACTTATTGTCACTTTGCCTTTGTACATATGTTATATTTCATGACCCTATTTGTACCGGATCACGAAGAATCCTCTTCCATACCATTCTATGGTTGGGTAGTGTATTATGAGACCCTTTACAAACCACTACACGAGTATAGACCCCTAAAAAATCCCAGAGTCATAGTCGTGGTGGGCTTCCATATTTCATGTATATTGTATGATCTTATTTTTGATTGCCTAATACAATATCCCTAAATTGGTAGCTTAAATGGCATTCATCCATGATGGCAACCAATCTAGATGATTGGCCCACAAAAGTGGAGCAACAAATGGAGAAAAAACTATACTAGTCATTCACCATCGAGCCATAATTAGGGTTATATTATTATCACTTATTGTCACTTTGCATTCATACATATGTTATATTTCATGACCCTATTTGTACCAGATCATGAAGAATCCTCCTCCATACCCTTCTAAGGTTGGGTACTGCATTATGAGACCTTCTATGAACCACTACATGGGTATTGACCCCTAAAAAAATCCTAGAGTCGTAGTCGCGGTGGGCTTCCATATTTCATATACATTGTATGATCTTATTTTTGATTCCCCAATACAATATCCCTAAATTGATAGCCTAAATGATATTCCTCCATGATGGCAACCAATCTATATGATTGTCCAACAAAAGTGGAGCAACAAATGGAGAAAAAACTATACTAGTCATTCACCATCGAGCCATAATTAGGGTTATATATTGTCACTTATTGTCACTTTGCCTTTGTACAAATGTTATATTTCATGACCCTATTTGTACCAGATCACGAAGAATCCTCCTCCATACCCTTCTAAGGTTGGGTAGTGCATTATGAGACCCTCTACGAACCACTACACGAGAATTGACCCCTCAAAAAAATATCAGAGTCGTAGTCGCGGTGGGCTTTCATATTTCATGTACATTGTATGATCTTATTTTGGATTCCCCAATACAATATGACCAAATTGCTAGCTTAAATGACATTCCTCCATGATGGCAACCAATCTAGATGATTGTCCCACAAAAGTGGAGCAACAAATGGAGAAAAAACTATACTAGTCATTCACCATCGAGCCATAATTAGGGTTATATTGTTGTCACTTATTGCCACTTTGCCTTCATACATATGTTATATTTCATGACCCTATTTGTATCGGATCACGAAGAATCCTCTTCCATACCATTCTATTGTTGGGTAGTGCATTATGAGACCTCTACGAACCACTACACGGGTATTGACCCCTAAAAAACTCCCAGAGTCGTAGTCGCGGTGGGCTTCCATATTTCATGTACATTGTATGATCTTATTTTTGATTCCCCAATACAATATCCCTAAATTGTTAGCTTAAATGACATTCCTCCATGATGGAAACCAATCCAGATGATTGTCCCACAAAAGTGGAGCAACAAATGTAGAAAAAAATATACTAGTCATTCACCATCGAGCCATAATTAGGGTTATATGATTGTCACTTGGCCTTTGTACATATGTTATATTTCATGACCCTATTTGTACCGGATCATGAAGAATCCTCTTCCATACCATTCTATGGTTGGGTAGTGCATTATGAGACCCTCTACGAACAACTACACAGGTATTGACCCCTAAAAAATCCCAGAATCATAGTCGCGGTGGGCTTCCATATTTCATGTACATTGTATGATCTTATTTTTGATTGCCTAATACAATATCCCTAAATTGGTAGCTTAAATGACATTCCTCCATGATGGCAACCAATCCAGATGATTGGCCCGCAAAAGTGGATCAACAAATGGAGAAAAAACTATACTAGTCATTCACCATTGAGCCATAATTAGGGTTGTATTATTGTCACTTATTGTCGCTTTGCATTCATACAAATGTTATATTTCATGACCCTATTTGTACCGGATCATGAAGAATCCTCCTCCATACCCTTCTAAGGTTGGGTAGTGCATTATGAGACCCTCTACGAACCACTACATGGGTATTGACCCCTAAAAAATTCTCAGAGTCGTAGTCGCGGTGGGCTTCCATATTTCATGTATATTGTATGATCTTATTTTTGATTCCCCAATACAATATCCCTAAATTAGTAGCTTAAATGATATTCCTTCATGATGGCAACCAATCTAGATGATTGTCCCACAAAAGTGGAGCAACAAATAGAGAAAAAACTATACTAGTCGTTCACCACCGAGCCATAAATAGGGTTATATTATTGTCACTTATTGTCACTTTGCCTTCATACAAATGTTATATTTCATGACCCTATTTGTACCGGATCACGAAGATCCTCCTCGATACCCTTCTAAGGTTGGGTAGTGTATTATGAGACCCTCTACGAACCACTACACGGGTATTGACCCCTAAAAAAATCTTAGAGTCATAGTCGCGGTGGGCTTCCATATTTCATGTACTTTGTATGATCTTATGTTAGATTCCCCAATAAAATATCCCTAAATTGGTAGCTTAAATTACATTCCTCCATGATGGCAACCAATTCAGATGATTGTCTCCCAAAAGTGGAGCAACAAATAGAGAAAAAACTATACTAGTCGTTCACCATTGAGCCATAATTAGGGTTATATTATTGTCACTTATTGTCACTTTGCCTTTGTCCATATGTTATATTTCATGACCCTATTTGTACCGAATCATGAAAAATCCTCCTCTATACCCTTCTAAGGTTGGGTAGTGCATTATGAGACCCTGTACGAACCACTACACGGGTATTGACCCCTTAAAAATCTCAGAGTCGTAGTCGCGGTGGGCTTCCATATTTCATGTACATTGTATGATCTTATTTTAGATTCCCTAATACAATATGACCAAATTGCTAGCTTAAATGACATTCCTCCATGATGGCAACCAATATAGATGATTGTCCCACAAAAGTGGAGAAACAAATGGTGAAAAAACTATACTAGTCATTCACCGTCGAGCCATAATTAGGGTTATATTATTGTCACTTTGCCTTCGTACATATGTTATATTTCATGACCCTATTTATATCGGATCATGAAGAATCCTCTTCCATACCATTCTATGGTTGGGTAGTGCATTATGAGACCTCTACGAACCACTACACGGGTATTGACCCCTAAAAAAATCCCAGAGTCATAGTCACGGTGGGCTTCCATATTTCATGTACATTGTATGATCTTATTTTTGATTGACTAATACAATATCCCTAAATTGGTAGCTTAAATGACATTCCTCCATGATGGCAACCAATCCAGAAGATTGGCCCACAAAAGTGGATCAACAAATGGAGAAAAAATTATACTAGTCATTCGCCATCGAGCCATAATTAGGGTTATATTATTGTCACTTACTGTCACTTTGCATTCGTACATATGTTATATTTCACGACGCTACTTGTACCACATCACAAATAATCCTCCTCCATACCCTTCTAAGGTTGGGTAGTGCATTATGATACCCTCTACAAACCACTACATGGGTATTGATCCCTAAAAAAACCCTAGAGTCGTAGTCGCGGTGGGCTTCCATATTTCATGTACATTGTATGATCTTATTTTTGATTCCCCAATACAATATCCCTAAATTGGTATGCTTAAATGACATTCCTCCATGATGGCAACCAATCTAGGTGATTGTCCCACAAAAGTGGAGCAGCAAATGGAGAAAAAACTATACTAGTCGTTCACCATTGAGCCATAATTAGGGTTATATTATTGTCACTTATTGTCACTTTGCCTTTGTACAAATGTTATATTTCATGACCCTATTTGTACCGCATCATGAAGAATCCTCCTCCATACCCTTCTAAGGTTGGGTAGTGCATTATGAGACCCTCTACGAACCACTACATGGGTATTGACCCCTAAAAAATTCTCAGAGTCGTAGTCGCGGTGGGCTTCCATATTTCATGTACATTGTATGATCTTATTTTTGATTCCCCAATACAATATCCCTAAATTAGTAGCTTAAATGATATTCCTTCATGATGGCAACCAATCTAGATGATTGTCCCACAAAAGTGGAGCAACAAATAGAGAAAAAACTATACTAGTCGTTCACCACCGAGCCATAAATAGGGTTATATTATTGTCACTTATTGTCACTTTGCCTTCATACAAATGTTCTATTTCATGACCCTATTTGTACCGGATCATGAAGATCCTCCTCCATACCCTTCTAAGATTGGGTAGTGTATTATGAGACCCTCTACGAACCACTACACGGGTATTGACCCCTAAAAATTCGTAGAGTCATAGTCGCGGTGGGCTTCCATATTTCATGTACTTTGTATGATCTTATGTTAGATTCCCCAATACAATATCCCTAAATTGGTAGCTTAAATGACATTCCTCCATGATGGCAACCAATTCAGATGACTGTCTCCCAAAAGTGGAGCAACAAATAGAGAAAAAACTATACTAGTCGTTCACCATTGAGCCATAATTAGGGTTATATTATTGTCACTTATTATCACTTTGCCTTCGTCCATATGTTATATTTCATGACCCTATTTATACCGGATCACGAAAAAACCTCCTCTATACCCTTCTAAGGTTGGGTAGTGCATTATGAGACTCTGTATGAACCACTACATGGGTATTGACCCCTAAAAAAAATCCCAGAGTCATAGTCGCGGTGGGCTTCCATATTTCATGTACATTGTATGATCTTATTTTTGATTGCCTAATACAATATCCCTAAATTGGTATCTTAAATGACATTTCTCCATGATGGCAACCAATCCAGATGATTGGCCCACAAAAGTGGATCAACAAATGGAGAAAAAACTATACTAGTCATTCACCATTGAGCCATAATTAGGGTTATATTATTGTCACTTATTGTCACTTTGCCTTTGTACATATGTTATATTTAATGACCCTGTTTGTACTGGATCACGAAGAATCCTCTTCCATACATTTCTACGGTTGGGTAGTGCATTATGAGACCCTCTACGAATAACTACACGGGTATTGACCCCTAAAAAAATCCGAGAGTCATAGTCGCGGTGGGCTTCAATATTTCATGTACATTGTATGATCTTATTTTTGATTGCTTAATACAATATCCCTAAATTGGTAGCTTAAATGACATTCCTCCATGATGGCAACCAATCCAGATGATTGGCCCACAAAAGTGGATCAACAAATGGAGAAAAAACAATACTAGTCATTCACCATCGAGCCATAATTAGGGTTATATTATTGTCACTTATTGTCACTTTGCATTCGTACATATGTTATATTTCACGACCCTACTTGTACCAGATCACAAAGAATCCTCCTCCATACCCTTCTAAGGTTGGGTAGTGCATTATGATACCCTCTACGAACCAATACATGGGTATTGACCCCTAAAAAAATCCCAGAGTCGTAGTCGCGGTGGGCTTCCATATTTCATGTACATTGTATGATCTTATTGTTGATTCCCCAATACAATATCCCTAAATTGGTAGCTTAAATGACATTCCTCCATGATGGCAACCAATCTAGGTGATTTTCCCACAAAAGTGGGGCAGCAAATGGAGAAAAAACAATACTAGTCGTTCACCACCAAGCCATAATTAGGGTTATATTATTGTCACTTATTGTCACTTTGCCTTCGTACTAATGTTATATTTCATGACCCTATTTGTACCGGATCATGAAGAATTCTCCTCCATACCCTTCTAAGGTTGGGTAGTGCATTATGAGACCCTCTACGAACCACTACACGGGTATTGACCCCTAAAAAATTCTCAGAGTCGTAGTCGCGGTGGGCTTCCATATTTCATGTACATTGTATGATCTTATTTTAGATTCCCCCATACAATATCCCTAAATTGGTAGCTTAAATGACATTCGTCCATGATGGCAACCAATTCAGATGATTGTCTCACAAATGTGGAGCAACAAATAGAGAAAAAACAATACTAATCGTTCACCATCGAGCCATAATTAGGGTTATATTATTGTCACTTATTGTCACTTTGCCTTCGTCCATATGTTATATTTGATGACCCTATTTGTACCGGATCATGAAGAATCCTCCTCCATACCCTTCTAAGGTTGGGTAGTGCATTATGAGACCCTCTACGAACCACTACACGGGTATTGACCCCTAAAAAAAATCCCAGAGTCATAGTCGCGGTGGGCTTCCATATTTTATGTACATTGTATGATCTTAATTTAGATTCCCCAATACAATATGACCAAATTGCTAGCTTAATGACATTCCTCCATGATGGGAACCAGTCTAGATGAATGTCCCACAAAAGTGGAGCAACAAATGGAGAAAAAACTATAATAGTCGTTCACCATTGAGCCATAATTAGGGTTATATTATTGTCACTTATTGTCACTTTGCCTTCGTACATATGTTATATTTCATGACCCTATTTGTATCGGATCATAAAGAATCCTCTTCCATACCATTCTATGGTTGGGTAGTGCATTATGAGACCTCTACGAACCACTACACGGGTACTGACCCCTAAAAAAAATCCCAGAGTCGTAGTCGCGGTGGGCTTCCATATTTCATGTACATTGTATGATCTTATTTTTGATTCCCCAATACAATATCCCTAAATTAGTAGCTTAAATGATATTCCTTCATGATGGCAACCAATCTAGATGATTGTCCCACAAAAGTGGAGCAACAAATAGAGAAAAAACTATACTAGTCGTTCACCACCGAGCCATAAATAGGGTTATATTATTGTCACTTATTATCACTTTGCCTTCATACAAATGTTCTATTTCATGACCCTATTTGTACCGGATCACGAAGATCCTCCTCCATACCCTTCTAAGATTGGGTAGTGTATTATGAGACCCTCTACGAACCACTACACGGGTATTGACCCCTAAAAATTCTTAGAGTCATAGTCGCGGTGGGCTTCCATATTTCATGTACTTTGTATGATCTTATGTTAGATTCCCCAATACAATATCCCTAAATTGGTAGCTTAAATGACATTCCTCCATGATGGCAACCAATTCAGATGACTGTCACCCAAAAGTGGAGCAACAAATAGAGAAAAAACTATACTAGTCGTTCACCATTGAGCCATAATTAGGGTTATATTATTGTCACTTATTATCACTTTGCCTTCGTCCATATGTTATATTTCATGACCCTATTTATACCGGATCACGAAAAAACCTCCTCTATACCCTTCTAAGGTTGGGTAGTGCATTATGAGACCCTGTATGAACCACTACATGGGTATTGACCCCTAAAAAAAATCCCAGAGTCGTACTCGCGGTGGGCTTCCATATTTCATGTACATTGTATGATCTTATTTTTGATTGCCTAATACAATATCCCTAAATTGGTATCTTAAATGACATTTCTCCATGATGGCAACCAATCCAGATGATTGTCTCACAAATGTGGAGAAACAAATAGAGAAAAAAATACTAATCGTTCACCATCGAGCCATAATTAGGCTTATATTATTGTCACTTATTGTCACTTTGCCTTCGTCCATATGTTATATTTCATGACCCTATTTGTACCGGATCATGAAGAATCCTCCTCCATACCCTTCTAAGGTTGGGTAGTGCATTATGAGACCCTCTACGAACCACTACATGGGTATTGACCCCTAAAAAAATCCCAGAGTCATAGTCGCGGTGGGCTTCCATATTTTATGTACATTGTATGATCTTAATTTAGATTCCCCAATACAATATGACCAAATTGCTAGCTTAATGACATTCCTCCATGATGGCAACCAGTCTAGATGAATGTCCCACAAAAGTGGAGCAACAAATGGAGAAAAAACTATACTAGTCGTTCACCATTGAGCCATAATTAGGGTTATATTATTGTAACTTATTGTCACTTTGCCTTCGTACATATGTTATATTTCATGACCCTATTTGTATCGGATCATAAAGAATCCTCTTCCATACCATTCTATGGTTGGGTAGTGCATTATGAGACCTCTACGAACCACTACACGGGTACTGACCCCTAAAAAAATCCCAGAGTCGTAGTCGCGGTGGGCTTCCATATTTCATGTACATTGTATGATCTTATTTTTTATTCCCCAATACAATATCCCTAAATTGGTAGCTTAAATGACATTCCTCCATGATGGCAACCAATCCAAATGATTGTCCCACAAAAGTGGAGCAACAAATGGAGAAAAAACTATACTAGTCGTTCACCATCGAGCCATAATTAGGGTTATATTATTGTCACTTTGCCTTCGTACATATGTTATATTTCATGACCCTATTTGTATCGGATCACGAAGAATCCTCTTCCATGCCATTCTATGGTTGGGTAGTGCATTAAGACACCTCTATGAACCACTATACGGGTATTGACCCCTAAAAAAATCCCAGAGTCGTAGTGGCGGTGTGCTTCCAAATTTCATGTACATTGTATGATCTTATTTTTGATTCCCCAATACAATATCCCTAAATTGGTAGCTTAAATGACATTCCTCCATGATGGCAACCAATCCAGATGATTGTCCCACAAAATTGGAGCAACAAATGGAGAAAAAACTATACTAGTCATTCACCATCGAGCCATAATTAGGGTTATATGATTGTCACTTATTGTCACTTTGCCTTTGTACATATGTTATCTTTCATGACCCTATTTGTATCAGATCATGAAGAATCCTCTTCCATACTATTCTATGGTTGGGTAGTGCATTATGAGACCTCTATGAACCACTACACGGGAATTGACCCCTAAAAAAATCCCAGAGTCATAGTCGCGGTGAGCTTCCATATTTCATGTACATTGTATGATCTTATTTTTTATTGCTTAATACAATATCCCTAAATTGGTAGCTTAAATGACATTCCTCCATGATGGCAACCAATCCAGATGATTGTCCCACAAAAGTAGAGCAACAAATGGAGAAAAAACTATGCTAGTCGTTCACCATCGAGCCATAATTAGGGTTATATTATTGTCACTTATTGTCACTTTGCCTTTGTATATATGTTATATTTCATGACCCTATTTGTACCGGATCATGAAGAATCCTCTTCCATACCATTCTACAGTTGGGTAGTGCATTATGAGACCTCTATGAACCACTACACGGGTATTGACCCCTAAAAAAATCCCAGAGTCATAGTCACGGTGGGCTTCCATATTTCATGTACATTGTATGATCTTATTTTTGATTCCCCAATACAATATCCCTAAATTGGTAGCTTAAATGACATTCCTCCATGATGGCAACCAATCCAGATGATTGTCCCACAAAAGTGGAGAAAAAACTATACTAGTCGTTCACCACCGAGCCATAATTAGGGTTATATTATTGTCACTTATTGTCACTTTGCCTTCATACAAATGTTATATTTCATTACCCTATTTGTACCGGATCAAGAAGAATCCTCCTCGATACCCTTCTAAGGTTGGGTAGTGCATTATGAGACCCTCTACGAACCACTACACGAGTATTGACCCCCAAAAAAATCCCAGAGTCGTAGTCGCGGTGGGCTTCCATATTTCATGTACATTGTATGATCTTATTTTAGATTCCCCAATACAATATGACCAAATTGCTAGCTTAAATGACATTCCTCCATGATGGCAACCAATCTAGATGATTTTTCCACAAAAGTGGAGCAACAAATGGAGAAAAAACTATACTAGTCGTTCACCACCGAGCCATAATTAGGGTTATATTATTGTCACTTATTGTCACTTGGCCTTCATACATATGTTATATTTCATGACCCTATTTGTATCGGATCACAAAGAATCCTATTCCATACCATTCTATGGTTGGGTAGTGCATTATGAGACCTCTACGAACCACTACACGGGTATTGACCCCTAAAAAACTCCCAGAGTCATAGTCGCGGTGGGCTTCCATATTTCATGTACATTATATGATCTTATTTTTGATTCCCCAATACAATATACCTAAATTGGTAGCTTAAATGACATTCCTCCATGATGGCAACCAATCCAGATGATTGTCCCACAAAAGTGGAGCAACAAATGGAGAAAAAACTATACTAGTCGTTCACCATTGAGCCATAATTTGGGTTATATGATTGTCAGTTATTGTCACTTTGCCTTTATACATATGTTATATTTCATGACCCTATTTGTATCAGATCATGAAGAATCCTCTTCCATACCATTCTATGGTTGGGTAGTGCATTATGAGACCTCTATGAACCACTACATGGGTATTGACCCCTAAAAAAATCCCTGTCATAGTCACGGTGGGCTTCCATATTTCATGTACATTGTATGATCTTATTTTTGATCCCCCAATACAATATCCCTAAATTGGTAGCTTAAATGAAATTCCTCCATGATGGCAACCAATCCAGATGATTGTCCCACAAAAGTGGAGCAACAAATGGAGAAAAAACTATACTAGTCGTTCACCACCGAGCCATAATTAGGGTTATATGATTGTCACTTTGCATTTGTACATATGTTATATTTCATGACCCTATTTGTATCAGATCGTGAAGAATCCTCTTCCATACCATTTTATGGTTGGGTAGTGCATTATGAGACCCTCTATGAACCACTACACAGGTATTGACCCCTAAAAAAATCCCAGAGTCATAGTCGCGGTGGGCTTCCATATTTCTTGTACATTGTATGATCTTATTTTTCATTGCCTAATACAATATCCCTAAATTGGTAGCTTAAATGACATTCCTCCATGATGGCAACCAATCTAGATGATTGGCCCACAAAAGTGGAGCAACAAATGGAGAAAAAACTATAATAGTCGATCACCATCAAGCCATAATTAGGGTTATATGATTGTCACTTTGCCTTTGTACATATGGTATATTTCATGACCCTATTTGTACCGGATCATGAAGAATCCTCTTCCATACCATTCTACGGTTGGGTAGTCAATTATGAGACCTCTACGAACCACTACACGGGTATTGACCCCTAAAAAACTCCCAGAGTCATAGTCGTGGTGGGCTTCCATATTTTATGTACATTATATGATCTTATTTTTGATTCCCCAATACAATATCTCTAAATTGGTAGCTTAAATGACATTCCTCCATGATGGCAACCAATCGAGATGATTGTCCCACAAAAGTGGAGCAAAAAATGGAGAAAAAATTATACTAGTCGTTCACCACCGAGCCATAATTAGGGTTATATTATTGTCACTTATTGTCACTTTACCTTTGTACAAATGTTATATTTCATGACCCTATTTGTACTGGATCACGAAGAATCCTCCTCCATACCCTTCTAAGGTTGGGTAGTGCATTATGAGACCCTCTATGAACCACTACACGGGTATTGACCCCTAAAAAAATCTCAGAGTCGTAGTCGCGGTGGGCTTCCATATTTCATGTACATTGTATGATCTTATTTTAGATTCCCCAATACAATATCCCTAAATTGGTAGCTTTAATGACATTCCTCCATGATGGCAACCAATTCAGATGATTGTCTCACAATAGGGGAGCAACAAATAGAGAAAAAACTATACTAGTCGTTCACCATGCAGCCATAATTAGGGTTATATTATTGTCACGTATTGTCACTTTGCCTTCGTCCATATGTTATATTTCATGACCCTATTTGTACCGGATCACGAAGAATCCTCCATGATACCCTTATAAGGTTGGGTAGTGCATTATCAGACCCTCTACGAACCACTACACGGGTATTGACCCCAAAGAAAATCCCAGAGTCGTAGTCGCGGTGGGCTTCCGTATTTCATGTACATTGTATGATCTTATTTTAGATTCCCCAATACAATATGATAAAATTGCTAGCTTAAATGACATTCCTCCATGATGGCAACCAATCTAGATGATTTTCCCACAAAAGTGGAGCAACAAATGGAGAAAAAACTATACTAGTCGTTCACCACCGAGCCATAATTAGGGTTATATTATTGTCACTTATTGTCACTTTGCCTTCATACATATGTTATATTTCATGACCCTATTTGTATCGGATCACAAAGAATCCTATTCCATACCATTCTATGGTTGGGTAGTGCATTATGAGACCTCTACGAACCACTACACGGGTATTGACCCCTAAAAAACTCCCAGAGTCATAGTCGCGGTGGGCTTCCATATTTCATGTACATTATATGATCTTATTTTTGATTCCCTAATACAATATCCCTATATTGGTCGCTTAAATGACATTCCTCCATGATGGCAACCAATCCAGATGATTGTCCCACAAAAGTGGAGCAACAAATGGAGAAAAAACTATACTAGTCGTTCACCATTGAGCCATAATTAGGGTTATATGATTGTCAGTTATTGTCACTTTGCCTTTGTACATATGTTATATTTCATGACCCTATTTGTATCAGATCATGAAGAATCATCTTCCATACCATTCTATGGTTGGGTAGTGCATTATGAGACCTCTATGAACCACTACACAGGTATTGACCCCTAAAAAACTCCTAGAGTCATAGTCACGGTGGGCTTCCATATTTCATGTACATTGTATGATCTTATTTTTGATTCCCCAATAGAATATCCCTAAATTTGTAGCTTAAATGACATTCCTCCATGTTGGCAACCAATCCAGATGATTGTCCCACAAAAATGGAGCAACAAATGGAGAAAAAACTATACTAGTCGTTCACCATCGAGCCATAATTAGGGTTATATGATTGTCACTTTGCATTTGTACATATGTTATATTTCATGACCCTATTTGTATCAGATCATGAAGAATCCTCTTCCATACCATTCTATGGTTGGGTAGTGCATTATGAGACCCTCTATGAACCACTACACGGGTATTGACCCCTAAAAAAATCCCAGAGTCATAGTCGCGGTGGGCTTCCATATTTCTTGTACATTGTATGATCTTATTTTTGATTGCCTTATACAATATCCCTAAATTGGTAGCTTAAATGACATTCCTCCATGATGGCAACCAATCTAGATGATTGGCCCACAAAAGTGGAGCAACAAATGGAGAAAAAACTATACTAGTCGTTCACCATCGAGCCATAATTAGGGTTATGTCGTCGTGGTGAAACAACATATGCCATAGGATGGCTTAAATGGGGGCCGAACTAGATGCTGGAGGATTCGGGAGAGTGGAACGGGCTAAAGAGCACGACAGAAAGGAACACAGATCTACCCAGGTTCGGGGCTCTCGTAAGGAGATAACACCCCTACTCCTGCTCTACTGATTGTATATTTGGGTCGATGTAATACACAACAATGGTGCTTCCAAGCTCTCTGCTAGAGAAGGAAGATGAACCGCTAAGTGTAGGAACACAGAGTGACCAACAAACCTCCAAC
Organism: Dactylis glomerata; assembly: GCA_007115705.1. Taxonomy (NCBI): domain Eukaryota; kingdom Viridiplantae; phylum Streptophyta; class Magnoliopsida; order Poales; family Poaceae; genus Dactylis; species Dactylis glomerata. The sequence continues at coordinate 4,101,077 of QXEO01000121.1, read as the reverse complement.
CCTTTACCAGGGCTCCCTATGCCACCTTATATAGTGGTGGCCAGGGTTACAACGGTCATACAAGACCACAAGACACGGGCTACACTCCAAACAGGAGCAGGTGACGATGGCAGAGACCCTTGACTTCGCCCCTAATTGCTCTCGATGGGACGCCATATCCCTGTACCTTGTACCTCTTGAACTGTGGCCTTACCTCTGTGCGGTAAGCTCGTACTTGTGCACAGTGAGGGTAGGTAACCTCCACTGTGCACCCTGCCATCTTACTCTGCTACCATGCTTGGATGTTTTCTTCCTTGATTGTAGGGATGTGACACCTTGGTTGACTTAAGTATCCCGGATATGACCGTTGGCCATACCCAGGACTTATATGCCGGACCAACGACCTACGAGGGTCGGGTAATCCGGCCTCCCCTGCTCCTGCACAACACACCAAATGGTTAGGCCGGCATATCTAAGTATATGCCGGCACACATATACCAGTATTCCGGCTATACCGGCATATCCAAGTATAAGCCGGGATACACACATATGCCGGCCTGGCCGATGCTCTTATATTCCGGCCAGGCCCCTTTCTTGATAACCCGGCATAAGTCAACCATAGACTTTGTGTCTTTCTAGTCTCTTGACCCTACCGGGGGTTATCCCCCCGACACTAGTCCCCGAAGCTGCTGAGGTTCCCCAGTCATAGCTGTGGAGCCTCGACAGGTTCAACATACTTTTCTTCATTATGTCCCGGTGATCAGATTATATCCCGGCCTCTGTTCCTGTTCCAAAACTTATTCCGGCCGGTCCCGAGGGTATTCCGGACGGAACATATACATCGGGCCGTTAATCCGACATATAGACGAGGTTTTTATTGGCCAACCCTCTTTAAAGATGCCAGAAGGTACGTTTTATCTTGTGATGAATGTCAAAGAGTTGGAAATATTTCTAGACGCAATGAAATGCCTATGAATTACACTCTAGTTATTGAACCATTTGATTGTTGGGGATTTGACTTTATGGGTCCTTTTCCTCCTTCAAAAGGCTATACCCATATACTTGTTGCTGTTGATTATGTTACTAAATGGGTAGAAGCCATACCTACAAAGAGTGCCGATGGTGAGACTTCGTTAAAAATGCTTAAGGATGTTATTTTTCCTAGGTTCGGAGTGCCTAGATATCTTATGACTGACAGAGGTTCTCATTTTATTCACCGTAGTTTTAGAAAGACTCTTGCTAAGTATGATGTCAATCATATAATTGGTTCTGCTTATCATCCCCAAACTAGTGGGCAGGTAGAGCTTTCAAATAGAGAGATTAAGTCTATTTTGTAGAAGACTGTTAGTAGATCTAGGAAAAACTGGGCTAGTAAGTTAAATGACGCTTTATGGGCTTATAGAACTGCTTATAAGAATCCCATGGGTATGTCTCCTTATAAGATGGTTTATGGAAAAGCGTGCCACTTGCCCTTAGAATTAGAACACAAAGCTTTTTGGGCAGTGAGAGAGCTTAATAAAGATTTTAAACTAGCCGGTAAGAAGAGGTTGTTAGATTTGAGTTCTCTAGATGAGTGGAGAAACGAAGCGTATGAGAATGCCAGACTTTTCAAAGAGAAAGTCAAGCAATGGCATGATAAGAGAATTCTTAAAAGAGAGTTCCATGTTGGTGAGAAAGTTCTTTTGTATAGGTCTCATCTCAGATTTTTTGCAGGAAAATTACTTTCTAAATGGGAAGGACCATATGTTATTGTGGAAGTGTACCGCTCAGGTGCTATTAAGATTGCTTCATTGAAAGATGATTCTACACAAGTGGTGAATGGTCAAAGACTCAAACATTATATCTCTGGAGATTCTTATAATGAAGATGTTGATGTTATTGAAACAATTTCTCTGGAAGATTACATCCAAGACAAACTGCAGGAACCTGCAGAGTTCGTTTTCGAATAGGTAACAGTTCTAGTCAGGAAAGTTTTGCGAAAAGTTCTTCCTTTAATATTTTTGCTGTTTTTAATAAATATGAAAAATCACGAGACGAAAACGGGGAGGAAAAGAAGTCCGTGTGGGTCTCACACACGGGTGGCGCGGGCCCACCCCTGGCCGCGCCACCCCCGTGTGAGAACGCCTCGGAACTCTTTTCCGTCCTGGTTTCCTCCTGTGACTTCGTTTCGATGTATAATTTTCGCCTATTTAACCCCCCGGAGTTCCCGAGGTCTGTATATCGTTTTCTCGTCGTGTTTTGTTTCGAGCTGTTTCTGTCAGGAATTGCCCTCTACCTTGAAGTTATAATGTCTTCGTCTGGTTCATCCAAAGAGAACCCTCCTGCGGATTCCATCAATCCGTATATGAGGGAACTAAAGATGCATCTGAAGGAGTTGTCGCTCAAGGATGGGGAGTTACAGATTAAAGATGTTCAAGGACCCAAGGGAGAAGGGAGTCTCGAAGCAAGGATGGAAGCACTGGAACAGGAAGTTTTCAAATACAAGAAGATGGCGGAGCGCGAGGTGGAAATTATCTATAGGATCAATCAAGAGCTTGTCGCCAAGTACAAGAAAGAGACCACAGAACTTTGGAAGGATGTCCTCTCACTCCAAGAGACCACTAACCAATTACAAGCGCAACTTTACGACTTGCATAACCAAAATTGTGAGTATGAAGCTAGATTTCAACAAATGAGTGCTGCTGCAAGTTTCAGGATTTTGGAGACCGAGACATCCTTCTTTGATGGAGGACCTCTGCCTTGGAAGTACGACAACAATGAAGTTCCACCGCCACCACCAAAGGAGTAATTCGTCATCGGTATAGGCATCCCCTTGGTTTGTTCCAAGCTTGGGGGAGTGCCGCGGTATCACATCATTACCTTTTGTTTATTTACTTTTTAAGTAGAGTCTTATCATGAATAGAGAAGTTATCATATAGAATAGTTTGCAGTTGGAAGTATCCTCCTTAGTTAGTTATCTTTGTATCCCTTGGTGTGAGTTGCGGTAATGAAATATTAATGAGAAGTTTTATCGTTTACTTTTCGCACACTTTATGTTAGTCTGCAATCTCTCTTATGTGACTAGTCTTGTTGATTGGTATTGGTATCACATTGGGAACATGAGTAGATTTAGTTGGTTTTGGCAAACCTAGCTTGGTCAGTAGCAACTTTACCTTGAAGTTTGAGTAGAATAGAATAAAGAAGTGCTTGTAGTTACATCACTTCAGTTTTCCTTATGTTTGGCTTATAAGCATTGTTATTCTTAAAGTTAAAATCGTTGTACTTTCAGGGGAGTTTGCATGATTGTCCTTATTACATGTATGTTTGTTTGTTTCATGCAACTCTTATGCTTGCTACCCAGCCTTGCTAGCCAAAAACCTGTACTGAGAGGAAATACTTCTCGTGCATCCAATTCCCAAAAGCCAAGTCACTTCCAAAGAGTCCACTATAAATTCCTATGCATGGTATTTTTAAGCCATTCCAAGTAAATTTTCATGTGCTACCTTTCAAAACTTTCAACTACTTCTCATTTTGTGCCACTGTTTTTAGCTCATGAGGACGTAGTGGATGGGTTTGTTATCTTCCATACTAAATTAAGTACCCCTCGACTAGGCAGCTTCATCTGCTCGTCATTAATTTTGCAAGAGAGCTGGTCAGACCATTATAATCTTAATTCTAAAAAGAAAGAAAAAGGCACTCCTCCAATGGTTTGTGAAAGTTGGTCGGCACCCGATGGAATCGGTTAGCCATGGTTTGAGAAAGGAAAAAGGTGGGGAGGAGTGCAAAGTTTTAAAAGAGCACCAAAGTGCCAACTAATTAAACATCTCGGAACCGCTCTCACTTGTTTAGTTTGGAAGATATCAAGAACTCTGTTGCTAGTCGTTGACAAAAACAACCACCTCTCAAAACAATTTTTACCTCTGTTTTACAAATAAAAAGCTCTAGCACATGTTTAATCCCTGCTTCCCTCTGCGAAGGGCCTATCTTTTATTTTTATGTTGAGTCAACCTATTTCCCTCTATCTCAAGCAAGCGTTTGAGTTGTTATGTTTCACTCATCCATATGTTGATCCGTTTAATCATGTTTATTACCTTCCTTGTTTTTGTATAATGCTTTTGTCTGAAGGAATACATCTTTGAAAGCTTTCTTAGAATGTAAAAGTTTACTTTGTGAGCTTATAGTCTTTGCTATATTAGCTCCGTTTTGAAAGACTCCGTTTAAAAGAGAGAATAGTTTGTTCTCCATTCTTTGACCAAGAACTAAGGTTTGCCATTGCCAATTATAATTTACCTTGTGCATCCTTACATGTGATTCCCTTTTACCTATTGCAAGTTTACATCTTATAAAGGGAAGTTGCTGTCTATTATAATTTGTGCCTTAGTGAATGTGATGCTTCTTGTTCGTATTTTGATTATCGACACTTCACTCCATAAACCTGTGGTCATGTTTACCGAGTTTAGTTTTCGCTTGGGGACAAGCGAGGTCTAAGCTTGGGGGGGTTGATACGTCCAATTTGCATCACTATTTTGTATCATAATTTACTGTTATTCATTGATATATTTCACATTTAGATATGATACTTATGTTATTTCCTTTGTTTTCACATGCTTGATGATCATCGGAGGAGCTGCTGCCGGAGTCAGGATTCTGCTGGAAAAAGGACCATCAGGAGACCATATTTTGAAGATCAGGAAAATTCCAGAAAAATACCCAGAAATTATAATTTCCCAGAAGACTCACGGAGCCAGAAGGAGGAGTCGAGAGGGGCCAGGGCTGGCCCACACGCTAGGGCGGCGCGGCCACCCCCTGGCTGCGCCAGCCCTGTGTGAGGGGTCCCTGGCCCACCTCTGGTCTCGCCCCTTCGCGTACATCATCGTCCCCGAAAACCTAAGTCAAGGGAGGGGTTCAGAGTTAGACACAGCCGCCTCTGCGGGGCGGAGAACACCAGAGAGAGAAAGCTCTCCGGCAGAGAGAAATCTGCCGGGGAAATTCCTTCCCGGAGAGGGGAGATCGTCGCCATCGTCATCACCATCGCACCGGACTTCATCGGGATCATCATCATCATCATCTCCATCACCAGCGCCTTCATCTCCACCGTCACCTTGCCATCCCGCTATAACATCTTGAGTTGGATCTTGTTATTCATAGGGGAAACTTTCCCGGTGTTGATTACTCTTGTAGTTGATGCTATTGAGTGGAACCGTTGAATTAAGGTTTATGTTCAGATTGTTATTTACCATTATTTCACCTCTGATCATGATCCATATGATGTCTTGTGAGTAGTTCGTTTAGTTCTTGAGGACATGGGAGAAGTCAAGATGTTAGTAGTGAATTATTGTTGAGAAATATTTAATGGTTTGATATTGTTGTGGTGCTATTTCACTAGTGGTGTCATGTGAACGTCGACTACATGATACTTCACCATTTATGGGCCTAGTGAGATGCATTGTGTATTTGGTCACCGACTGTGGGGTTGCTGGAGTGACAGAAACCTAAACCTCCGTTGGGAAACCATTGCACCAGGGAGCGTAGGATCCTAGAGTTTAAGGCTGTGGTTAGATTTATCTTAATTACTTACTTGTATTTGCGGATGCTTGCAAGGGGTATAATCACAAGTGTGTATTTATCCTAGTAAGGGTAGTGCGCTAGCACAGGTTCACCCCCATAACACTTACCAAATCAATAAATACTATTGGCTCTATGAAGCGAAAGCTCTTGACAGAAACCTCCCGTGTGTCCTCGAGAACGTTTGGTTATTATAAGAACACAACCGGCTTGTCCTTTGCTGAATAAAGGATTGGGACACTTGCTGCAATTGTTACTACTGTCTTTTATTTACTCGCACTTTATTTACTCGTATTACCAAATACTCCTGAAAACCTGTTTGCTAGTATTTACAGTGATTCCTTGATCAAAACTGCTCATCAACACCTTCTGCTCCTCGTTGGGTTCGACACTCTTATTTATCGAAAGTACTACGATACACCCCCTATACTTGTGGGTCATCACTTGTTAATAGGTTAGTTCCGGAAAATGTATAAAAGTGCCACTAAGTGTAACGAAACAATAGGCAAATGGTGTAAAAACAAGCATGGAGCATCAAAAATTATAGATACGTTTGAGACGTATCAAGCATCCCCAAGCTTAACTCCTGCTCGTCCTCGAGTAGGTAAGTGATAACAAAGAATAATTTTTGAGGTGACATGCACCTACACAATCTTGATCATATATGTAAGCATTGGTGAGCTGGGATCAATAGAACTTAAAACATGGGCACGAAAGATATAATCATGACAATAAGAAACTTAGCAACCATGTTGCAAACATGTAGATGAACACAAACAAAAGATCATGATAATGAAACAATGAAAGTGAAACGTGTGTTCAAATCATAAGGAAAAACATACAAAAGGTTTTCAGCTTGTCCTTCAAAGAGAGCAAAACATAAATGCATAGGACACCTTCAAGTTTAAGAGGGCGACTAGATACAAATAACTTAAGAACAAGTGAAACCAATCATCATGAATCAATCAATGAACTTTGGGACAATGCATATCACACTAAGAATGACAACTATGCTCTCTTAATGGTGCATAGAGAAAGAAGGTGGTGACTCAACATAAAAGTAAAAGAAAGGCCCTTCGCAGAGGGAAGCAGTGATTGCAAGTTTTATAACCTTCAAAAATTATGGTACTTACCGGCTTTGAGCTCTTATTGCCCCTATCATAAGCATCTTGAATGGTTAAAGTTAATGCGAGAACAATTATGATGCATATGCTTGACAAATCATAAGTTGAAAACCTCGTGCCCCGTGAATACGAGTACCCAAACCTCATGCTACTTTACTTAGAGTCCCAAGCAAGGCTCTTGTCATTGTAAATATATGTGTATCATTGAGAACCGCCAATGGGGTACCTCCGTGCCCGATGACATGGAACAAGCCCACACCAAAATGACAGGACAAGCAGACAATGAACACCTCGACATCTCTTTTATTTGCTATATTGTTTAGCTTTTTATTGTGAGATGCGTCGTCGAATGTTCACCATGGGTATGCTGCAAATTTCCACCATGAATTATGCATGGCTTAGATTGGCGGCCCGGCGTTTCCCTAACACATATACAAAATCCATGATCCTTACAAGATTCCCAATTCATTTCACACCTCGGGCATCCATAAACAAAAGATCACGATATCAACTCAAAAAGAAGTGCAATGTTGAAAGCTTGCCCCATGACAGCATGGATGGGCTAGAATCCAACTTACAACTTGTAAGCATAACAACTCAACATAAGAGACCACAATGTCAAATTTTTAAGAACAGGAAAAAGTAAAGTGTGCCTTCCGGTTCGTGAGAGCTTTACTGACCGAATTTCGCATAACACTAGTAAGAGTTTAATTTGAAGAGAAAATAAAAGCAAGTCAAATTTACTTGGAATAGCAAATTGCTAGTAGGTATGTATGGTGGACACTTTGGAAAACTTTGGGTTTTAGGAGTTGGATGCACGAGTAGAGCTCATACTCAGTACAAGGTGAGGGCTAGCAAAAGACTGGGAGCGACCAACTAAGAGAGCAATAATGGCCATAATCATGCAAAGCGACAAAGCGACATGAAAAGAAGCATAAGATGGCATCAAAAGTCAAAAACTAAATGATCATGAAGGCTATTGGTGACTTTGTAAGAGTCTAACATGTGTGAGCGTGCGCCAAGTCAATCCAAATAAAGCATCAAGGAGAAAACCAAAATAATGCTTCCATACAATAAAAAACAACGCATGATTTTTTTCAAAGGCTCATTAAGCAATCTCAGTTATTTGAGACAAGTCATGCTATAGAAAAACCACTAAGCATACTATCAAAAAGACATCAAGCATGACATGAAAAGCCTAAGCCGCAGTCTACACAAGCTCCTTCTTGCACCACTATTTTGCACAAAGCTTTTTCTCTTTTCCAACACCATTTGAAATTTTTATAAACACCTCTTTTGATGAAAACCAATGAAGATCAGAGGCAAAAATACACCTTGATAAAAAGATATGACAAGATCTGAACGCAAATCAAGGCGAAAACAAAAACCAAAAGCAGTAGCAGAAAAAGTAGAACACTAGAACAACTCCGTTTTCACTCTTATAAATTCATCGAGCGTTCTACGCAAATGAAAAGCAAGGAAACTTCTCCAAAAGAAAATTTGTTGGGGTCCAACCATTTATTGCAGCAAACAAACAAACTAAACCAACTAAGAAAACTAAAACAACTGACGCTCCAAGAAAAACACATAGTGCATGAAGCAATAAAAATATAGTGTCTTGAAAGGTGACCTGATTTTTGCCGATGAAGAAGGGGTGCCTCGGGGGCATCCCCAAGCTTTGACGCTTGTACTTCTTGGATATTTCTTGGGGTGATGCATGGGCATCCCAAAGCTTGAGCTTTTGTCCATTCTTCAACTCATCTCATCATTCTCCAATCCCTACACTTGAAAACTTCCTTCATACAAAACTAAACACAATTCTATTAGCAACATTAGTGTAAGCATAAAATATATTCAACCTCTTTTAGCTTCAGGTTTCAACCCAAAACCACCACATATAAAGTATATACTACTGTAGCAACTTCCACAAGAGTTCCATGATAAAAAAGAACTCAAAAGAAAGCGATAAAGTGGCAAAAACAAATATTGGCAGAAATCTGTCAAAACTGAACAGCTGACAAAGGACGAATTTTTGAGGGATTTTCTGTTGCTCAAATCAAAAAGTGTTCAACTAAGAAAAGTTTGGATATAACCTGGGGCATATGCACAAGAAATCGCAGGTCCAAAAGATAAACAGAGAATTTATACGAATTTTTACGGTGTAGCACCAAAAACAGTTTCAGGACAGCAACATCCCCAAATCTTTACCTCACTCAAATTAGAGGCTTCTCTTGGCACAAAAACGAAATAAACAAGATAAGGAGTGGTCATTACAGTAGTAATAACTTCCAAGACTCAAATAAAAGAAAAAGTACTGAAATAAAACATTGGGTTATCTCCCAAGAGTGCTTTTCTTTAACGCCATTGAGCTAGGCGCAGAAAATTGCAAATCAAGTAATATCAAGTGATGAAGCATCAAGCTCATAATTTGCTCTAAGAATAGAGTCAAAAAGTAATTTCTTTCTTTTCCTAGGGAAGTGTTCCATACCTTTCTTTAGTGGAAATTGATACTTGATAGTGCCTTCCCTCATATCAATGATAGCACCTACAGTTCGAAGAAAGGGTCTTCCCAAAATAATAGGACATGAAGCATGGCATTCAACGTCCATAACAAGAAAATCAACGGGAACAAGGTTATTGTTAACCACAATAAGAACATCATTAATCCTTCCCAAAGGTTTCTTCTTAGCAACATCAGCAATAGGAACATCAAAATAACACTTTTCAAGCGGTGGTAAATCAAGCATGTCATAAATCTTTCTAGGCATGATAGAAATACTAGCACCTAGATCACATAAAGCATGGCAATCATAACCATTAACATGCATATCAATGATGGGTTCCCAACCATCTTCTAACTTCTTGGGAACAAAGGCTTTTTGCTTCAACTTTTCATCCCTAATCTTTATGAGAGCATTGGTAATATGCTTAGTAAAAGCAATATTTAAAGAACTAGCATTGGGAGTCAAAGCAAGCTTTTGCAAGAACAAAATTACTTCAGATATATTGCAGCCATCAACATCAAAATCATTAAAGGAAATAGAGCTATCATCTTTCACACTCAGAAAAATTTCAGTACTCTTTTGAGAAAAAGTTTTGGCAGTTTTAAGCTTTTTAACACAAGGAGTGGGAGTTTTCTCTACACCAATCAGAGTGAGAGGATTGGTACCAGTAGGAATAACATCACTAGAGGTAGTAATAGTATATACCTTCATCTCTCTAGCCATCTCATCTTCTCTTTCCCACCTGGCATGCAATTCCGCTAACAATCTAATATTTTCATCAATTCCAACTTGGATAGCATTAGCGGTAGCGAAAACATTGTTCTCTTTCACATCATTAGGAAACACTTTTAGTTTCAGAAGTTCAACATCATGAGCAAGGCTATCAACTTTAGAAGCAAGAATATCAATTTTGCCTAACTTTTCCTCAACAGACTTGTTAAAAGCAGTTTGCTTACCGATGAAGTCCTTGAGCATTACCTCAAGCTCGGAGGGCGCGGCCCTAGTGCTGTTGTAGGAATTACCATAAGAATTACCATAACCATTACCATTGGTAGAAGGATATGGCCTATAATTATTACTAGCAAAATTGTTCCTATAAGCATTGTTATTAAAATTATTGTTCCTAATGAAATTCACATCAACATGCTCTTCTTGAGCAACCAGAGAGGCCAAAGGAACATTATTAGGATCAACATGAGTCCTATCATTAGCAAGCATAGCCATAATGGTATCAATCTTATCATTCAAGGAAGAGGTTTCCTCAGCAGAATTTACCTTCTTACCTTGTGGAGCTCTCTCGGTGTGCCATTCAGAATAATTTACCATTATATTGTCGAGTAGCTTTGATGCGGCGCCCAATATAAGGGACATAAAAGTGCCTCCAGCAGCTGAATCAAGTAGGTTCCTTGAAGAAAAATTCAGTCCTGCATAAAAAGTTTGGATAATCATCCAAGTAGTCAGTCCATGAGTGGGGCAATTCTTTATCATAGATTTCATTCTTTCCCAAGCTTGAGCAACATGTTCATTATCAAACTGAGTAAACTTCATAATATTGCTGCGCAAAGCTATAATCTTAGCAGGAGGATAATATCTACCAATAAAAGCATCCTTACACTTAGCCCAAGAATCAATACTATTCTTAGTCAAAGACAGCAACCAATCTTTAGCTTTTCCTCTCAAATTAAAAGGAAACAACTTGAGCATAATAATATCACTATCAACATCCTTATATTTCTGCATCTCACATAGCTCAACAAAATTGTTAAGATGAGCTGCAGCATCTTCAGTACTAGCACCAGAAAATTGCTCTTTCATAACAAGGTTCAATAAAGCAGGCTTGATCTCATAAAAGGTGGTAGCAGGAACAGGTGGTGCAATAGGAGTGCAGATAAAATCACTATTGTTCGTGCTAGCAAAGTCACACAACTTGGTGTTTTCAGGAGTACCCATTTCAGCAAAACGAAAGTAAACAAGTAAAAACAACTACCAAGGATTCTAATTTTTTTGGGTTTTTGATATAAAAAGCAATGCAGGTAAAAATAAATAAAGTAAAGCAAAACAAATAACAAAGTAAAGAATGTGTGTGCGAAGAACTCCCCTCGCAGAAGTCTTCTCTTCCTCCCCGGCAACGGCGCCAGAAAAGATGCTGCTACTCGGTGATGGCGCCAGAAAAAGAGCTGTGGCGTGTAGTTGACGTGGGAGCAGTAAGTCCTTGTGCGTGGTGATGACCAGCCCGTTGGGAACCCCAAGAGGAAGGTATGATGAGTGTAGCGGCTAGTTTTCCCTCAGTTAAGATACCAAGGTTTATCGAACAGGAGAGGAGAGACGGTGACGACTGAAGGTGTTGTGGAACCTGCACACACACAAACAAATACTTTGTTCCCAACTTGCGATGAGGTTGTCAATCTCACCGGTTTGCTTGAAACAAAGGTTATGAGCGTATCGAGTGGAAAACAGTAATAACATGCGAGTAAAGTAAACAGTGCGGGAAAAGTAAACAGGTGATAGCAATATGATTAAAATAGGACCGGGGTCCACAGTTCACTAGTGGTGTCTCTCCATAGATAAAATAACATGCTGGGTAAACAAATTATAGTTGGGCAATTGATAGAATAAAGATAACGTGATATGTCAAGAAGATCACTATGAGATTTACTCTGGGCATTACAACAAAATACATAGACCGCCATCCAACTGCATCTATGACTAATAATCCACTCCCGGGGATATCAATCCGAACACCCTAGTAGTATTAAGTTGCGAACAACAGATAATTGCATTAAGCAAAGTGTGTAATGTAAACAAAGCATATGCCCTTGAGTATATGAATGTTGTTTTCTCCCTAGTAGCAACAGCACATCTACCACCTTAGAGGTTTCTGTCACTCCCCCAGGTGAAATAGAGACATGAACCCACTATCGAGCATAAATACCCCCTCTTGGAGTCCCTAGCAACTACTCGGCCAAGATAGCTACTAACAACGGAGAGCATGCAAGATCATAAACAACATAGAGATAACAAAAGATATAATTCAGTACAGCAACTTAATCATAAACACCAATATTCATCGGATCCCAACAAACCAACATCATAGAATTACATAACGGTGATCTCAATCATGTAGGGCAGCTCATGAGATCTAAACATGAAGCACATGGTAGAGAAGACAACCATCTAGCTACTGCTATGGACCCATAGTCCAAGGTAGATTACTCACTCATCGCTCCAGAGGCAAGCATGGCGATGAAGAAGACCTCCAGTGGCGATTCCCCTCTCCGGCAGGGTGCCGGGAGGAGCTTCTGGACCCTCCCGATCTTCGGGTCGACGGTGGCGGCGGATCGCGATGTGTTCTGGAAATCTGATCGGGCACTTAGGTTTTTTCCGTCGGGGGGTCTTTATAGGCGAAGGGGCATCGTCAGAGGTGGAGCCAGGCTCCCTCACACAGGGGTGGCGCAGCCAGGGGCTAGGCCGCGCCGGCCCTGTGTGTGGGCCCTGGTGGCCATTCTCCGTCTCTCCTTCGGATGTCTGGAAGCTTCCGGGAAAAATAAGACTTCAGAAACTTGTTTCATCCAATTCCGAGAATATTTCCTGTGTATCACTTCTGAAACACAAAAACAGCAGAAAATAGGAAACTGGCACTGTGGCGCTTGTTAATAGGTTAGTTCCGGAAAATGTATAAAAGTGCCACTAAGTGTAACGAAACAATAGGCAAATGGTGTAAAAACAAGCATGGAGCATCAAAAATTATAGATACGTTTGAGACGTATCAATTGCCTAATACAATATCCCTAAATTGGTAGCTTAAATGACATTCCTCCATGATGGCAACCAATTCAGATGATTGTCCCACAAAAGTGGAGCAACAAATGGAGAAAAAACTATACTAGTCGTTCACCACCGAGCCATAATTAGGGTTATATTATTGTCACTTATTGTCACTTTGCCTTTGTCCATATGTTATATTTCATGACCCTATTTGTACCGGATCACGAAGAATCCTCCTCGATACCATTCTATGGTTGGGTAGTGCATTATGAGACCTCTACGAACCACTACATGGGTATTGACCCCTAAAAAACTCCCAGAGTCATAGTCGCGGTGGGCTTCCATATTTCATGTTCATTGTATGATCTTATTTTTGATTGCCTAATACAATATCACCAAATTGCTAGCTTAAATGACATTCCTCCATGATGGCAACCAATCCAGATGATTGTGCCACAAAAGTGGAGTAAAAAATGGAGAAAAAACTATACTAGTCGTTCACCATCGAGCCATAATTAGGGTTATATGATTGTCACTTATTGTCACTTTGCCTTCATACATATGTTATATTTCATGACCCTATTTGTATCGGATCACAAAGAATCCTCTTCCATACCATTCTACAGTTGGGTAGTGCATTATGAGACCTCTACGAACCACTACATGGGTATTGACCCCTAAAAAAATCCAAGAGTCATAGTCGCGGTGGGCTTCCATATTTCATGTACATTATATGATCTTATTTTTGATTCCCCAATACAATATCCCTAAATTGGTAGCTTAAATGACATTCCTCCATGATGGCAACCAATCCAGATGATTGTCCCACAAAAGTGGAGCAACAAATGGAGAAAAAACTATACTAGTCGTTCACCATTGAGCCATAATTAGGGTTATATGATTGTCAGTTATTGTCACTTTGCCTTTGTACATATGTTATATTTCATGACCCTATTTGTATCAGATCACGAAGAATCCTCTTCCATACCATTCTATTGTTGGGTAGTGCATTATGAGACCTCTATGAACCACTGCACGGGTATTGACCCCTAAAAAATCCCCAGAGTCATAGTCACGGTGGGCTTCCATATTTCATGTACATTGTATGATCTTATTTTTGATTCCCCAATACAATATCCCTAAATTGGTAGCTTAAATGACATTCCTCCATGCTGGCAACCAATCCAGATGATTGTCCCACAAAAGTGGAGCAACAAATGGAGAAAAAACTATACTAGTCGTTCACCATCGAGCCATAATTTGGGTTATATGATTGTCACTTTGCATTTGTACATATGTTATATTTCATGACCCTATTTGTATCAGATCATGAAGAATCCTCTTCCATACCATTCTATGGTCGGGTAGTGCATTATGAGACCCTCTATGAACCACTACACGGGTATTGATCCCTAAAAAAATCCCAGAGTCATAGTCGCGGTGGGCTTCCATATTTCTTATACATTGTATGATCTTATTTTTGATTGCCTAATACAATATCCCTAAATTGGTAGCTTAAATGACATTCCTCCATGATGGCAACCAATCTAGATGATTGGCCCACAAAAGTGGAGCAACAAATGGAGAAAAAACTATACTAGTCGTTCACCATCGAGCCATAATTAGGGTTATATGATTGTCACTTTGTCTTTGTACATATGGTATATTTCATGACCCTATTTGTACCGGATCACGAAGAATCCTCTTCCATACCATTCTACGGTTGGGTAGTGCATTATGAGACCTCTACGAACCACTACACGGGTATTGACCCCTAAAAAACTCCCAGAGTCATAGTCGCGGTGGGCTTCCATATTTTATGTACATTATATGATCATATTTTTGATTCCCCAATACAATATCCCTAAATTGGTAGCTTAAATGACATTCCTCCATGATGGCAACCAATCGAGATGATTGTCCCACAAAAGTGGAGCAAACAATGGAGAAAAAACTATACTAGTCGTTCACCACCGAGCCATAATTAGGGTTATATTATTGTCACTTATTGTCACTTTGCCTTCGTACAAATGTTATATTTCATGACCCTATTTGTACTGGATCATGAAGAATCCTCCTCCATACCCTTCTAAGGTTGGGTAGTGCATTATGAGACCCTCTACGAACCACTACATGGGTATTGACCCCTAAAAAAATCTCAGAGTCGTCGCGGTGTGCTTCCATATTTCATGTACATTGTATGATCTTATTTTAGATTCCCCAATACAATATCCCTAAATTGGTAGCTTAAATGACATTCCTCCATGATGGCAACCAATTCAGATGATTGTCTCATAATAGGGGAGCAACAAATAGAGAAAAAACTATACTAGTCATTCACCATCGAGCCATAATTAGGGTTATATTATTGTCACTTATTGTCACTTTGCCTTCGTCCATATGTTATATTTCATGACCCTATTTGTACCGGATCACGAAGAATCCTCCTCGATACCCTTCTAAGGTTGGGTAGTGCATTATCAGACCCTCTACGAACCACTACACGGGTATTGACCCCAAAAAAAATCCCAGAGTCGTAGTCGCGGTGGGCTTCCATATTTCATGTACATTGTATGATCTTATTTTAGATTCCCCAATACAATATGACCAAATTTCTAGCTTAAATGACATTCCTCCATGATGGCAACCAATCTAGATGATTTTCCCACAAAAGTGGAGCAACAAATGGAGAAAAAACTATACTAGTTGTTCACCACCGAGCCATAATTTGGGTTATATTATTATCACTTATTGTCACTTTGCCTTCATACATATGTTATATTTCATGACCCTATTTGTATTGGATCACAAGGAATCCTCTTCCATACCATTATATGGTTGGGTAGTGCATTATGAGACCTCTACGAACCACTACACGGGTATTGACCCCTAAAAAACTACTAGAGTCATAGTCGCGGTGGGCTTCCATATTTCATGTACATTATATGATCTTATTTTTGATTCCCCAATACAATATCCCTAAATTGGTAGCTTAAATGACATTCCTCCATGATGGCAACCAATCCAGATGATTGTACCACAAAAGTGGAGCAACAAATGGAGAAAAAACTATACTAGTTGTTCACCATCGAGCCATAATTAGGGTTATATGATTGTCACTTATTGTCACTTTGCCTTTGTACATATGTTATATTTCATGACCCTATTTGTATCAGATCACGAAGAATCCTCTTCCATACCATTCTATGGTTGGGTAGTGCATTATGAGACCTCTATGAACCACTACACGGGTATTGACCCCTAAAAAAATCCTAGAGTCATAGTCGCGGTGGGCTTCCATATTTCATGTACATTGTATGATCTTATTTTTGATTCCCCAATTCAATATCCCTAAATTGGTAGCTTAAATGACATTCCTCCATGATGGCAACCAATCCAGATCATTGTCCCACAAAAGTGGAGCAACAAATGGTGAAAAAACTATACTAGTCGTTCACTATCGAGCCATAATTAGGGTTATATGATTGTCACTTTGCCTTTGTACATATGTTATATTTCATGACCCTATTTGTATCAGATCATGAAGAATCCTCTTCCATACCATTCTACAGTTGGCTAGTGCATTATGAGACCCTCTACGAACCAATACATGGGTATTGACCCCTAAAAAAATCCCAGAGTCATAGTCGCGGTGGGCTTCCATATTTCATGTACATTGTATGATCTTATTTTTTATTGCCTAATACAATATCTCTAATTTGGTAGCTTAAATGGCATTCCTCCATGATGGCAACCAATCCAGATGATTGTCCCACAAAACTGGAGCAACAAATGGAGAAAAAACTATACTAGTCGTTCACCATCGAGCCATAATTAGGGTTATATGATTGTCACTTTGCCTTTATACATATGTTATATTTCATGACCGTATTTGTACCGGATCACGAAGAATCCTCTTCCATACCATTCTACGGTTGGGTAGTGCATTATGAGACCCTCTACAAACCACTAGACAGGTATTGACCCCTAAAAAAATCCCAGAGTCATAGTCGCGGTGGGCTTCCATATTTCATGTACATTGTATGATCTTATTTTTGATTGCCTAATACAATATCCCTAAATTGGTAGCTTAAATGACATTCCTCCATGATGGCAACCAATTCAGATGATTGTCCCACAAAAGTGGAGCAACAAATGGAGAAAAAACTATACTAGTCGTTCACCACCGAGCAATAATTAGAGTTATATTATTGTCACTTATTATCACTTTGCCTTCGTACATATGTTATATTTCAAGACCCTATTTGTATCGGATCACAAAGAATCCTCTTCCATTCCATTCTATGGTTGGGTAGTGCATTATGAGACCTCTACGAACCACTACATGGGTATTGACCCCTAAAAAACTCCCAGAGTCATAGTCGCGGTGGGCTTCCATATTTCATGTACATTGTATGATCTTATTTTTGATTGCCTAATACAATATCCCTAAATTGGTAACTTAAATGACATTCCTCCATGATGGCAACCAATCCAGATGATTGTCCCACAAAAGTGGAGCAACAAATGGAGAAAAAACTAAACTAGTCGTTCACCATCTAGCCATTATTAGGGTTATATGATTGTCACTTATTGTCACTGTACCTTTGTACATATGTTATATTTCATGACCCTATTTGTACCGGATCACGAAGAATCCTCTTCCATACCATTCTATGGTTGGGTAGTGCATTATGAGACCCTCTATGAACCACTACATGGGTATTGACCCCTAAAAAAATCCCAGAGTCATAGTCCCGGTGGGCTTCCATATTTCATGTACATTGTATGATCTTATTTTTGATTGCCTAATACAATATCCCTAAATTGATAGCTTAAATGACATTCCTCCATGATGGCAACCAATCCAGATGATTGTCCCACAAAAGTAGAGCAACAAATGGAGAAAAAACTATACTAGTCGTTCACCATCGAGCCATAATTAGGGTTATATTATTGTCACTTATTCTCACTTTGCCTTCGTACATATGTTATATTTCATGACCCTATTTGTACCAGATCACGAAGAGTCCTCTTCCATACCATTCTATGGTTGGGTTGTGCATTATGAGACCTCTACGAACCACTACACGGGTATTGACCCCTAAAAAACTCCCAGAGTCATAGTTGCGGTGGGCTTCCATATTTCATGTACATTGTATGATCTTATTTTTCATTCCCCAATACAATATCCCTAAATTGGTAGCTTAAATGACATTCCTCCATGATGGAAACCAATCCAGATGATTGTCCCACAAAAGTGGAGCAACAAATGGAGAAAAAACTAAACTAGTCGTTCACCATCGAGCCATAATTAGGGTTATATGATTATCACTTATTATCACTTTGCCTTTGTACATATGTTATATTTCATGAACCTATTTGTATCAGATCACGAAGAATCCTCTTCCATACCATTCTATGGTTGGTAGTGCATTATGAGACCTCTATGAACCACTACACGGGTATTGACCCCTAAAAAAATCCCAGAGTCGTAGTCGCGGTGGGCTTCCATATTTCATGTACATTGTATGATCTTATTTTTGATTCCCCAATACAATATCCCTAAATTGGTAGCTTAAGTGACATTCCTCCATGATGGCAACCAATCCAGATGATTGTCCCACAAAAGTGGAGCAACAAATGGAGAAAAAACTATACTAGTCGTTCACCATCGAGCCATAATTAGGGTTATATGATTGACACTTTGCCTTTGTACATATGTTATATTTCATGACCCTATTTATATCGGATCACGAAGAATCCTCTTCCATACCATTCTATGGTAGGTAGTGCATTATGAGACCTCTACGAACCACTACACGGGTATTGACCCCTAAAAAAATCCCAGAGTCATAGTCGTGGTGGGCTTCCATATTTCATGTACATTGTATGATCTTATTTTTGATTGCCTAATACAATATCCCTAAATTGGTAGCTTAAATGACATTCCTCCATGATGGCAACCAATTCAGATGATTGTCCCACAAAAGTGGAGCAACAAATGGATAAAAACCTATACTAGTCGTTCACCACCGAGCCATAATTAGAGTTATATTATTGTCACTTATTGTCACTTTGCCTTCGTACATATGTTATATTTCATGACCCTATTTGTATCGGATCACAAAGAATCCTCTTCCATACCATTCTATGGTTGGGTAGTGCATTATGAGACCTCTACGAACCACTACACGGGTATTGACCCCTAAAAAACTCCCAGAGTCATGGTCGCGGTGGGCTTCCATATATCATGTACATTGTATGATCTTATTTTTGATTGCCTAATACAATATCCCTAAATTGGTAACTTAAATGACATTCCTCCATGATGGCAACCAATCCAGATGATTTTCCCACAAAAGTGGAGCAACAAATGGAGAAAAAAATAAACTAGTCGTTCACCATCTAGCCATAATTAGGGTTATATGATTGTCACTTATTGTCACTTTGCCTTTGTACAAATGTTATATTTCATGACCCTATTTGTACCGGATCACGAAGAATCCTCTTCCATACCATTCTATGGTTGGGCAGTGCATTATGAGACCCTCTACAAACCAATACATGGGTATTGACCCCTAAAAAATCCCAGAGTCATAGTCGCGGTGGGCTTCCATATTTCATGTACATTGTATGATCTTATTTTTGATTGCCTAATACAATATCCCTAAATTGGTAGCTTAAATGACATTCCTCCATGATGGCAACCAATTCAGATGATTGTCCCACAAAAGGACAGCAACAAATGGAGAAAAAACTATACTAGTCGTTCACCATCGAGCCATAATTAGGGTTATATTATTGTCACTTATTCTCACTTTGCCTTCATACATATGTTATATTTCATGACCCTATTTGTATCGGATCATGAAGAATCCTCCTCCATACCATTCAATGGTTGGGTAGTAAATTATGAGACTTCTACGAACCACTACACGGGCATTGACCCCTAAAAAAATCCCAGAGTCGTAGTCGCGGTGGGCTTCCATATTTCATGTACATTGTATGATCTTATTTTAGATTCCCCCATACAATATCCCTAAAGTGGTAGTTCAATGACATTCCTCCATGATGGCAACCAATCCAGATGATTGTCCCACAAAAGTGGAGCAACAATTGGAGAAAAAACTATACTAGTCGTTCACCATCGAGCCATAATTAGGGTTATATGATTGTCACTTATTGTCACTTTGCCTTTGAACATATGTTATATTTCATGACCCTATTTGTACCGGATCACGAAGAATCCTCTTCCAAATCATTCTACGGTTGGGTAGTGCATTATGAGACCTCTACGAACCACTACACGGGTATTGACCCCTAAAAAACTCCCAGAGTCATAGTCGCGGTGGGCTTCCATATTTCATGTACATTATATGATCTTATTTTTGATTCCCCAATACAATATCCCTAAATTGGTAGCTTAAATGACATTCCTCCATGATGGCAACCAATCCAGATGATTGTCCCACAAAAGTGGAGCAACAAATGGAGAAAAAACTAAACTAGTCGTTGTCCATCGAGCCATAATTAGGGTTATATGATTATCACTTATTGTCACTTTGCCTTTGTACATATGTTATATTTCATGACCCTATTTGTATCAGATCACAAAGAATCCTCTTCCATACCATTCTATGGTTGGGTAGTGCATTATGAGACCTCTATGAACCAGTACACGGGTATTTACCCCTAAAAAAATCCCAGAGTTGTAGTCGCGGTGGGCTTCCATATTTCATGTACATTGTATGATTTTATTTTTGATTCGCCAATATAATATCCCTAAATTGGTAGCTTAAATGACAATCCTCCATGATGTCAACCAATCCAGATGATTGTCCCACAAACGTGGAGCAACAAATGGAGAAAAAACTATACTAGTCATTCACCATCGAGCCATAATTAGGGTTATATGATTGTCACTTTGCCTTTGTACATATGTTATATTTCATGACACTATTTGTACCGGATCATGAAGAATCCTCTTCCATACCATTCTATGGTTGGGTAGTGCATTATGAGACCCTCTACGAACCACTACACGGGTATTGACACCTAAAAAAATCCCAGAGTCATAGTCGCGGTAGGCTTCCATATTTCATGTACATTGTATGATCTTATTTTGGATTGCCTAATACAATATCCCTAAATTGGTAGCTTAAATGACATTCCTCCATGATGGCAACCAATCTAGATGATTGGCCCACAAAAGTAGAGCAACAAATGGAGAAAAAACTTTACTAGTCATTCACCATCGAGCCATAATTAGGGTTATATTATTGTCACTTATTGTCACTTTGCATTCGTACATATGTTATATTTCATGACCCTATTTGTGCCGGATCATGAAGAATCCTCCTCCATACCATTCTAAGGTTGGGTAGTGCATTATGAGACCCTCTACCAACCACTACATGGGTATTGACCCCTAAAAAAATCCCAGAGTCGTAGTCGCGGTGGGCTTCCATATTTCATGTACATTGTATGATCTTATTTTTGATTCCCCAATACAATATCACTAAATTGTTAGCTTAAGTGACATTCCTCCATGATGGCAACCAATCTAGATGATTGTCCCACAAAACTGGAGCAACAAATGGAGAAAAAACTATACTAGTCGTTCACCACCGAGCCATAATTACGGTTATATGATTGTCACTTTGCCTTTATACATATGTTATATTTCATGACCCTATTTGTATCGGATCATGAAGAATCCTCTTCCATGCCATTCTATGGTTTGGTAGTGCATTATGAGACCCTCTATGAACCACTACACAGCTATTGACCCCTAAAAAAATTTTAGAGTCGTAGTCGCGGTGGGCTTCCATATTTCATGTACATTGTATGATCTTATTTTTGATTCCCCAATACAATATCCCTAAATTGGTAGCTTAAATGACATTCCTCCATGATGGCAACCAATCCAGATGATTGTCCCACAAAAGTGGAGCAACAAATGGAGAAAAAACTATACTAGTCGTTCACCATCGAGCCATAATTAGGGTTATATTATTGTCACTTATTGTCACTTTGCCTTCGTCCATATGTTATATTTCATGACCCTATTTGTACCGGATCACGAAAAATCCTCCTCTATACCCTTCTAAGGTTGGGTAGTGCATTATGAGACCCTCTATGAACCAATACACGGGTATTGACCCCTAAAAAAATCCCAGAGTCGTAGTCGCGGTGGGCTTCCATATTTCATGTACATTGTATGATCTTATTTTAGATTCCCCAATACAATATGACCAAATTGCTAGCTTAAATGACATTCCTCCATGATGGAAACCAATCTAGATGATTGTCCCACAAAAGTAGAGCAACAAATGGAGAAAAAACTATACTAGTCGTTCACCATCGAGCCATAATTAGGGTTATATTATTGTCACTTATTATCACTTTGCCTTCGTACATATGTTATATTTCATGACCCTATTTGTATCGGATCACGAAGAATCCTCCTCCATACCATTCAATGGTTGGGTAGTGCATTATGAGACCTCTACGAACCACTACACGGGCATTGACCCCTAAAAAAATCCCAGAGTCGTAGTCGCGGTGGGCTTCCATATTTCATGTACATTGTATGATCTTATTTTAGATTCCCCCATACAATATCCCTAAAGTGGTAGTTCAATGACATTCCTCCATGATGGCAACCAATCCAGATGATTGTCCCACAAAAGTGGAGCAACAATTGGAGAAAAAACTATAATAGTCATTCACCATCGAGCCATAATTAGGGTTATATGATTGTCACTTATTGTCACTTTGCCTTTGTACATATGTTATATTTCATGACCCTATTTGTACCGGATCATGAAGAATCCTCTTCCATACCATTCTACGGTTGGGTATTGCATTATGAGACCCTCTACGAACCACTACACAGGTATTGACCCCTAAAAAAATCCCAGAGTCATAGTCGCGGTGGGCTTCCATATTTCATGTACATTGTATGATCTTATTTTTGATTGCCTAATACAATATCCCTAAATTGGTAGCTTAAATGACATTCCTCCATGATGGCAACCAATCCAGATGATTGGCCCACAAAAGTGGAGCAACAAATGGAGAAAAAACTATACTAGTCATTCACCATCGAGCCATAATTAGGGTTATATTATTGTCACTAATTGTCACTTTGCCTTCAAACAAATGTTATATTTCATGACCCTATTTATACCGGATCACGAAGAATCCTCCTCCATACCCTTCTAAGGTTGGGTAGTGCATTATGAGACCCTCTATGAACCACTACACGGGTATTGACCCCAAAAAAAATCTCAGAGTCGTAGTCGCGGTGGGATTCCATATTTCATGTACATTGTTTGATCTTATTTTAGATTCCCCAATACAATATCCCTAAATTGGTAGCTTAAATGACATTCCTCCATGATGGCAACCAATCTAGATGATTGTCTCACAAAAGTGGAGCAACAAATGGAGAAAAAACTATACTAGTCGTTCACCACCGAGCCATAATTAGGGTTATATTATTGTCACTTATTGTCACTTTGCCTTCGAACAAATGTTATATTTCATGACCCTATTTGTACCGGATCACGAAGAATCCTCCTCCATACCCTTCTAAGGTTGGGTAGTGCATTATGAGACCCTCTATGAACCACTACACGGGTATTGACCCCAAAAAAAATCTCAGAGTCGCAGTCGCGGTGGGATTCCATATTTCATGTATATTGTATGATCTTATTTTAGATTCCCCAATACAATATCCCTAAATTGGTAGCTTAAATGACATTCCTCCATGATGGCAACCAATCTAGATGATTGTCTCACAAAAGTGCAGCAACAAATGGAGAAAAAACTATACTAGTCGTTCACCACCGAGCCATAATTAGGGTTATATTATTGTCACTTATTGTCACTTTGCCTTCGTACAAATGTTATATTTCATGACCCTATTTGTACCGGATCACGAAGAATCCTCCTCCATACCCTTCTAAGGTTGGGTAGTCATTATGAGACCCTCTATGAACCACTACATGGGTATTGACCCCTAAAAAAAATCCCAGAGTCGTAGTCGCGGTGGGCTTCCATATTTCATGTACATTGTATGATCTTATTTTAGATTCCCCAATACAATATCCCTAAATTGGTGGCTTAAATGACATTTCTCCATGATGGCAACCAATTCAGATGATTGTTTCACATAAGGGGAGCAACAAATAGAGAAAAAACTATACTAGTCGTTCACCATCGAGCCATAATTAGGGTTATAATAAGTGACAATAATATAACCCTAATTAACGACTATTGTAGTTTTTTATCCATTTCTTGCTCCACTTTTGTGGGCCAATCATATGATTATTTGCCATTGTGGAGGAATGTCATTTAAGCTAGCAATTTGGGGATATTGCATTGGGGAATCAGAGAGACGATCATACAATGTACATGAAATATGGACGCCCCACCGTGCCTACGACTCTGGGATTTTTTAGGGCTCAAAACCCCTGTAGTGGTTCATAGAGGGTCCCATAATGTGCTACCCAACCATAGAACCAAAAGAACCGGTGAAACACTTGAAACCACTATATGTGAAGGGACACATTAATGGGTCGCCGGTTGCTAGAATGCTTGTTGATGGTGGCGTTGTGGTGAATCTTATGCCATATTCGGTTTTCAAGAAGTTGGGGCTTGATGAGAATGATTTAATGAAGACCAACATGGTGCTTAATGGGTTTGAAGGTAAAGAAAAAACTGAGGCCAAAGGTGTCATGAGTGTAGAGCTCACCGTGGGAAGCAAATCTTTGGCCACCGCCTTCTTTATTGCTGAGGTGCAAGGTAATTACAATGTCATATTAGGCTGCGATTGGCTCCATGCAAACCAATGTGTGCCATCTACTTTGCATCAGTTCTTGATACAGTGGGTTGATGATGAAGTTGAGGTAGTCCATGCTGATAATTCATCGTGCATTGCTTTGGCTGATTCACTGGTGGATTGGCAACATCCTAATGCTACTTGTTTGACAGGGCGTGATCTTTTAGATTTTGATTTTCTTAGTGCCACAAAGAATGGCTTTGTGCCCGTATCTTTAAAGCCGATTTATAGTAATCAACTCCCAAACATGTGATTTAAATGAATCCCAACAAAGAGTGGTTGCAGAAGAGGCTTGTGGAATATTGATGTCTACGCACGCGTCTGTTCTTGTAGACAGTGTTGGGCCTCCAAGTGCAGAGGTTTGTAGAGCAGTAGCAAGTTTCCCTTAAGTGGATCACCCAAGGTTTATCGAATTCAGGGAGGAAGAGGTCAAAGCTATCCATCTCAAACAACCCTGCAATTACGATACAGAAAGTCTCTTGTGTCCCCAACACACCCAATACACTTGTCAGATGTATAGGTGCACTAGTTCGGTGAAGAGATAGTGAAATAAAAGTGGTATAGATGATTATAAGTAGTAAATACAATCTGGAATAAAAATCGCTGCGAGCAAACATGTAATAAAAAACAGTAAGTAAACGGTGTACAATGCTTGGAAACAAGGCCTAGGGATCATACTTTCACTAGTGGACACACTCCCAACAAATATAACATGATTGAATAAATAAAC
This sequence comes from Dactylis glomerata, assembly GCA_007115705.1. Lineage (NCBI taxonomy): Eukaryota > Viridiplantae > Streptophyta > Magnoliopsida > Poales > Poaceae > Dactylis > Dactylis glomerata. Next base: position 4,075,580 of record QXEO01000121.1, on the reverse strand, counting down.
AACTTCTCTTCACTATGGTACTCTGAATTACTCTCCTATTGAATAACACTAATCATTGCGTAGTGTCTACAGAAGCACCCCTTAAAGTTCATCAAGTACTTGACAAACACCACTCATAGAGATATCCAAATCAAATCACAACTCAAGATAAATATTATTGCAACTTAGACCAAGTGCTAACACGGTGCACACACTGTCAACATTACACCATGAATGGAGGAATAGATCACTTCAATACTATCATAGTGATAATTATTCTCATAATCCATAAGAGATCACAATCGTAGCCTAGACCAAGTACCACCATGATGCACGCACTGTCACCGTTACACCATGGCATGAGGAATAGATTACTTTAATAACATCACTAGAGTACACATAATATCTGAATAATAACATCTACTTGTTCAACATGATACAAAGCTCACAATCACATAAAGATCACATCATGGGAGAGAGAGGTGAACCACATAGCTACCAGTATAGCCCTCAGCCCCGGGGATGAACTACTCCCTCCTCATCATAGGAGACAGCAAGGTTGATGGAGATGGCGGTGAGGTCGATGGAGACGGCGGAGACGGCGATGGAGACCGATGGAGATGGCTCCGGGGGCACTTCCCCGTCCCGGCAGGGTGCCGGAACAGAGACTTCTGTCCCCCGAAATTTGTCTTCGATGGCGGCAGAGCTGCGGAACTGTTCTGGAAATATCATTGACTCCCCTAGGGTTTTCTGTTTCGAGGCTTTATATAGGCGAAGGGGCGTTGTAAGGGGGCAGCCAGGGGCTCCTCACACCAAGGTGGTGTGGCCAGGGCCTGGGCCGCGCCACCTATGTGTGAGGGCGGCCTCTGGCCCCCCTCCGGCTCTCTTTCAGTCTTCGGGAAGCTTCGGGGAAAAATAAGACTTTTGGCTTTTGTTTCATCCAATTCCGAGAATATTTCCTGTGTAGCTTTTCTGAAACACAAAAACAGCAAAAAACAGGGAACTGGCACTGTGGCATCTTGTCAATAGGTTAGTTCCGGAAATCGCATAAAAACGCCATGAAGTGCAACAAAACACAAGGCAAATGGTGCAAAAACAAGCATGGAGCATCAAAAATTATAGATACGTTTGAGACGTATCAAGCATCCCCAAGCTTAACTCCTGCTCGTCCTCGAGTAGGTAAGTGATAACAAAAGAAATAATTTTTGAGGTGACATGCACCTACACAATCTTGATCATATATGTAAGCATTATGAGCTGGGATCATAAGAACTTAAAACATGGGCATGAAAGATATAATCTTGATAGAAGAAACTTAGCAACCATGTTATAAACATGAAAATGAACACAAACAAAAGATCATGAATAATGAAACAATGAAAGTCAAACATGTGTTCAAATCATATGGAAAACATAGTAAATGGTTTTCAGCTTGTCCTTCATAGAGAGCAAAACATAAATGCATAGGACACCTTCAAGTTTAAGAGGGCGACTAGATCCAAATAATTTGAGAACAAGTGAAACCAACAATATGAATCAATCAATGAAAACTTTGGGACAATGCACATTATACTAAGAATGACAACTATGCTCTCTTAATGGTGCATACAGATAGACGGTGGTGACTCAACATAAAAGTAAAAGAAAGGCCCTTCGCAGAGGGAAGCAGTGATTGCAAGTTTTATAACCTTCAAAAATTATGGTACTTGCCGGCTTTGAGCTCTCATTGCCCCCATCATAAGCATCTTGAATGGTTAAAGTTAATGCGAGAACAATTATGATGCATATGCTTGACAAATCATAAGTTGAAAACCTCGTGTCCCGTGAATACGAGTACCCAAACCTCATGCTACTTTACTTAGAGTCCCAAGTAAGGCTCTTGTCATTGTAAATATATGCATATCATTGAGAACCGCCAATGGGGTACCTCCGTGCCCGATGACATGGAACAAGCCCACATCAAAATGACAGGACAAGCAGACAATGAACACCTCGACATCTCTTTAATTTGCCATTTGTTTAGCTTTTTATTGTGAGATGCGTCGTCAAATGTTCACCATGGGTATGCTGCAAATTTCCACCATGAATTATGCATGGCTTAGATTATGTGACGACCTCAAATTTGATAACAAATTCGAAGTGCCCGTTATGTAATCCATCACAATCCCAGAATCATTGTTGTGATTTACATAACGTAGTTGATATCACAGTCATAGCTATTAATAGTAAATAAAGGGATTACATAGGGGGTCGTACAGACCGAACCTTACAATTCATCAATATGCAGCGGAATAACACTTTGGGTCCATATTGTCAAGCTTCAACCGCACAGGCAAAGCGGACAGTAGGAAACGAGCCTAATTCGCAAAGCCGTCAATGAGTCTTTCCTTCTTGATCTTGCTCCTTCAAGTCTGGCCAAGTTAATAGCCAGGGACACAGCCATGAGTACATTGGATGCACTCGCAAACCATCTTATAAACAAAGTGATGAGATAGATATGCATGGTTGATATGGTGGACTAAGCACTAAGTTTAGTTGCAAAAGCTAGTTTTATTTTCCAAGAATGTTCATTGGTAGAAAAGAGGTTTAGTTCTCTAAGTTCAATCTAAAGAAGAACTTCAAGTGTGTCAACATCATTGTCAAGTCAAGTCATTCACCATGTTCACCATTGTTACTTTTATTCCTGACAAAAGTCAAGTACAGCTTGCCAACCGTCCATGACCGCGGACGCGGCTATTCGAATAGTTTGAAAACCTCTGCAGAGGGGTACACTTTACCCACAAGAATCGATACATCTGCCGGGAAAAGTCCACGGATCGACATACACAAAGTATGCGAGGTTCAGATAATCAAACAAACTCTTTCACTTGTCTACTCTAGTATAGGATCCTTTCCTAGAGCCCGAGACACGGATTTCCCCGTTCCGGCGCCTCTAGTTTTGCCCTTCCCGGAGTGCCGGGCGGATGGAAATCTTCAGGAAGGAAAATTTCCAATGACCACTTGGTTCGGAAGCAACCATTCATGGAATACTTCTATAAAGGATGAAACAAGACCTCCCATACTAGAATAAACAAGCTAGGAATAAGCCCCTTCCCATTCAGGGGTAATGTGGTCGTTCGGTATAATTGGCTCCCATAGTACATCACTCGTTGTCATTTGAGAAATATATTTCATAGTTCTTAGTCAAGATTAATTTCTTTTATAAAACCATCATGTAGGAGCAATTCTCCAAGTCAAGTTTCAAGTTCAAGTCACCACCTTTCAAGTAGGGTTCCCCTTATAGATGGCCTCACTTTTATTAGCGACTAAGCAACTAGATGGAGTGATGATACTACTAAGCTATGGTTGGATAAACTCAGCTTGATGCTCTTGCTAAGCAAGATATCACTTTACTTCTATCATTCTACTCTAGCAATTCAATCATGCAATTTACTTAAAACAAGTAGCATGCAATAGTAAAACTAGGCATTGGGAGTATGAATCAAAAGATGGCTTGCCTTGGTTGGCAAAGTCAAAATAGTCTTCATCTTTATCTTTGATTGATTGATCTCCATCTCCATTTCTTGGTTGAGTTAGTATGTGATATGGTCAAGCTCAAATAACTGACCACACCTTTGCTTGAGTTACAGATTTCTTATTCTAAAGGTCCAAAGTAGGGTAGTGGTTAACTTTTTCTAGATCATCTTTTCTTCTCTTTTTCTTTATTTCTCTTGCTTCTGGTTCTTTTGATCTTTGTGGTTCTTCTCTAATGCTTCTATTGGTTAAGTTTGAATTAACTAAACATTGCTCAACAAATTAAAACCCACATGAAATCATAAAAGACTTATATTGAACTTCTATGCATACATGCAATATGAGTCGACGATTTGATCTATCCTTGGAAGCGGATAAGGATCCTTAGGACAGGCCTTATTGAGACTAGTGAAGTCTACGCAGAGGCGCCCACTGCCATTAGCCTTTGGAACGACCACCGGATTAGCAATCCACGTGGGGTGGGCTACCTCGCGTATCAACTTGGCCTTCTTCAGCTTCTCAATTTCTTGGACGATGAAGTCTTGTTTCTCCTGCGCTTGCTTCCTTGTCTTCTGGTTCATTGGGTGTGCCTGAGGGCACACGGCTAAGTGGTGCTCAATCACCTCCCTGGGGACGCCGGGCATATCTTACGGAGTCCAAGCGAACATGTCGGAGTTTGCCCGCATGAAGGTGACGACCGTGCTTTCCTATTTGGGGGAAAGCCCTCCCCCGATAGTGATGAATTTCTCGCAGCCCCCAGCTTGGAGCGGAACCTTCTTTGTAGCAGAGCGCTCTTGGGTAAACTGGGGCCTCCTCCCTGACGGTACCACAGCTTCACCAATGCTCATGTCTAGTATCAGATGGACCAGGTCCTCGCTTGGCGTAGTTGACGTAGATGCGGCGAACTTCTTCCCTGATAAGCCTGGCGTGAGGGGCTCAAGAGAGGCCTTCTTGGCTGCAGCTCGCTCCTGGGACACGAGTTGTTTCTTCCTCGTGAGGTCACCTGAGTGTTCCTGCAGATCCTCATCGGCGGTGAACATAGTGGCAGCCTCATGGTAGACGTGCTCTACAGAGCGAAGAGCGTCTTTCTCAATGCAGCGCACGGTGATCGTGTCATTGGCGCTTGGGATCTTGAGGATGTTGAAGCCGTGGTGTGTTGCCGCCATGGATCTTGCCAAGGCTAGGTAGCCAAGGATGGCGTTGTAAGGCAGGGCGATGTAGGCGACATCGAATTCGAAGCTTTCTGTCCTGTTGTTGTCCCTGGTGCCGAACGTGATGGGTAGGCGCACCTGCCCGATAGGCGTTGTAGAACCTTCTGTTACACCGAAGAACGGCCGGGTAGGCATGAGCCGATGGTACGGCACTTGCATCTTGTCAAAGTCCTCGATGGAGATGATGTTAAGGCCCGCCCCTCCATCAATGAGAGTGCGGTTGACAGTGATGTTGTTGATTTTGGGCGTGCACAAGAGGGGAATTGTGCCCACGGCCCTGGTGGAGATCGGATGGTCTTCCTCGTCGAAGCCAATCTTGTTGGTAGATGACCTCAACCTGTGGCTGTTGACGCTGGGTTGTGCTACCGTGATCTCCCACGACAGCTGCTTGAAGTGGCGATTAGACAAAGGAGCTTGGGCTCCTCCCAGGCTATAAGCAGCGAAACCTCACGGCTCTTGGTAGCCCCCTAGTTCTCTTCTCGGTTATCATTCATCAGCGGAGGCAGCGGTAGCGGCTCGGGATCTGCACGCGATGGACCGTCATGGCAGCAACCCTCATCCCGGTCATCGTCGCGGCGGTCGCCCCTTGATCCACCCTTGCCGTAGCTACGGCTACTCCCACGATGCTTTGTGACTCCATTCTCTTCATGAAATTTTACCCAACAATCGTCAGTATTGTGGGTGTCCTTCCTGTCGAGGATGTAATAGCGGCAGCATCCACCTTTATCATGCTTGGAGTGGTCCCCACGGCGTTGCTTATGATCAGGCTCCGCCGCGAGGGCAGCAGCCTCCTTACGCTTAGGGTCCTTGGACTTGGGCTTTGGGGGAAGCGCCTCCGGCAGGTTGTGCACGAAGAGCCTCCCCTCCTCGGCCTTGGCACATCTGTCAGCGATCTCGAAGAGCCTGACGACAGAAGTCAGCTCATCATTCACAGACATCTTTTCCTTCATCTTGATGTCGGCGACGCCCGTGGAGAACGCGGAGATGACCTCCTCATTGGAGATCCTAGGGATCTTGTTCCTCATCTGGCTGAAGCGTTGGATGCACTGGTGAAGCGTCTCGCCCTTGTACTGACGCACCGCCTTGAGGTCGTTCTTGGTGGCGGGGCGCTCATACGTTGGCATGAAGTTGACAATGAACTGACGGCACAAATCCTTCCATGAAGTCACGAATTTGTGCGGGGGGTTCATGATCCAAGTACGCGGCGCATCTTTGAGGGCCATGGGGAACCAATTGGCCATCGCACGCTGATCTCCACGCGCGGCCAGGACGGCGATGACGTAAAGCTGGAGAAACTCGATGGGGTTGGAGGTTCCATCATAACGCGCCGATGTCCGACCTGAACTTGTCGGGCCAGACTACGTAGCCATGCTGGTGAGTATGAGCGAGACACCCGGAGTTGTAGCTGAGCTCCCCGGTGACCTTGACATTCTTGCCAGCTTCACCGGTGTCGTTGATGGCGCGGTCGTGATTTTCGCGGTGGCGCTCAAGGGAGACGCGTGCGTCTTCCGGAGCGCGTTGAACGATTTGGCAGCTGGGCTCCCCATGCAGCGAAGATGCCGCACGGGAAACCACCTTCTTGGCCCGGGTGGCCCTCCCGTTCCTGTCGCTTGGGGCGCGATGCCCCGCCGCCAGATCCAAGTCTCCCGCACCCTGGGCACCTCCCAAGGCCGGGTCTTCATTGGCGATGGCGACAAGCTTGGCGAGTCGAGCGCGCCACCCATCACGCCCATCCTCGGTGGGTTGATATCGCAGCAACTCCTGTGCCATGGCGAGAGCCTGCGTAGGAGTCAGTTGACTCCCAGAACGGGTGCGAGATGTAGCGGTGGCGGTGAAGGAGAGCAAAGGCTCTGTATGCCCGGACGGGAGGTAGGTGGACTCGAGATCCTCCTCTGCTTCCTCCTTGGTCGAGACGTGCTGGTGACGGATGATGGGCTCGGTATTTCCCCGAACAGCATTGTGGCGGCAAAGACGCTCAAGCCTTGCTTCGGCCATGGCGAAGCAGATCTAAGAAAAACAACACAGCCCCCTACCTGGCGCGCCAAATGTTGATGGATTTCATGTCCCAAGAACACGGGGTACCACACAACGGACCCAAAGATTCGAATGCAGGGGCTGTACGTGTGAGATATAGACCGCGGCGAAGCACGGCGATGGAAGACTCGAGGCAACGAAGAGCACAGCGCACGACAAAGAGGAACACCGAGTTTTACCCAGGTTCAGGGCCCTCGTGGTGAGGTAAAGAACCTACTTCCTGCCTTCTTGTATTGCAACGCAACACCTCGCAAGGAGTACAAGGCCTTGGTTATAGTGCTCTAACCGGCCGAAGGTAGAAGAACCAACTTAGCCTAGCTAGAAGCCCAGAGATGAAGATCAGATCCTTTCTAAGGGGCAGCCTCCCCTCCTTTTTTAGTGCCAAGGTCCTCCTTCCCTTCATCAACTTGGGGAAGGGGTTGCCACAAACGGCCAAGGAGGGGCGACAGCTATTGTCTTCAATCTTCGATGGACGTAGTCTTTGTAGAGCAGCGGTGCCGGTCCACAGGAGTGGGTGGGGAAAGCTGACGTCCTCTCCTGGCGCCCTGCACCGTCCACCTATTTTTAGGGGGTGGTCAACAACCACCGTGCAGCTTTATGCAGGCACATGATACGTCTCCAACGTATCTATAATTTTTGATGCTCCATGCTTGTTTTTACACCATTTGCCTATTGTTTCGTTACACTTCATGGCACTTTTATGCATTTTCCAGAACTAACCTATTAACGAGTTGCCACAGTGCCAGTTCCCTGTTTTCTGCTGTTTTTGTGTTTCAGAAGTGATACACAGGAAATATTCTCGGAATTGGACGAAACAAGTTCCTGAAGTCTTATTTTACCCGGAAGCTTCCAGAGATCTGAAGGAGAGTAGGAGGGGGGCCACCAGGGCCCACACGCAGGGGTGGCGTGGCCAGACCCCTAGCCGCGTGAGCCTCGCGTGAGGGCCCCTGGCTCCTCCTCTGACATCGCCCCTTCGCCTATAAAGACCCCCCGATGGAAAAAAACCTAAGTACCCGATCACTTTTCTAGAACACATTGCGATCCGCCGCCGCCGTTGACCCAAAGATCGGGAGGGTCCAGAAGCTCTTCCCAGCACCCTGCCAGAGAGGGGAATCGCCACCAGAGGTCTTCTTCATCGCCATGCTTGCCTCCGTGGTGATGAGTGAGTAGTCTACCTTGGACTATGGGTCCATAGCAGTAGCTAGATGGTTGTCTTCTCCACCATGTGCTTCATGTTTAGATCTCATGAGCTGCCCTACATGATTGAGATCACCGTTATGTAATTCTACATGTTTGGTTTGTTGGGATCCGATGAATATTGGTGTTTATGATTGAGTTGCTGTACTGAATATTATCTTTTGTTATCTCTATGTTGTTTATGATCTTGCATGCTCTCCGTTGTTAGTAGCTATCTTGGCCGAGTAGTTGCTAGTGACTCCAAGAGGGGGTATTTATGCTCGATAGTGGGTTCATGCCTCTATTTAACCTGGGGGAGTGACAGAAACCTCTAAGGTTGTAGATGTGCTGTTGCTACTAGGGAGAAAACAACATTCATACGCTCAAGGGCATATGCTTTGTTTACATTACACACTTTGCTTAATGCAATTATCCGTTGTTCGCAACTTAATACTCATGGGGTGTTCGGATTGATATCCCCGGGAGTGGATTATTAGTCATAGATGCAGTTGGATGGCGGTCTATGTATTTTGTTGTAATGCCCAGAGTAAATCTCATAGTGATCTTCTTGACATATCACGTTTATCTTTATTCTATCAATTGCCCAACTGTAATTTGTTTACCCAGCATGTGTTATTTATCTATGGAGAGACACCACTAGTGAACTATGGACCCCGGTCCTATTTCGATCATATTGCTATCACCTGTTTACTTTACTCACACTATTTACTTTACTCGCATACTCTACTGTTTTCCACTCGATACGCTCATAACCTTTGTTTCAAGCAAACCGGTGAGATTGACAACCTCATCGCAAGTTGGGAACAAAGTACTTGGCTATTTTGTGTGCAGGTTCCACGTTGCTTCTGGCCAAAGACGAGTCAACAAGTGTCATAAACGGCGCCCTTGTTGGAGTGTTACTAAGCCAGTCCGCATCACCTTCAGTCATCATTGTCTGCTCTTTTCCTGAATGATAAACCTCGGTTTCTTAATTGAGGGAAAATCTTGCTGCTGTATTCATCACACCTTCCTCTTGGGGTTCCCAACGGGCTAGACTTTCAACTAGGCACCAACACTTTTCTGGCGCAATCATCCCAGCAATCAAGCTCTTTTCTGGCGCCGTTGCCGGGGAAGAAGTGGAAGACTTCGGCGAGGGGAGTTTTTTTCGCACGCACATCCTTTACTTTGTTATTGCTTTGCTTTACATTATTTATTTTACCTGCATTGTTTTATATCAAAAACCCAAAAAAATTAGAATCCTTGGTAGTTGTTTTTACTTGTTTACGTTCGTTTTGCTGAAATGGCCAATCCTGAAAACACCAAGTTGTGTGACTTTACTAGCACGAACAATAGTGATTTTATCTGCACTCCTATTGCACCACCTGCTACTGCTGCAAACTTTTATGAGATTAAGCCTGCTTTGTTGAACCTTGTTATGAAAGAGCAATTTTCTGGTGCTAGTACTGAAGATGCTGCAGCTCATCTCAACAATTTTGTTGAGCTATGTGAGATGCAGAAATATAAGGATGTTGATAGTGATATTATTAAGCTCAAGTTGTTTCCTTTTTCTTTGAGAGGAAAAGCTAAAGATTGGTTGCTGTCTTTGACTAAGAATAGTATTGATTCATGGGCTAAGTGTAAGGATGCTTTTATTGGTAGATACTATCCTCCTGCTAAGATTATATCCTTGCGTAGCAATATTATGAAGTTTACTCAGTTTGATAATGAATATGTTGCTCAAGCTTGGGAAAGAATGAAATCTATGATAAAGAATTTCCCCACTCATGGACTGACTACTTGGATGATTATCCAAACTTTGTATGCAGGATTGAATTTTTCTTCAAGGAACCTACTTGATTCAGCTGCTGGAGGAACTTTTATGTCCCTTACCTTGGGCGCCGCAACAAAGCTACTTGACAACATGATGGTAAATTATTCTGAATGGCACACCGAGAGAGCTTCACAAGGTAAGAAGGTAAATTTTGTTGAGGAAACCTCTTCCTTGAATGATAAGATTGATACCATTATGGCTATGCTTGCTAATGATAGGACTCATGTTGATCCTAATAATGTTCCTTTAGCCTCTTTGGTTGCTCAAGAAGAGCATGTTGATGTGAATTTCATTAGAAACAATAATTTTAACAACAATGCTTATAGGAACAATTTTGCTAGTAACAATTATAGGCCGTATCCTTCTACCAATGTTAATGATTATGGTAACTCTTATGGTAATTCCTACAACAACGCTAAGGCCGCGCCCTCCGAGCTTGAGGTAATGCTCAAGGACTTCATCGGTAAGCAAACTGCTTTTAACAAGTCTGTTGAGGAAAAGTTAGGCAAAATTGATATTCTTGCTTCTAAGGTTGATAGCCTTGCTCATGATGTTGAAATTCTGAAATTAAAAGTGTTGCCTAACGATGTGAAAGAGAACAATGTTTTTGCTACCGCTAATGCTATTCAAGTTGGAATTGATGAAAATATTAGATTGTTAGCGGAATTGCATGCCAGGTGGGAAAGAGAAGATGAGATGGCTAGAGACATGAAGGTATGTACTATTACTACCTCTAATGATGTTGCTCCTAATGTTAGCAATCCTCTTACTTTGATTGGTGTAGAGAAAACTCCCACTCCTTGTGTTAAAAAGCCTAAAACTGCCAAAACTTTTTCTCAAAAGAGTGCTAAATTTTTTCGGAGTGTGGGAGATGATAGCTCTATTTCCTTTAATGATTTTGATATTGATGGCTGCAATATATCTGAAGTTATTTTGTTCTTGCAGAAGCTTGCTTTGACTCCCAATGCTAGTTCTTTAAATATCGCTTTTACTAAGCATATTACCAATGCTCTCATGAAAATTAGGGATGAAAAGTTGAAGCAAAAAGCTTCTGTTCCCAAGAAGTTAGAAGATGGTTGGGAACCCATCATTGATATGCATGTTAATGGTTATGATTTCCATGCTTTATGTGATCTAGGTGCTAGTATTTCTATCATGCCTAGAAAGATTTATGACATGCTTGATTTACCACCGCTTGAAAAGTGTTATTTTGATGTTCCTATTGCTGATGTTGCTAAGAAGAAACCTTTGGGAAGGATTAATGATATTCTTATTGTGGTTAACAATAACCTTGTTCTCGTTGATTTTCTTGTTATGGACGTTGAATGCCATACTTCATGTCCTATTATTTTGCGAAGACCCTTTCTTCGAACTGTAGGTGCCATCATTGATATGAGGGAAGGCACCATCAAATATAAATTCCCACTAAAGAAAGGTATGGAACACTTCCCTAGGAAAAGAAAGAAATTACTTTTTGACTCTATTCTTAGAGCAAATTATGAGCTTGATGCTTCATCACTTGATGTTACTTGATTCGCAATTTTCTGCGCCTAGCTGAAAGGCGTTAAAGAAAAGCACTCTTGGGAGATAACCCAATGTTTTCTTTTCAGTACTTTTTCTTTTATTTGAGTCTTGGAAGTCATTACTACTGTAATGACCGCTCCTTATCTTGTTTATTTTGTTTTTGTGCCAAGAGAATCCTCTAATTCGAGTGTGGTAAAGATTTGGGGATGTTGCTGTCCTGAAACTGTTTTCGGTGCTGCACCGTAAAAATTCGTATAAATTCTCTGTATATTTTTGGGACCTTCGATTTCTTGTGCATATGCCCCAGGTTATATCCAAACTTTCGTTAGTTGAACACTTTTTTATTTGAGCAACAGAAAATCCCTCAAAAATTCGACCTTTATCGGCTGTTCAGTTTTGACAGATTTCTGCCAATATTTGTGTTTGCCACTTTATCGCTTTCTTTTGAGTTCTTTTGATCATGGAACTTTTGGGGAGGTTGCTACAGTAATATTTTCTATATATGTGGTGGTTCTGAGTTGAAACCTGAAGCAAAAAGAGGTTGATTATATGTTACGCTTACACTAATGTTGCTAATAGAATTGTGTTTAGTTTTGTATGAAGGAAGTTTTCAAGTGTAGGGATTGGAGAATGATGAGATGAGTTGAAGAATGGACAAAAGCTCAAGCTTGGGGATGCCCATGCATCACCCCAAGAAATATCCAAGAAGTACAAGCGTCAAAGCTTGGGGATGCCCCGAGGCACCCCTTCTTCATCGGCAAAAATCAGGTCACCTTTCAAAACACTATATTTTTATTTCTTCATGCACTATGTGTTTTTCTTGGAGCGTCAGTTGTTTTAGTTTTCTTAGTTGGTTTAGTTTGTTTTTTTTGCAATAAATGGTTGGACCCTAACAAATTTCTTTTGGAGAAGTTGTCTTGCTTTTCATTTGCAAAGAACGCTCTAGTTTTCACTCTTATTAAAAATCGAGTGTTCTTCTTTTTCCGCTACTGCTTTTGGTTTTCATTTTCGCCTTGATTTGCGTTCAGACCTTGTCATATCTTTTCATCAAGGTGTATTTTTGCCTCTGATCTTTATTGGTTTTCATCAAAAGAGGTGTTTATAAAAGTTTCAAATGGTGTTGGAAAAGAGAAAAAGCTTTGTGCAAAATAGTGGTACAAGAAGGAGCTTGTGTAGACTGCGGCTTAGGCTTTTTCATGTCATGCTTGATGTCTTTTTGATAGTATGCTTAGTAGTTTTGATGTAGCATGACTTGTCTCAAATAACTGAGATTGCTTAGTGAGCCTTTGAAAAAATCATAAGTTATTTTTATTGTATGGAAGCATTATTTTGGTTTTCTCCTTGATGCTTTATTTGGGTTGACTTGGCGCATGCTCACACATGTTAGACTCTTACAAAGTCGCCAATAGCCTCTATGATCATTTAGTTTTTGACTTTTGATGCCATCTTATGCTTCTTTTAATATCGCTTTGTCGCTTTGCATGATTATGGCCATTATTGCTCTCTTAGTTGGTCGCTCCCAGTCTTTTGCTAGCCCTCGCCTTGTACTGAGTATGAGCTCTACTCGTGCATCCAACTCCTAAAAGCCAAAGTTTTCCAAAGTGTCCACCATACATACCTACTAGCAACTTGCTATTCCAAGTAAATTTGACTTGCTTTTATTTTCTCTTCAAATTAAACTCTTACCAGTGTTATGCGAAATTCGGTCAGTAAAGCTCTCACGAACCGGAAGGCACACTTTACTTTTTCCTGTTCTTAAAAATTTGACATTGTGGTCTCTTATGTTGAGTTGTTATGCTTGCAAATTGTAAGTTGGATTCTAGCCTAGCCATGCTGTCATGGGGCAAGCTTTCAACATTGCACTTCTTATTTGAGTTGATATCGTGATCTTTTGTTTATGGATGCCCGCGGTGTGAAATGAATTGGGAATCTTGTGGGGATCATGGACTTTGTATATGTGTTAGGGAAACGCCGGGCCGCCAATCTAAGCCATGCATAATTCATGGTGGAAATTTGCAGCATACCCATGGTGAACATACGACGACGCATCTCACAATAAAAAGCTAAACAAAAGGCAAATAAAAGAGATGTCAAGGTGTTCATTGTCTGCTTGTCCTGTCATTTTGGTGTGGGCTTGTTCCATGTCATCGGGCACGGAGGTACCCCATTGGCGGTTCTCAATGATATGCATATACTTACAATGACAAGAGCCTTGCGTGGGACTCTAAGTAAAGTAGCATGAGGTTTGGGTACTCGTATTCACGGGGCACGAGGTTTTCAACTTATGATTTGTCAAGCATATGCATCATAATTGTTCTCGCATTAACTTTAACCATTCAAGATGCTTATGATGGGGGCAATGAGAGCTCAAAGCCGGTAAGTACCATAATTTTTGAAGGTTATAAAACTTGCAATCACCGCTTCCCTCTGCGAAGGGCCTTTCTTCTACTTTTATGTTGAGTCACCACCTTCTTTCTTTATGCACCATAAGAGAGCATAGTTGTCATTCTTAGTGTGATATGCATTGTCCCAAAGTTTTCATTGATTGATTCATATTGTTGGTTTCACTTGTTCTTAAATTATTTGTATCTAGTCGCCCTCTTAAACTTGAAGGTGTCCTATGCATTTATGTTTTGCTCTCTTTGAAGGACAACCTGAAAACCTTTTGTATGTTTTTCCTTATGATTTGAACACACATTTGACTTTCATTGTTTCATTTTCATGATCTTTTGTTTGTGTTCATTTGCATGTTTACAACATGGTTGCTAAGTCTTATTGTCATGATTATATCTTCATGCCCATGTTTTAAGTTCTTATGATCCCAGCTCACAAATGCTTACATATATGATCAAGATTGTGTAGGTGCATGTCACCTCAAAAATTATTCTTTTGTTATCACTTACCTACTCGAGGATGAGCAGGAGTTAAGCTTGGGATGCTTGATACGTCTCCAACGTATCTATAATTTTTGATGCTCCATGCTTGTTTTTACACCATTTGCCTATTGTTTTGGTACACTTTGTGGCACTTTTATGCATTTTCCAGAACTAACCTATTAACGAGTTGCCACAGTGCCAGTTCCCTGTTTTTTGCTGTTTTTGTGTTTCAGAAGTGATACACAGGAAATATTCTCGGAATTGGACAAAACAAGTTCCTGAAGTCTTATTTTACCCGGAAGCTTCCAGAGATCCGAAGGAGAGTAGGAGGGGGGCCACCAGGGCCCCACACGCAGGGGTGGTGCGGGTAGACCCCTGGCCGTGCGAGCCTCGCGTGAGGGCCCCTGGCTCCTCCTCTGACATCGCCCCTTCGCCTATAAAGACCCCTCGACGGAAAAAACCTAAATACCCGATCACTTTTCCAGAACACATCGCGATCCGCCGCCGCCGTCGACCCAAAGATCGGGAGGGTCGAGAAGCTCTTCCTGGCACCCTGCCGGAGAGGGGAATCGCCACCGGAGGTCTTCTTCATCGTCATGCTTGCCTCCTGAGCGATGAGTGAGTAGTCTACCTTCGACTATGGGTCCATAGCAGTAGCTAGATGGTTGTTTTCTCCACCATGTGCTTCATGTTTAGATCTCATGAGCTGCCCTACATGATTGAGATCACCGTTATGTAATTCTACATGTTTGGTTTGTTGGGATCCGATGAATATTGGTGTTTATGATTGAGTTGCTGTACTGAATATTATCTTTTGTTATCTCTATGTTGTTTATGATCTTGCATGCTCTCCGTTGTTAGTAGCTATCTTGGCCGAGTAGTTGCTAGTGACTCCAAGAGGGGGTATTTATGCTCGATAGTGGGTTCATGCCTCAATTTAACCTGGGGGAGTGACAAAAACCTCTTAGGTTGTAGATGTGCTGTTGCTACTAGGGAGAAAACAACATTCATATGCTCAAGGGCATATGCTTTGTTTACATTACACACTTTGCTTAATGCAATTATCCATTGTTCGCAACTTAATACTCATGGGGTGTTCGGATTGATATCCTCGGGAGTGGATTATTAGTCATAGATGCAGTTGGATGGCAGTCTATGTATTTTGTTGTAATGCCGAGAGTAAATCTCATAGTGATCTTCTTGACATATCCTGTTTATCTTTATTCTATCAATTGCCCAACCGTAATTTGTTTACCCAGCATGTGTTATTTATCTATGGAGAGACACCACTAGTGAACTGTGGACCCCGGTCCTATTTCCATCATATTGCTATCACCTGTTTACTTTACTCGCACAATTTACTTTACTCGCATACTCTACTATTTTCCACTCGATACGCTCATAACCTTTGTTTCAAGCAAACCAGTGAGATTGACAACTTCATCGCAAGTTGGGAACAAAGTACTTGGCTGTGTTGTATGCAGGTTCCATGTTGCTTCTGGCCGAAGACGAGTCAACAAGTGTCGTAAACGGCGCCCTTGTTGGAGTGTTACTAAGCCAGTCCGCATCACCTTCAGTCGTCATTGTCTGGTCTTCTCCTGAACGATAAACCTCAGTTTCTTAATTGAGGGAAAATCTTGCTGCTGTATTCATCACACCTTCCTCTTGGGGTTCCCAACGGGCTGGACTTTCAACTAGGCACCAACTCTTTTCTGGCGCAATCAGCACGGCAGAGGCTGGTCACCCCCTTGTCGGGATAGCGTGGATGGTACGCCATCTTCTATCCTCATCTTCTCGCTCCAGGCCAGACGTGCTGAGCTGGCACAGACCTGGTCCTTCCCCTCATGAGGAACACCTTGCGAGGAGGTCTTCTGGTCCTTAGCAGTTTTGCCGCTGTTCTCCTCATGAGGCACCTCCTCATGAGGTTCTTCCTTCTCCTCCCAGGCCGAAGCTGGGCCGTTGAAGGGGCCCAGGAGCAGGTGGGCCGTAATACCCCGGTATCTAGTACACCGACAGAATAAAAAAGAAGATCATACAATGTACATGAAATATGGAAGCTCGCAGTGACTATGACTCTGGGATTATTTTAGAGGTCAATACCCATGTAGTCGTGCGTAGAGGGTCTCATAATGCACTACCCAACCGTAGAAGGGTATGGAAGAGGATTCTTCGTGATCTGGTACAAACAGGGTCATGAAATATGACATATGTACAAAGGCAAAGTGACAATAAGTGACAATAATATAACCCTAATTATGGCTCGGTGGTGAACGACTATTATTGTTTTTTCTCCATTTGTTACTCCACTTTTGTGGGCCAATCATATGGATTGGTTGCCAACATGGAAGAATGTCATTTAAGCTAGCAATTTTGGGATATTGCATTGGGGAATCACAAAGAAGATCATACAATATACATGAAATATGGAAGCCCGCTGTGTCTATGACTCTAGGATTTTTTTAGGGGTCAATACCCATGTAGTGGTTCGTAGAGGGTCTCATAATGCACTACCCAACCGTATAAGGGTATGTAAGAGGATTCTTCATGATCTGGTAAAAATAGGGTCATGAAATATAACATATGTATGAAGGCAAAGTGATAATAAGTGACAATAATATAACCCTAATTATGGCTCGGTGGTGAACGACTATTATAGTTTTTTCTCCATTTGTTGCTCCACTTTTGTGGGCCAATCATATGGATTGGTTGCCATCATGGAGGAATGTCATTTAAGCTCGCAATTTGGGGATATTGCATTGGGAAATAAAAAAGATCATATAATGTACATGAAATATGGAAGCCCATCGTGCCTATGACTCTGGGATTTTTTTTATGGGTCAATACCCATGTAGTGGTTTGTAGAGGGTCTCATAATGCACTACCGTACCGTAGAAGGGTATGGAAGAGGATTCTTTGTGATCCGGTACAAATTGTGTCATGAAATATAACATATGTACGTAGGCAAAGTGACAATAAGTGACCATAATATAACCCGAATTATGGCTCGGTGGTGATAGACTATTATAGTTTTTATCCATTTGTTGCTCCACTTTTGTGGGCCAATCATATGGATTGGTTGCCATCATGGAGGAATGTCATGTAAGCTAGCAATTTGGGGATATTGCATTGGGGAATCAAAAAGAAGATCATACAATGAAATATGGAAGCCCGCCGTGACTACGACTCTAGGATTATTTTAGGGGTCAATACCTATGTAGTGGTTCGTAGAGGGTCTCATGATGCACTACCCATCGTAGAAGGGTATGGAAGAGGATTCTTCGTGATCTGGTACAAACAGGGTCATGAAATATGACATATGTATGAAGGCAAAGTGACAATAATATAACCCTAATTATGGCTCGATGGCGAACGGCTATTATATTTTTTTCTCCATTTGTTGCTCCACTTTTGTGGCCCAATCATATGGATTGGTTGCCATCATGGAGGATTGTCATTTAAGCTAGCAGTTTGGGGATATTG
This sequence comes from Dactylis glomerata, assembly GCA_007115705.1. Classification (NCBI taxonomy): domain Eukaryota; kingdom Viridiplantae; phylum Streptophyta; class Magnoliopsida; order Poales; family Poaceae; genus Dactylis; species Dactylis glomerata. The sequence goes on along the minus strand of QXEO01000121.1, from coordinate 4,057,956 downwards.
CATTGGGGAATCGAAAAGAAGATCATACAATTGTAACATCCCGTGTTTGTAATAAAGAAAGTTTGCATCATGAGCATCATCTAAAAAAGGCACTCTAAAATTTTTGAATTTTGTTTGTAATGGAAACCCTAGAGTTGACCAAATTCAAACTCTATTCAAATAATTACAAACTAAGTTCAAAATTTTTTAAGTGGTCCAAATAAAAAATTGATGACCTTCTAATATTTACCGGAAGGTCCCTATCCTTCTTCATAATTTTTAGAACAAGTTTGATTCACAAAATATTGCAAAAGTGTGGTGTTTTCAACTTCCCAAAAAAAACCCCAAAGCCAGGGGGCTATGTGCAAAGTGAACTTGTCTTCTTCCTTGGGACAGGGAGCTGATGCATGGCATGCCCCAGGGCAGCCCGTTGCCACCTTCTGCTTCATTGGCCGACGAGATGCTCCTGGATATGCTCCTGGATGCCACTTCCTTTCCTCTTCCCTGCACACACGCTCTCTCTCTCTCTCTCTCCCCCGTGAACTCCTCCTAGAGACCGAGCTCGCCGCCATGGCCATTGCCTTCCGCTGCCGCGAGTCGCCACCCCAAGCTCCACCGACGAGCCCTGAAGCTCCGCCTCACCGTCCTCTGTCTTCCCGCCGAAGGAATCAAAGCTCCACGCCCGGAATTGAGGCCGACATCGCTAATTCCTCACCAAAAAACCGAGGCCACCACCGTCGATTGCACCGCCGCCGGCCCATCTCTGGCCAAGCCCATCCCACCGGCGTGTTCATTGTGAGTCCCCGGTCCGGCCGGAACCCTCCTCGTGCCTCGCTGCTCACCGCATCGCCGGCCAAGGCCGGTCGCCGCCGGTGCCTGGGAACCAGTCGGCTGGGTCTTTGACCCAGTCAGACCTGGCCAGTGTGGCCTGCATGTGGGCCTCCGGCCCCTATAGTAAGTGGCTGTGGGACATTTTGACCGGGTGCAAAAAGTCCCTCTGACTTATTTAGTTCTAGAAAATTAGCAGAAAATAGTAAAAACTTGTAAAAATCATAAAATATTCCATGTTAATCAGAAAAATATGTATGACCTATCAAAATTTTTAGATAAATGAACTCACATTTTGGTGACAAAATCATGCATTGTTAAGCAACTTGAACCCTGTCTAAATTAGAAGAACTAATCATACCCCCTTTAACTCGATTAGGGTTCGTCGGAAAGCAAACCCTAGGGCATCTGAACCCTCCTATTTCAATCTTTGTGTCTTATGGTTTATTTTGAGTATCCTAAACATGCCTTATCATCATGCTTGATTGCGCATCAATGCAATATTTTGATTGTATTGTTTCCTTTCTGGTGTTTCATCCTCTCAGTAGAGCCCGAGACCATGACCGAGATCTACACCGAAACTATTCAGAACAACTACATCGAAGAACAAGGCAAACGTAACCCCTTCTGATGCATTTCTAATCCTATGATTTGCAAATGATTTTGAGCCTCCACCATATTTGCATGCGTTCAACTGTCTTTTACCAAAACATAGAGTAACCTATTCTGCTATTGTCAACTTTATATCCATGATCCATTGCTCCTAGCTTGACTAGGTTCTGCTTTTGCGTCACTATAAACTTACTAATCTATGCTTAGCCATGCTTAGTACTTGTTGTTGCAATTCCGGTATCTGGGTTTGAAGCTTATATGAATCTAGCATGATAGTTTGTTGTGGAAATTGTGGAGAATTGCTAAAGTTTGACAATAGGCCTGGATGAGCCGCCACAAGAGTTGTGGTTGTTTGACTCATTCTTGCCGCCCTAGGACCCGAGTTCTTGTTTCTTGATCCAAGATGAATGTACAACCGCACATGGAGGTATGGGACTCCTATCGACTGATTAACTTGCTTAGACTTATCCATGAGCTACTGATACGTCTCAAACATATCTATAATTTTTGATGCTCCATGCTTGTTTTTACACCATTTGCCTTGTGTTTCGTTACACTTCGTGGTGTTTTTATGCGATTTCCAGAACTAACCTATTGACAAGATGCCACAGTGCCAGTTCCCTATTTTTTGCTGTTTTTGTGTTTCAGAAAAGCTACACAGGAAATATTCTTAGAATTGGACGAAACAAGTTCTAGAAGTCTTATTTTTCCCGGAAGAGTACCAAAGACCGAACGAGACCCGGAGGAGAGCCAGGGGCTGCCCACACAACAGGGGGGCGCGGCCCAGCCCCTGGCCGCGCCCACCCATTGTGAGGCCACCCTGGTCGCCTCCTAACGCCGCCCCTTCGCCTATAAGTAGCCTCGGGATGAAAAACCCTAAGGGAATGGGCAAAATTTCTAGAACAGTTCCGTAGCTCCGCCAATGACGAATTTCGGGGGACAGAAGTCTCTGTTCCGGCACCCTGCCAGGATGGGGAAGTGCCCCCGGAGCCATTTCCATCGGTCTCCATCGTCGTCTCCGCCATCTCCATCGACCTCACCGCCATATCCATCAACCTTGATGTCTCCTATGATGAGGAGGGAGTAGTTCTTCCCCAAGGCTGAGGGCTCTACCAGTAGCTATGTGGTTCACCTCTCTCTCCCATGATGTGATCTTTATGTGATCATGAGCTTTGTATCTAGTTGAATTGGTAGATGTTATTATTCAGATATTATGCTACTCCTGTTCTTTATATTTGTAATCTCTGGAGATACCTTGTATCATGGTGTGAAGGTGACTAGTGTGCGCATCATGTGTATCTTTTTGGTTAATGTCTCTATGAATTGTTGGTGTTTGTTGGAACCATCTAGTGCATTCACGGTGATAGTGTGGGACAATCTAGTTTGGGTACATACGGGCTTTCAGGAGTGCTTCGTAGCCCTACGCATGATTAGTGTTCGTTTTCCATTGGAGAATTGTTTTGAGTTGCATATTGATGATAGTATCTATTGGTTCAATTATGCTATATTTGTTGGGAGTTTGTCCACTAGTGAAAGTATGATCCCTAGGCCTTGTTTCCAAGCTTTGCACACCGTTTCCTTTCAGTTTTGTTACATGTTTGCTTGCTGCCATTTTTATTTCAGATTGCATTTACTACTTATAATCATCCATACCACTTGCATTTCACTATCTCTTCGCCGAACTAGTGCACCTATACATATGACAAGTGTATTGGGTGTGTTGGGGACACAAGAGACTTTCTGTATCGTAATTGCAGGGTTGCTTGAGAGGGATAGCTTTGACCTCTTCCTCCCTGAGTTCGATAAGCCTTGGGTGATCCGCTTAAGGGAAACTTGCTGCTGCTCTACAAACCTTTGCACTTGGAGGCCCAACACTGTCTATAAGAACAGACGCGTGCGTATACATCAAGCTCTTTTCTGGTGCCATTGTCGGGGAGGTAAGGTAAATGGTACTCACATTCTTTGGCTACTAAGTCTTTTAGTTGCTGGTGAGTGCTCGGAGTTATTTCATTTAGATTCTACAATTATATCTTTTTGTTTCTTGTTTTTATTTTCACTAGTTAGGCTTAATGGAAAACAAAGAGTTCTTTAGTATTTTTCCTGAGTTTAGATATGAAGTGTTTGAAGAGAAAATTGAAAAACCTTTGAAGCTTATTTCGCATAGCAATGTTATTAGTACGAATGCTTTGAACACCGTTATTGCTAATGCTATAGAAAAGTCTAAGCTTGAGGAAGCTGGTTTTGTTAAGCATGATATTTTTTGTTCCCTAGCTTTAGCGGAGAAAGTTTGCTCTGATGATATTTTATCTCCCATATGTGATGTTTCTAATGATGCTTGTGTTCCTCATCCTTTTAAAATACCAACGAAGATTGTTGAACATGCTATGGATAACTGCTATTTTGGAGATGGAACTGTCTATCCTGGTGATCATTTGCTCTTTATACATGAATTATGTGAGTTGTTCAAGTGTGCAGGTATTTTGATGAACCGAGTTAAGAAGAAGCTATTCTCTTTATCGCTGAAGGGCAGAGCTGCAGAATGGTATAAAACACTGAAGGATGGTCGACCTGTTGAGTGGGAGGAAATTGTACCTCTCTTTTATTCTAAATTCTATCCTTCTAGTGAGGTTTATAAAGATATGAATTATATTTATAATTTTCATCCGCATGAGGGAGAAAGTATTGCCCAAGCGTGGGGAACATTGAAGTCAGTAATGCTCAAATGTCCTATTCATAATCTTCCTCGTAATATTGTTATTGATAATTTTTATGCAAGGCTTTCAAGATATTACAAGGACTATCTAGATGCATCCTTTGATGGGTCTTTCACAAGCAAGGAGGTTGACGTCAAGTGGGATCTGCTTAAAGCAATTCAAAACAATATTGAAGATTGAGATATTGACAAAGGTTAAGGATCAGGTATAAATTATGAATATAATTGCATTAACTCCTTCACTGAAACTGCTAATTTCATGAGCTTAGTGCTAAATATGGTCTTAATCCTCAAATTATGGTTGATTGCTTTAAAGCCCTTGCTTCTCATATTAATGTTCCTAAAGGAAATGGGGATGTGTATCATGAACCTCTTAAAGACACTTGCATAGAAAGTGATAATGTTATTGATGATTGCAATAAACATGTTCAAACTTCTAAAAATACTATTTCTTATAAGCATGTTAATTTTTGTAGAGTACATAGACCGTGTGAACAGAGTTACAACAAGGAAGATTATTGTGTCCACCACGCAAATGAAGAAACCCGAATGTGGTTTAGGGCTCTAGATGAGCTTGGTAAAAAGGTTTGTAAGCTTTATCCTTTTCTTTGTAAACATTGCGATGAAATAGGTCATTTTAATTTCCAATGCTCAAGCCCTAATAGTTACTCTTCTAGTACCGCAAGTTTGTATTGTGATGACAAGATTACTCTCAATCAACATGATGAGCTTACTTTGTTTTTGGGGTGTGAAAAGATATCTAGAAAGATTTCTTTGGTTGATATGAATGATGCTGATATTAATAGCACCCTTCGTGGTTGTCATCTCTATTGTGTTAAAGATTGCCTTGCAAATACTTACATACAAAACCTTATAAAACATGATGTTTTGCCAAGCTATGACAAGACTAATAGATGTTTTTATCTTATTAATAGAGAGGAGGAATCCTCCAAAGTTTCTTCTGTTGTTTCTGTCAGTAAACCAGATTATGTGGAGAAGATGCCTTTCCCACCTAAAGGATATGTGGAGAAGATGCCTTTCCCTCCTAAAGGATATGTGGAGAAGATGCCTTTCCCTCCTAAAGGAGAGAGTATGGAAAGTAAGAAGAGTAAGAAGAAGAAGAAGAAGAAGAAGAGGAGGAGTAAAAGGCGAGAGGAAACAGTATCTTCCCCTAAGCATGTTGCTCCTATTATCGATTATGATAATTCTGATTGGGATGATGTTCCTATGCTTGTTACCTATGTTAGTGATCATGATTGGGAAAAGCACTATACTTTTGATATTGAAAATCTTTTTGGTACCAATTCTAAGGTTAATAATTGTTGTACCATTAGTACTATCCATGTTCCTTCCTATGATGATATGTTTGATGAGTATGCTTTGCGAAATAGTTGCTCTCTAGCTCGTGATGATACTAAAACTCTAGTTTATGATGATTATGATGATGAGTATAATATTTTCAGTTCACCTACTTTTGAGGGAGAAATTAGTTATGATTACAATATGCCTCCTGCTTTTGATGATTATGGTGATGAGAATAATTATTCTGTTGAATCTGCTCCTACTATGATTGTTCATGTGGGGAGTATTAATTCTCTTATGCATGTGGCTCATGATAGGGATGCTTTATGCGATAGTTATATTGTTAATTCTATTCATGATGCTACTGAAAGTTACTATGAGAGAGGGAAACATAGTTTGATGGATCTCAACAATATTAAGTTTCCCCTCTTTTTGTTGGAATTCTTGAAGTTGTACTTGTTTTGCCTTCCTATGCTTTTCGCTTTTCGCTTTCATGACTTGTCTCTTTATAAGACTTTTTCCATAGGAAGTGGTTTAGATTTAAATGTGTTTTATATTTTCTTTTTGATGCTCTCTCTTGCTTCAAGTTCTTATATAGCGCCTTTTCCTTAAGCTCTTCCATGGCGCCTACATGAGCATCTTTGCAAATTACTGCGCCTAGCTCAAAGGCGTTAAAGAAAAGCACTCTTGGGAGATAACCCATTGTTTTACTTTCAGTAATTTTTCTTTTTGAGTCTTGGAAGTTATTACTACTGTAATGACCTCTCCTTATCATTTTTATTTCGTTGTTGTGCCAAGAGAAGCCTCTAATTTGAGTGAGGTAAGATTTGGGGATGTTGCTGTCCTGAAATAGATTTTCGTACTGTACTGTAAAAATTTGTGAACATTCTCTGAATATCTTATGGACCTGCAATTTCTTGTGCTTATTCCTCATGTTATATCCAAACTTTCATTAGGTGAACACTTTTTGATTTGAGCAACAGAAAACCCTCTAAAAAATCAACCTTTGTCAGCTCTTCTGTTTTGACAGATTTCTGCCACTATTTGTGTTTGCCTCTCGAACGCTTTCTTTTTGAGTTCTTTTGATCACGGAACTTTTGGGAAAGTTGCTACAGTAGTATATTCTTTATGTGTGGTGGTTTTGAGTTGAAACCTGAAGAAAAAAGGGGTTGATTTATCATTATGCTTACACTAATGTTGATAATAGAATTGTGTTGAGTTTTGTATGAAGGAAGTTTTCAAGTGTAGGGATTGGAGAATGATGAGATGAGATGAAGAATGGACAAAAGCTCAAGCTTGGGGATGCCCATGCAACCCCCCAAGAAATATCCAAAAGGTACAAGCGTCAAAGCTTGGGGATGCCCCCGAGGCACCCCTTCTTCATCGGCAAAAATCAGGTCACCTTTCAAGACACTATATTTTTATTGCTTCATGCACTATGTGTTTTTCTTGGAGCGTCAGTTGTTTTTGCTTTCATTTTTATTTTGGTTTCTTTGTTTTAATAAATAGTTGGATCACATCATGTTCTTTTTGGAGGAGATGTACTCTGTTTTTCATTGCCAAGAACACTCTGTTTTTCACTCTTATCGTTCAACGAGTGTTCTCTTTTTCTGCTACTGTGTTTAGTTTTCAGTTTTCGCCTTGATTTATGTTCAGATCTTGTTATATCTTTGTATCAAGGTGTATTTTTGCCTCTGGACCATGTTGGTTTTTATCAAAAGAGTTGAGTTAAAAAAAGTTCGAATGGTGTTGGAAAAGAGAAAAAGATTTATGCAAAAAAAAAGTGGTACAAAAAGGAGCTTGTTTAGACTGCGGCTTAGACTTTTTCATATCGTTCTTGATGTCTTTTTGATAGTATGCTTAGAGGTTTTGCTGTAGCATGACTTGGATAAAATGACTGAGATTTCTTAATGAGCCTTTGAAAAAAATCATGTGTTGTTTTTATTATTTGGAAGCATTAATTTGGTTTTCTCCTTTGACACTTTATTTGGGTTGACTTGGCGCATGCTTACAACATGTTTGACTCATACAAAGTCGCCATAAGCCTCTATGATCATTTATTTTTTGACTTTTTATGCTATTTTATGCTTCTCTTAATGTTGCTTTGTCGCTTTGCATGATTATGGCCGTTATTGCTCTCTTAGTTGGTCGCTCCCAGTCTTTTGCTAGCCCTCATTTTGTACTGAGTATGAGCTCTACTCGTGCATCCAACTCCCAAAAACCAAGTTTGCCATTGTGTCCACTATAAATTCCTATGCATGGTATTTGCAAGCCATTCCAAGTAAATTTTCATGTGCTACCTTTCAAAAAACCTTCAAAATACTTCTCATTTTGTGACACTGTTTTCAGCTCATGGGGACGTAGTGGTTAGATTTGCTATCTTCCATATTGTCTTATTCCAAAAAGAAAAAAAAAAGAAAAAAGGCACTCCTCCATGGTATGTGAATGTTGGTGGGCACCCGATGAATCGGTTAGCCATGGTTTGAGAAAGGAAAAAGGTGGGGAGGAGTGCCAAGCTTTATAAAAGAGCACAAAAGTGCCAATCTCTCTCAAAAACTTGCTTCATTTTTGTATGGAAGATAGTAAGAACCCCATTGCCAGTCGTTGACAAAGACAACCACCTCTCAAAACCAAATTTTTATCTCTCTGTTTTACAAATGAAAAGCTCTAGCACATGTTTAATCACTGCTTCCCTCTGCAAAGGGCATTTCTTTTACTTTTATGTTGAGTCTTCACCTTCTACCTTTATGCACCGTCTAAGAGAGCATAGTTGTCATTTTGAGTATAATGTGCATTGTCCCAAAGTTTATCATTGACTGATTCATGACTATGGTTTCACTTGTTCTTAAATTATTTGTATCTAGTCACCCTCTTAAACTTGAAGGTGTCCTATGCATTTATGTTTTGCTATTCAACGAGGGACAAGCTGAAAACCATTTGCTATGTTTTCCATATGGTTGAAACACACACGTGACTTTCATTGTTTCAGTTTCATGATCTTTCCTTTGTGTTTCTTTTCATGCTATAACATGGTTGCTAAGTTTCTATTATCAAGATTATGTCTTTCATGCCCATGTTTTAAGTTCTTTGATCTCAGCACTCAATGCTCTACCTCGTTGATCAAATTGTGATGGTGCATGTCACCTCAAAAATTATTATTTTGTTATCACTTACCTACTCGAGGACGAGCAGGAGTTAAGCTTGGAGATGCTTGATATGTCTCAAATGTATCTATAATTTTTGATGCTCCATGCTTGTTTTTACACCATTTGCCTTGTGTTTTGTTACACTTCGTGGTGTTTTTATGCGATTTCCGGAACTAACCTATTGACAAGATGCCACAGTGCCAATTCCCTATTTTCTGCTGTTTTTGTGTTTCAGAAAAGCTACATAGGAAATATTATCAGAATTGGACAAAACAAGTTCCAGAAGTCTTATTTTTCCCGGAAGACTACCGAAGACCGAACGAGAGCCGGAGGGGGGCTAGGGGCTGCCCACACAATAGGGGGCGCGGCCCAGCCCCTGGCCGCGCCCACCCATTGTGAGGCCACCCTGGTCGCCTCCTGACGCCGCCCCTTCGCCTATAAGAAGCCTCAGGACAAAAAACCCTAAGGGAATGGGCGAAATTTCCAGAACAGTTCCGTAGCTCCGCCGTCACCGTCGATAAATTTTGGGGGACAAAAGTCTCTGTTCTTGAACCCTGCTGGGATGGGGAAGTGCCCCCGGAGCCATCTCCATCGGTCTCCATCACCGTCTCCGCCGTCTCCATCGACCTCACTGCCATCTCCATCAACGTTGCTATCTCCTATGATGAGGAGGGAGTAGTTCTCCCCGGGGCTGAGGGCTCTACCGGTAGCTATGTGGTTCACCTCTCTCTCCCATGATGTGATCTTTATGTGATCATGAGCTTTGTATCTAGTTGAATTGGTAGATGTTATTATTCAGATATTATGCTACTCCCGTGCTTTATATTTGTAATCTTCGGAGATACCTTGTATCATGGTGTGAAGGTGACTAGTGTGCGCATCATGTGTATGTTTTTGGTTAATGTCTCTATGAATTGTTGGTGTTTGTTGGAACCATCTAGTGCGTTCGCGGTGATCGTGTGCGACAATCTAGTTTGGTTACATACGAAATTTGAGGAGTGCTTCGTAGCCCTACGCATGATTAGTGTTCGTTTTCCATTGGAGAATTGTTTTGAGTTACATATTGATGATAGTATCTATTGGTTCAATTATGTTATATTTGTTGGGAGTGTGTCCACTAGTGAAAATATGATTCCTAGGCCTTATTTCCAAGCTTTGCACACCGTTTCCTTCCAGTTTTGTTACATGTTTGCTTGCTGCCATTTTTATTTTAGATTGCATTTACTACTTATAATCATCCATACCACTTGTATTTCACTATCTCTTCGCTGAACTAGTGCACCTATACATCTGACAAGTGTATTGGGTGTGTTGGGGACACAAGAGACTTTCTGTATCGTAATTGCAGGGTTGCTTGAGAGAGATAGCTTTGACCTCTTCCTCCCTGAGTTCGATAAACCTTGGGTGATCCACTTAAGGGAAACTTGCTGCTGCTCTACAAACCTCTACACTTGGAGGCCCAACACTGTCTACAAGAATAGACGCGTGCGTAGACATCAGCTACCTAGTTTGGGCTTTCCATTTGGCATACGCATCAAAAATGTTTTGAAATGAGATGGTGGAAAAATGTGCAGACATACAGGATGTGGCCGGGGTGAAGGATGCTTGGTGGAATTGAACTAGATCCCCTACACATAACGAACAGTTCCGCGTTCAAGAACGGCCGATCTCGTGATGATGGACTAAAACCTTTTGGCATGGCTCATGGAATAGCTCGACATAAGGTAAAGGTTGTAGGCGGCCATCACCCCGCTAAGACTCCTTGCAAGGGTCCAGGGGATGGTCATCACGTGTGGGTAAAGTTGTGCACCCCTGCAATGTTAAATCTTTTCGAAAAACCGTGTCCATGGTTATGGATGACTTGGAGAGAGATACTAGATCATAGACAACATGAACCTAACCATAAAAGTGCCAACTTAAGAGTGAGACTCTGGATCACTTCCTCGGGGTTGAGGGGGTGATATGAGATGAGTGGGTTTTGGAGGTTATGATTCGATGGTTGCTCCATGATCAAAAGAGTTAGTGAGACGCTCTCTTATCCCCTTTACAAATTCTGAGTAGTCCTCGCCTTGTGTCATTTTCACAAAGAAAACTTGCTTTCTGCAAAGAGCTACACAAAAATACCTTGATGCCTCTTCATATAGTGTAGAAGGTCAGCTTGCTGAGTACACCCTTGTACTCACCCTTGTTTAATGTTGTTTTTCCACAGAAGAGACCGCCGTAGGCAACGAAGGTGGTTTCTATGCCGATATCGACTTCGGTGACTATTTTGGGGTTCCCAGGCAGCAGCCTGAGATCTACGGGTTGGGACGTCGCTTATGTTCAGGGCCTCTTAGGCCATTTGCTATCTTGTTATGTAGCATAACATAATTTGATTTTCGTTGCTTGATGTAATGTTGGGTCAGTGACCTCTTCTTATAATAAGTTGGATCTTTACTCTGCTAAGAGTTTGAACTACTAAAGCTTTAAGTCGTAGAGTCACTGTTGTGTTACCAGTTGTGGCTACCCATCTTGTGCATGATGTGTGTATGGATATAAAGTGCATGAGAGGGGTTTAAGGCTCTTGAGCTCTCTGTTATGCAGTCTTGGTTATGATTAGTATCACGACACTTTGAGATGTGTAGAGCCGATGGTTTAATTCCGGCATGCCTGTCGATGGTGTTTCGGCCTAGGACTGGTAACCCCAGTATCACATGTTGCTAGCGTGACTAATACACATAACATCTCTGTATAGCTTAGATCCCGGGGTCCGATAGTGTTGGTATCAGACCAGGACTGTCTGTAGGAAACCCTTACCATTGGTCGAAGTTGAGTCTAGTTTTTGCAAAAAATATTTGAAAGACAAAATGAATTGAGAAAACTCTGACTAGGATTCTTTTTACTCCTTATCTGGTGTCACTCTAATTCTGTGTCACCTTACCTTGATTTGATTGAAAAGTTTTACTTTCTCATCTGTCATTTCAAACCTCTAGGATCTCGGGGTTTGGGTTCTCCTTTAGTACTCTGTGTCATGCGTTATTGTTCTCAAAATTTCCAAGGTTGCCTCAGCTAATCTGAACCATTGTCTATCTGTTATGCTTCAGTTGTTTCTGATTATCCTTTGATAAAGTAATGTATTCGACATGACTTGGTGGTTTTGTATCATCCTAGCATTCCATAGTTATGGTTTGTGAATCGGCTGGTTAGTGTATACATCTTGTATGCTTTTCTACTACCATGCTTGATTGGATGATATGCCTTGTACCACATGTCTGGTTTTTCCTTACATTACATCAATCTCTTCATTTCTTTTGATTCCTATCGCTGAATCCTTTTGTTATTCCCTAGTATGTCAGGTGGTACTCCGGGTGGTGGTCATGGTCATGGTGGTGGGAATGATCAGGAGGGTGACAATGTCAATCTTCCGCCTCCACCGACCATGGTCCAGCTTATGGCCATGTATGAAGCCAACCGCGATGACAACATCAGGCTCCTAGAAAGGATTGAATAGAATACCGCTCGTCGTCAAGATGACCAAGTCGGCATGAGAGACTTTATCCGCCTCACTCCTCTAGTTTTTAGCTACTCTACTGAGCCACTTGATGTTGATTACTGGCTTTGCACTATTGAGCGCAAACTTTAGGCCGCTCATGTCGCCCAAGCGGATTGGGTGACTTCCGCCGCATATCACCTTGAAGGTGCAGCTGGTTCCTAGTGGGAGAATTTCCTTGCTATGCAGACTGCCGAGCACGCTGTGACTTGGCAGGAGTTCAAAACTGCCTTCCGAGGGTATCACATTCTGGAGGGTCTAATGGAGCTAAAAAGGGAGGAATTCCTAAAGCTAAAGCAGGGCAATGGTTCTGTTTGCAACTACCAGGGCAACTTCAACCACCTTGCCTGCTATGCTCCTGAAGAGGTATCAACTGATGCCAAGAAGTAGGCCTTGTTCCACAAGGGACTAGAACCTGTGCTTCGTCATGATCTTCATCTCCTGGATTTCAACACTTTCAAGATCTTGTGAATAAAGCTATGAAAGCTAAAAGGGGAAAGGTTGAGTATGAAGAAACTCGCAAGCGCCCTCGAGAAGATGCTCAGCCATCCGGCTCAGGCACAAAGTGTCGCCATGTTTGGATTCCTTACGGTGTTGTTCCACGTGCTCTCTATCAGCCAAGGCCAGATGCGCCTCATGCATCTCAGCCGCCCGTAGCACCAAAGTATCCAAGTGACAACAAAATCCAGGAGGCCCTCGTTCTGGTTTGACTTGCTTTACTTGTCATCAACCTACGCATTTCTCAAGGGAGTGTCCCATGAAGATAGGTTATCCGACCACCACTGCTCCAAGACGTGCTATTGGACATGGAGTTTCCCTTCCTAATAAGGGTGCTAAGCCTTCAGTTGGGCATGGTCGTTTGACCCATATTACCATGGAGGAAGCTCAAGAAGATCTCGGTGTCATACTGGGTACGCTTTATGTCAACTCAATATTAGCTTCCGTTCTGTTTGACTCTGGAGCATCCCATTCATTCATATCACAAGAATTTGCACAAGTGCAGGATACACCCTTTGAAGCCATGTCGTCCCCCTTGCAGATTAAAACCCCAGGGTCTCGTTGGCAAACTAGATGGATCACGCATGGTGTTGTCATCGTTATTGGGTATAATCTATTTCCCACTTCTCGCATCGCCTTGAAGTCAACTGACATTGATGTCATTCTGGGCATGGATTGGCTGACAAAATCTCAAGCCATCATTGATTGCATGGCCAGATCTATTGTCATGACCTCTCCTGCTGGCAGAACATTCATATACTGGTCTCCATAATCAATACCACCCTGTACGGTGCCTACATCAAAAGCAAATTTTTATGCCATTGATGTTCTTCCACCTCTTGAAATACATGATGTATCAGTGGTATGTGAATTCCCAGATGTCTTTCCAGAAGAATTGCCTGGCATGCCACCTGATCGGGATGTGGAGTTTGTCATAGAGTTGGTTCCTGGAACCGCTCCTGTCTCTGAAACACCTTATCGTATGCCTGCTGAAGAGTTGGTTGAATTAAAGAAGCAAATAGAAGAGTTGGAGAACAAAGGCTTCATTCAACATAGTACTTCCTTTTGGGGTTGTCCCAGACTCTTTGTCAAGAAAAGGGACACCACTGTTCCACGATTAGTCATTGACTATCGACCCTTGAATGCAGCAACAATCAAGAACAAATATCCTCTTCCTAGAATCATCGATCTCTTCGATCAGTTTAGCGGTGCAACCGTCTTCTCCAAAATGGATTAAAGATCAGGCTATCACCAAATTAAAATCCAAGCCGAGGACATTCCAAAGACGGCATTCACAACTCGTTATGGTCTTTACGAGTACACTGTCATGTCCTTTGGACTCACAAATGCTCCTGCCACATTTATGAGGCTCATGAACTCTGTGTTCATGGAGTATCTCAACAAGTTTGTCATGGTCTACATTGATGATATTCTAATCTACTCCAAGACCAAAGAAGAACATGACAAACATCTACATCTAGCTTTGACAAAACTTTGTGAGCATCAGCTTTATGCCAAGTTCTCCAAATGTGAGTTCTGGTTGAACGAGCTCATCTTTCTTGGCCATGTGCTCTCTGCTAATGGTGTTGCGGTCATCCCTAATAAAGTTCAAACTATTCTGGATTGGGCGACCCCTTCCTCACTCAAGGATGTGCGGATTTTTCTTGGATTGGCTGGTTATTACCGCCGTTTCATTGAGAATTTTGCCAAGATTGCCAAACCTATGACTGAACTTCTCAAGAAGAATAAAAAGTTCGAGTGGTCAGAGAAAGCCGAAGAAGCTTTCCAGTTACTAAAAACTAAGCTGACTACTGCTCCTGTGCTTGCCCTTCCGGATACGAGCAAGGAATTTGTTATCTATTGTGATGCCTCACACCAATGACTTGGTTGTGTGTCGATGCAAGATGGTCATGTGGTTGCTTATGCCTCTCGGCAATTAAAACCGCATGAACTCAACTATCCAACCCATGACTTGGAGCTTGCATCTGTTGTACATGCCTTGAAGCAATGGCGTCATTACCTACTTGGTAATCACTGTGAGCTATATTCTGATCATCAGAGTCTGAAGTATCTTTTTACCCAACCGGATCTGAATCTCAGACAGAGACGATGGTTGGAACTCATCAAAGATTATGATGTGGATCTTAACTATCAACCCGGCAAAGCCAACATCGTGGCTGACGCGCTAAGTCGGAAGTCCTATTGCAATAATCTAATGCTTATGCAAGCCCAACCTCCTCTTCATGAAGAGTTTGCATGGCTTAATCTTGAAGTTGTTCCTTCTGGCTTCCTGTCAAACTTGGAAATGAAACCTTCCCTTAAAGAGCAAATCAAAGATGCTCAAAAGCAAGATTCTAATATTACTTTGATCAAAAAGAACATTGCTAGCGGGGATGCTAAGTGTTTCTCTCTCGATCATCAAGATACCATTTATTTCGGTAAACGTCTTGTCGTACCGAACCATCGAGACTTAAAAGAGCAAATCCTTAAAGAAGCTCATGAATCACCCCTTTCTATCCATCCTGGAAGCACCAAGATGTATCAGGATCTTCGCCAAAGGTTCTGGTGGACTGGGATGAAGCAAGAAATCGCTCTGTATGTTGCTGAATGAGACATTTGTCGTCATGTAAAAGCTGAACATCAAAGACCTGCTAGAGTTCTTTAACCTTTATCTATTCCTCAGTGAAAAGGGATGAGATTGGCATGGATTTCATCACCGGATTCCCAAAAACTCAAAAGGGCAACAATGCGATATGGGTAGTTGTTGATCATCTATCCAAAGTTGCTCATTTCGTACCTATCTGCGAGGATATCACTGCTACTCAACTGGCAGAGTTGTATATTTCTCAGATAGTCAATCTTCATAGTGTTCCAAAGAAGATTATTTCATACCGCAGAAGCCTCTTCACCTCCAGGTTCTGGAAAGCCTTTCAAGAAGCTATGGGAACTTATATTTCCTTTAGCACTACCTATCATCCTCAAACCGGAGGTCAAACTGAAAGAGTGAATCAAATTCTTGAAGACATGCTCCGAGCTTGTGTTATTTCTTTTGGGAAGAATTGGGAGAAGTGTCTTCCTTTTGTTGAATTCTCCTATAACAACAGCTTTCAATCCAGCTTGGGCATGGCACCTTTTGAAGCTCTATATGGAAGAAATGTCGAACACCGCTAAATTGGTCTAAAACCGGAGAAAGACAATTCTTTGGACCGGACATGATCAAAGAAGCAGAAGATCAAGTTTGCATAATCCAAGAGCGTTTAAAAACTGCTCAGTCTCGTCAAAAGAGCTATTATGATCGTCATCATCAAGATGTGAGCTGTGAAATTGGCGAGAAAGCCTATCTTCGAGTCACACCTCTTAAAGGTGTTCATCGCTTTGGTATTAAAGGCAAATTGGCTCCTCGCTATGTTGGTGCTTTCCCTATTATCGTTATCCATTGGAACTTCCTTCAACATTTCTGGATGTTCATGATGTGTTTCATGTCTCTTAACTCAAGCGTTGTTTCAAAGATCCAATCTGTGGGGTTGATCATACCACTCTTGATCTTCAGGAATATCTCACCTATCGGGAGTATCCTGTTCTTATCCTTGGTGAAGCAGAAACAAAAACTCGAGGCCAAACTATCAGGTTCCTCAAAGTTCAATGGTCTCATCATTCTGAACAAGAAGCAACTTGGGACGAGAGGATCACCTTCATTCCGAGTACCCTTCCTTTTTCTCTAGTTCTTAAGAATCTCGGGAAGAGATTCTTGTAAGGGGGGTAGAATTGTAACATCCCGTGTTTATAATAAAGAAACTTTGCATCATGAGCATCATCTAAAAAATGAACTCTATTTTTTTGCATTTTAATTTGTAATGGAAACCCTAGAGTTGACCAAATTCAAACTCTGTTCAAATAATTACAAACTAAGTTCAAAATATTTTAAGTGGTCCAAATAAAAAGATTGATGACCTTCTAATATTTATCGGAAGGTCCCTGTCCTTCTTCATAATTTTTAGAACAAGTTTGATTCACAAAATATTGCAAAAGTGTGTTGTTTTCAACTTCCCAGAAAAAACCCCAAAGCCAAGGGCTATGTGCAAAGTGAACTTGTCTTCTTCCTTGGGATAGGGAGGTGCTTCGTGGCATGCCCCAGGGCAGCTTGTTCCCACCTCCTGCTTGATTGGCTGACGAGATGATCTCCTGGAGATGCTCCTAGACGCCACTTCCTTTCCTCTTCCCTGCACACGCTCTCTGTCTCTCTCTCTCACTCTCTCTCTCTCTCTCCCATGAACTCCTCCCAGAGATCGAGCTCGCCGCCATGGCCGTTGCCTTCTGCCATTGCTAGCCGCCACCCCGAGCTCCACCGATGATCCCTGAAGCTCCGCCTCACCGTCCTCTGTCTCCTCACCAGAGGAATCGAAGCCCCGCACCCGGAATTGCCGCCGATGTCGTCGATTCCTTGCTGGAAAACCAAGGCCGCCGTCGTCGATTGCACCACCGCCGGCCCATCTCCGGCCAAGCCCACCCCACCGGCGTGTTCCCGGTGAGTCCCCGGTTCGGCCGGAACCCTCCCCATGCCTCGCTGCTCGGTGCATCGCCGGCCAAGGCCGCTCACCGCTGGTGCCTAGGAGCCAGTCGGCTGGGTCTTTTGACCTAGTCAGACCTGGCCAGCGTGGCCTGCATGTGGGCCTCAGGCCCCCCTAGTCAGTGGCTGTGGGTCATTTTGACCCGGTGCAAAAAGTCCCTGCGACTTATTTATTTCTAGAAATTTAGCAAAAAATAGTTAAAACTTGTGAAAATCATAGAATAACCCCTCTTAATCAGAAAAATATGTATGACCTATCAAAATGTTCAAAAAAATGAACTCTGCATTTTAGTGACAAAATCATGCATTGTTAAGCAACTTGAACCCTGTCTAAATTAGAAGAACTAATCATACCCCCTTTAACTCGATTAGGGTTCATCGGAATGCAAACCCAAGGGCATCCAAACCCTCCTATTTCAATCTTTGTGTCTTAGGGTTTATTTTGAGTATCCTAAACATGTCATATCATCATGCTTGATTGCACATCGATGCATTGTTTTGATTTTATTGTTTCTTTTCTGGTGTTTCTTCCTCTCGGTAGAGTCCAAGATCGCGACCGAGATCAATGCCGAAACTATTCAGAACAACTACATCAAAGAACAAGGCAAGCATAACCCCTTTTGATGCATTTCTAATCCTATGATTTGCAAATGATTTTGAGCCTCCACCATATCTGCATGCGTTCAACTATCTTTTACCAAAACATAGAGTAACCTATTCTGATGTATGCCCTGCTATTGTCAACTTTATATCCATAATCCATTGCTCCTAGCATGACTAGGTCTTGCTTTTGCGTCACCGAAAACTTACTAATCTATGCTTAGCCATGCTTAGTACTTGTTGTCGCAATTCTGGCATATGGGTTTGAAGCTTGTATGAATCTAGCATGATAGTTTGTTGTGGCAATTGTGGAGAATTGCTAAAGTTTGACAATAGGCCTGGATGAGCCACCATGAGAGTTGTGATTGTTTGACTCATTCTTGCTGCCCTCGGACCCGAGTTCTTGTCTCTTCATCCAAGATGAACGTACAACCGCACGTGGAGGTATGGGACTCCTGTCGACTAACTAACTTGCTTAGACTTATCCATGAGCTACCTAGTTCGGGCTTTCCATTTGGCATACACATCAAAAATGTTTTGAAACGAGATGGGTGGAAAAAGGTGCATACATATAGGATGTGGCCTAGGTGAAGTATGCTTGGTGGCATTGAACTGGATCCCCTGCACACAACAACTGGTTCCGTGTCCGAGAACGGCCGATCTCGTGATGGTGGACTAAAACATTTTGGCGTGGCTCATGGAATAGGTCGACGTAAGGTAAAGGTTGTAGGCAGCCATCACCCCGCTAAGACTCCTTGCAAGGGTCCAGGGGACGGTCATCATGTGTGGGTAAAGTTGTGCACCCCTGCAGGGTTAAATTTTTTCAAAAAGCCATGTCCACAGTTATGGACGACTTGGAGACAGATACTAGATCATAGACAACATGAACCTAAGCATAAAAGTTCCAACTTAAGAGTGAGACTCTGGATCACTTCCTCGGGGTTGAGGGGGTGATATGAGATGAGTGGGTTTTGGAGGTTATGATTTAGTGGTTGCTCCATGATCAAAAGAGTTAGCGAGATGCTCTCTTATCCCCTTTACAAATTCTGAGTAGTCCTCGCCTTGTGTCATTTTCACAAAGAAAACTTGCTTTTTGCAAAGAGCTACACAAAAAGACCTTGATGCCTCTTCATATAGTGTAGATGGTCAGCTTGCTGAGTACACCCTCGTACTCACCCTTGTTTAATGTTGTTTTTCCACAGAAGAGACCGCTGCAGGCAACGAAGGTGGTTTCTATGCCGATATCGACTTCGACGACTAGTTTGGGGTTCCCAGGCAGCAGCCTGAGATCTACGGGTTGGGACATCGCTTATGTTCAGGCCCTCTTAGGCCATTTGCTATCTTGTTATGTAGTATAACATAATTTGCTTTCCATTGCTTGATGTAATGTTGGGTCAGTGACCTCTGCTTGTAATAAGTTGGATCTTTACTCTGCTAAGAGTTTGAACTACTAAAGCTTTGAGTTGTAGACTCACTGTTGTGTTACCATTTGTGGTTACCCATCTCATGCATGATGCGTGTACAGATATGAAGTGCACGAGAGGGGTTTAAAGCTCTCGAGCTCTCTGTTATGCAGTCTTGGTTATGATTAGTATCACGGCGCTTTGAGATGTGTAGTGCCGATAGTTTAATTCTGGGTTGCCTGCTGATGGTGTTCCGGCCTAGGACTGGTAACTCCAGAATCACTCATTGCTAGCGTGACTAATGCACATAACATCTCTGTAAAGCTTAGATCCCGGGGTCCGACAACAATGTACATGAAATATGGAAGCCCGCCGTGCCTACGACTCTGGGATTTTTTTAGGGGTCAATACCCGTCTAGTGGTTCGTAGAGGCTCTCATAACGCACTATCCTACCATAGAAGGGTATGGAAGGGGATTGTTTGTGATCCAGTACAAATAGGGTAATGAAATATAACATATGTCCAAAGGCAAAGTGACAATACGTGAAATAATATAACCCTAATTATGGCTCGTTTGTGAACGACTATTAGAGCTTTTTCTCCATTTGTTGCTCCACTTTTTTGGGCCAATCATATGGATTGGTTGCCATCATGAAGGAATTTCATTTAAGCTAGCAATTTTGGGATATTGCATTGGGGAATCAAAGAGAAGATCATAAAATATACATGAAATATGGAAGCCCGCCGTGACTATGACTCTTGGATTTTTTTAGGGGTTAATACCCGTGTAGTGGTTTATAGAGGTTCACATAATGTGCTACCCAACCATAAAAGGGTGTGGACGAGGATTCTTTGTGATCTGGTACAAATAGGGTCATTAAATATAACATATGTATGAAGCCAAAGTGACAATAAGTGAAAATAATATAACCCTAATTAGGCCTTGGTGGTGAATTGCTATTATAGTTTTTTCTCCATTTGTTGCTCCACTTTTGTGGGCCAATCATATGGATTCGTTGCCATCATGGAGGAATGTCATTTAACCTAGCAATTTGGGGATATTGCATTGGGGAATCAAAAAGAAGATCATACAATGTACATGAAATATGGAAGCCCGCCGTGTCTACAACTCTAGGATTTTTTTTAGGGGTCAATACCCGTGTACCGGTTAATAGAGTGTCTCATAATGCACTACCTAACCGTAAATGTAACGACCCGCCTTTTACTAAAGGCAAATCTCCTGTGTATCTGTGCCATTCCCTGGATCAGTAGATAGCACCACAGTACAAAATAAGTAATCATTGCAATAGCATCAATATTACAACGTAAATCTAGTTACATAGGTCTTCAACCTTACGAGTACACAGCATAAAGCATATTTGCAGTGAGCCTCCATTCTTCATCACGTGCCACAGGCAAGCATGTTGGAATGTAGTCTCGAGATCCTACTCCTGGTTCCTTACTCGACAGTAAAACCTGCACGTTTGAATATGCAGCCCCAGAGGGGTCAGTACAATGATGTACTGGCAAATGACACATATTTGGTGGCATTTTTGTGGAAAGACTATACTACAATGACATTTGGCTGGTGGATCTCAAAGGCTGATTTGCATAAAGCCAATTTTATCCTATAAATCCATTTTAATACTTTCTTTCAACAAATTTTATTTTTCAAGGGTCAAGACAACCCCCATACACTACATACTGGCCGGTATGTAGTTCTGGGCGCAACTCAACAAAGTTTGGAACCTCAGGCACCACCACCCCTCGGAGTGTATGGTCCTTAGTTCCTACCTAGGGGTTTCTAGACAAATTTTAATAATTCAGAAACGGTGATGAGATTCTTCCGTACATTCCATGTCTAGAGACTCAATTGTCCATAACCGAGGACACGGCTAATCGATTAGATTTAAACACCTTGCAAGGGTTGTGCACTTTCACCTTACGATTCATTTTATGCCCATACATAAAATGAAACGAGACCTTTTAGAAGGAGAGGGCAACTAACTGGCAAGATCCGCTCCCAACCTATAATTCATCTACCACCATCTTCTCGCACATAGTTGCACTCCCACATTCTAATCAGTCAAGACAGAGCCCATAATGTCATAAGGCTGCACTGGAAGTACGCTAAGCATGGAAGACATAGCCATCTCTTTGTTCCTGGGTGGCCATCCACAAGTGTACGCCCAGGCAGCAACTACACGTAGTGTAGCCCCAGGTCGCCACTCAACACCACCTCCATCAACATACCAATCCACCCAGGTGTTTCATTTTAGTTGAAGTTATTAACTTTTCACAAAACACTTTTCAAGTGATCTTAGCATGGCATCAAAATTAACAAAGTATTTAGCATCCTATCATGTGGGGTTTGAGGGATAGCTACACACTACTAGGATCTAAGCATTTGATAAAACAGTTGAGTAAAACACCTATCATGCATACTACAAGAGGTGAATTTACTAATGCATAAGTAAAATGGGTAGGGAACATGTGTGTCACTTGCCTTTTTGAAGAATACGATCTTTCCACTCTTCTCAACTAAGCACGTAGCTCTTCGCATAAACTATAGCACAAAAATAACATAACATAAACATACCATACCAACACAATCAAACAAATCAAACAATTGAAAAGTATTTGTTTAACAATTTAGATTTATTAAGATGTTATGATAGAAAGATATGGCCAAGGAAATAGGAATTATGAGATATGAATTTGAGAGCTTAGTTGGGGAAAGATCAATACGATTGGGGAGATAATTGGTCTAGGCAAAAATATAATTGATGAAGTTTTTATGCTTTATGAAAGCATATAAGAGTTTTAGGAAATGCTCATGTGAAATAGATTACACAAGAGTCGATTTGTGCAACTACAACACTATTGAGTAAATGTGACAACAATTACTCTTGAATAGCATCTACTGCACTTAGGAACTAGGCTAGGTTTTAGGAATGCTTGAATTACTCAATTAGCACATTTGCAAGTTGAATAGTTCAACACATAAGACAAGATTAAGTGGGCATTTGGATTGGGATGGTCAAGTGATTGGAAAAAGATTGATATTGGAGGACATGGCTCAAATGGTTCATTGATCAACATGGTGTATAACACATACTATGGTATGGATTATAACAACTCCACATTAATAGAACCTAAGTTTGAGATGAATCCATATTCTACTCAAGTAGCACAATTGCAATTTGAATATAAATATGAATTAGACAAAATACGTTTAGTTGGACAAGGTATGGATCAAGATAATGTTCAGATGATATTTGATGAATGGGTATGAATAGATTTTAGAATGACTCATGTGAATAGATTCACATAGGTATAGAATAGTGCAACAAAACACTACTGAATAAAGTCTGACAACACTTATTCATAATAGTATAGGTTACACATGGGCTTGGGTAGGAGTTTGTGATATATTGAATTACTCAATTAACTCATTTGTAAATTGAATAGTTCAATATAGGCCACTTGGATTAGGTTGGCTTGGGGTTGAATAAGATTGGATGTTATTTAGTATGATGGTGATGGATAGGTATGATCATGAGCTATGGTAGTAGAATTGAATCAACACCACAATAGCAAAATGGAATCCTATGATTGAGATGTATCACACTTTACTCAAACAACACAATTGTAATTTGAATATGTGTGAACTAGACAAGATAGGTCTAAGTAGATATGATCTTGATCAAGATGTTATTTAGATAACCTTGATGACTAGGTATGATCATAGGGTTTTCTAAAGTAGAAGGAATCATTGATTGAAATAGAAATAGAATTAATCTATATAGGAATACTCAAATTCTCATATTAGAATTTGAATAATTGTGATATGGTTCAAGAAAATTAAGATCTGACACTACTGGATAGCTTGCAGTAATACAAAGTCACTGCAATTGGAATCACTCAAAATAAGTTATAGAATTCAATTTGTGATCAGAATAGTGATTTAGATAGATTTGAATGCACAAAGTGTGTGCACGTATCAAGTTTGGATTTTCTTGATCCTATGATGTTCTACAAGTTGAGAGGATTCCAGAGACTACAAATTTGTAATTTTTGGATCAACAGAACTAAAGATATGAATTAATCATGCTAACAGAAGGTTTGATTCCAATTTGAAAATAGTTTCAAATTGAACCCATAAAATATAAGATATTATTGTACTACTGGATACTAGATGTTCCAAGGATTCCAACGGTATATCATTTGCTATTTTTGGACCTACAGAATAAAAGTTATGATTTTTCAAAGACTTGGATCAAATCTGATTCGAAAAACCTATTTGAATTCTATTTTGATTCAGACAGGGCCACGTGGCGCTACGGTATTCGCTGGTACCGCTTCGTTTGGATCAGGAACTGAGGCCGTTGGATTTAAAGGGATTTGGATGGTTTAGATCATCCCATACCGGTTCAGTAAGTGACTTGATCTGGGGTGTTGGATCTCGATCGGACGGATCAGAGAAGATCTGAGAGAGGTCCTCACCTAGGGTTTCGGCGAGGTCAACTCCGGCGAGGTAGCGGCCCAGGTGTCGACCTCCGGTGATGCTCTGGTGGTCTCCGGTGAAGATGAAGTGGCCGACGAGGTTTGCAGAGGCGTGGTGATCCTGCGGGTGAGGTTGCCGACCTCGATTGTTTCCTGCAGAGGGGGAGGAGGGCGACTGGAGCAGGCGCAGGCGGCGAGGTGCTTCTGTCGACGGATGGATGCATCGTTCTGCAGTGCAAACGAGCAAATGGAGGTCTTCAGGGGAAGCTCTGTGACCAGGGAGAAAGGTTGGGAGGAGGAGGAAGGCATGAACTTACTGGGGAGTGTTGATTGCGTCCGGGAACGTCCGCAGGTACAGGCGACTCCGGCGAGAAATTCCGCCAGCCTGGCGGCACGATCTGCAGGGGAAGGAAGGGGGGGAATGGAGAGGAGGGGTAGGGAATTTATAGGCGTGGCTGGGGCGTCGAGTTATGCAGGCAGTAAAAGGGGGGGGGCGAGATCAATGGCGACGTTACCAGCGGGGGAGACGGGGCAGTTACAGGAAGATGATGACAGGTGGGCTCCACCTGTCATTGGGTAGGAGAGAGGGGGCATACCGTTTCGGGTTTTTAGCCCCGGGTGGACAGTGGGCTGCATGCGGGACTGGGCCAAAATTCATCCCCGAGGCCCTTTTCTTATTTTCTTTTCTCTTCTTCTTTTCCTTTTCTGTTTTCATATTTCTTTTATATCTTTTGCAAAATTTCTTCAAACAATGTCAAACCAAATTCTAATCTTTTCTAAAATCCAATTAAACAATACAAAACAGTAAGAGATAAGTTTTCAGAATAAAACATGATTTTCCAAATAAAACTCTATATTTTAGCCAAAGGGCTTATTTGCATAAACCAAAGTAGAAATAGGATTTTAAAGTAATCCTTTTAAAAACAGAGAATAAACTTTATAAAAATAGTTTTTGAAATATATTTGTAAAACATTCCTTTGGCATAGAAAACTTTATAAACCATTTGTAAATATCCCTTTGCAAGATAGCTTGCATAGGTTTGAATAAACACAAAGTAGTATTTTGATACTTGATCTTTCTAAAATAAGTTCTTCAAGAAAAAAATAGAATGTTTAAGATAGTTTTCTAATAAAGCTTTCAAATAGACTCAAAATGTTTTAAATACCTGTGAATTTTCAATCAACACAAGCAAAATAAAAACGAAAATTTTCCCCCAAAATTTGATAAAATCTTGGGTCGTTACAGACTACCACCCTTAAAAGAAATCTCGTCCTCGAGATTGGAAGGAAGGCTAAAAAGAAAGTGGGTAATAGGTTATCTGGGTTTAGGTATCTGGGTTTAGGTATCTGGGTTGCTACCACCCTTAAAAGAAAATTCCTCTTGGTGGTATCTTGATGCTTCCTTGGGCACTTGCATTTTGTTCCCAGCTTGCATTCACTGTTGTGTCATTTTCCATGAATCGTCCTTCTCAGAAATTTTGATGTTCACAAATATGTTCAAAAGTGGGCACACCAAGGGTTCCATCCAATTCTGGTGACAAGCGGATAACATCCATCGCGTTGTCATCAACAAGGTAGTCCACATATTCATTTACAATAGGTGGGTGTCTATTCACAAATCCGGGCACCAACTTTCCTTATGGGGTTGTTTGAGGTAACCTTACTCTATTGTAGAGCTTTCTATCCAACGGGGTAGTTGTTGAACTACTTTGGACACTGAGGAGTCACTCTTTGGTTCAATCAGAGGACCAAGATGAGTTGTCTCCTCTTTGGGTCATTCAGAAGACCAAGCTGAGAGGGTATCCTCTCATCATCTCAATTTCCTTATCATCATCCTTAGAGGTTCTTCATCTTATAATTGCTTCCTTATACCATTCTGCTCTTCAATTTTCCACGATACCATTCTGTTCTGGTACCCTTCCTGGTTGTTGCACATCTTCCAAAAATGTGTATCTAGCCTTTTCTTGGTCGGTCCACACCAAGGCCAAGACATCATACAGGCTATCACCATACTCCTTGTTGCTTTTTAGCTGATTTTCATTGCAGAATCTCAAAAGATTATTTAGTGTCAAGTACTGCATGCTTGCCTCACGAACATGATGAGACCACACATCCCAATGAATTAGGATGGCATCTTTCTATAGTCTCCTCTTGCATTTCATAGGGGTAAACAAGGTGGACTCTGTAAGAGGTACTTGCACCTTTAAGGGACGGAAGGTCGCCTTATAACCAGCATTGTTGAATCTTTTCTTGATACCGGTGCTCATCATGCTATCTGTCACTAGTACCAGATGGTCCTTAAGAATTCCTTTAGCAACCGTCTTCATAGTTATTGAAAGGCGCTGAACAACTTGATCATATCTCAAAGATGATCTCCGTTGCAAGGAAAAGGGGTCTAACGAAGCTCTCATGGGCAGGAAAGTAGTTTCAGGGGTTTGGAGAGTTGCCTCATAACATCTCAGGTCGGGATGGGGTAGACTTCGGTGGCGTAAAGCTCTGGAATCAGGAGGAAATCTCATAGGTAGTGGTGGTTGTCTCTGTTGTGATTCTCTGGAGAGGAGTGACTTCTCTTTTATAGGCTCAGAGAGGTAGCTAAACAGGCCATGTAGGGAGTCGAATCGAAGAGTCGGGGAGGTAAATCGAACAGGCAGCAGTCGAAACTGAACAGTCTTCGTATTCAAGTCCACTGAGAAAAACGTTTCTGATTCGTGCAGGCGTTCAAAAACCAAATTCTCACCGTATTCCTACGTTTTGGCCACTGGCTCACTATAAGGGATGTAACATATTATCCTCCTAAGGTTATGGTTTAACGACGTCATCTCTCATGTAGGTATGTCTCTCTAGATTTAACATTCCGCATACAAGAGCGAACAATATGAGTAGTCGTCATGGGCGCGAATCCATGTCGCACTCAATCATTACCTTGTATTTGGTTTGGTGCATCTCGCATTCTAACTCTTGGTCAACCTCACTAGCTTTTAAACAAAAGTTTTGTTGAAATTGGAACAAGGTTCCCAAATCTATTTTGAAATTTGAAAACAAAATCTATCGTTCCTAGCTAGAGGTTTTTAACAAAGCTCATGGCAATAAACTTTAAGTTGTAGATCCTTTGGTATGCCATTTAAGAGGAAATAAAATCCTTCCCATTGCTCTGTTTGCTCTTTACATTGCTCTGTTTGTCCTTTCCACCTTTCTTGCATGAGGTGGTTGAATAGTTTTACTTACACATTAACTACACCTTGGGGTGTCTTCTTATTGTTTGCGAGGTATCCTTCAGCTATCCTAGCTTTACTGGAGTCTTGGGGTATCATCCTTTGTGCAGTCTCTTGCGTAATGTTCCAGTCTCTTGTACTCGAAACACTATCTCTTGTTGTTGTACTCTGAATCCTTATCTCCAACTGAGGGTCATTGTAGTTGTTCTGTCGTTGAGAAAACTTTGGTTTGGGCTTTAGGGCAAGTTTAGGTCCTTGCATAGATAAGAATTAGATAGAAGAGATCTAAAGAATAAAATCTTACCCAAAACAAAACAGATCAAAACAATTTATCCTACAAGCAATATCTAACAACATTCATCATAACAAGCAAACTAGTTTTCAAACAAACGGGAAGGTACGATCATCCACAAGTCGGTATGACCATAACGTCTACTACACGTCGTTGCTTATTAAAATTTCCTAAATGGAAGTCCAACTAAGGTTTCTTGGTTCTCTTTCATGCAAATCCATTGTTCTGGTCTAGCTGCTTCTATAGATTGGCAATTTGCTCGTCCTTGGTTTTGATGAGGTCTCCTTGAACACTAAGTTCAGATACCAATTTTTCCATGTCACCTTGAAGTTATGGTTTCCTTCAATGTAGTAGTGTCTTCCTATTCTTCCTTGAGGTCGTGCTGAGTATTATGAAGTCTCCACTTGAGTCTTTCTCCAAGTTCTTTTATATTGAGTCAAGGGAAATATATGGAGTATCAGTCTCACACTTCTGGCACATTGTGATCTTCTAACCTTTGTTGATGATTTCAGGGTAGGGTCAGCTATAGTATTAGGAAACATTTGGAGAGGAAGTAGGAGAGAATACAAGGAGTTCAGAATGCAAACATTTTTCTTTAATAAATAGAAGTAAGATGAGATAGAGAATTTTAACCTAGGGTCTTCCTATTTCTAATTCCAAACCTAGGGTCTCGATCCTACAGGCAACACTATGCTCTGATACCATTTTGTAACGACCCGCCTTTTACTAAAGGCAAATCTCCTGTGTATCTGTGCCATTCCCTGGATCAGTAGATAGAACCACAGTACAAAATAAGTAATCATTGCAATAGCATCAATATTACAACGTAAATCTAGTTACATAGGTCTTCAACCTTACGAGTACACAGCATAAAGCATATTTGCAGTGAGCCTCCATTCTTCATCACGTGCCACAGGCAAGCATGTTGGAATGTAGTCTCGAGATCCTACTCCTGGTTCCTTACTCGACAGTAAAACCTGCATGTTTGAATATGCAGCCCCAGAGGGGTCAGTACAATGATGTACTGGCAAATGACACATATTTGGTGGCATTTTTGTGGAAAGACTATACTACAATGACATTTGGCTGGTGGATCTCAAAGGCTGATTTGCATAAAGCCAATTTTATCCTATAAATCCATTTTAATACTTTCTTTCAACAAATTTTATTTTTCAAGGGTCAAGACAACCCCCATACACTACATACTGGCCGGTATGTAGTTCTGGGCGCAACTCAACAAAGTTTGGAACCTCAGGCACCACCACCCCTCGGAGTGTATGGTCCTTAGTTCCTACCTAGGGGTTTCTAGACAAATTTTAATAATTCAGAAACGGTGATGAGATTCTTCCGTACATTCCATGTCTAGAGACTCAATTGTCCATAACCGAGGACACGGCTAATCGATTAGATTTAAACACCTTGCAAGGGTTGTGCACTTTCACCTTACGATTCATTTTATGCCCATACATAAAATGAAACGAGACCTTTTAGAAGGAGAGGGCAACTAACTGGCAAGATCCGCTCCCAACCTATAATTCATCTACCACCATCTTCTCGCACATAGTTGCACTCCCACATTCTAATCAGTCAAGACAGAGCCCATAATGTCATAAGGCTGCACTGGAAGTACGCTAAGCATGGAAGACATAGCCATCTCTTTGTTCCTGGGTGGCCATCCACAAGTGTACGCCCAGGCAGCAACTACACGTAGTGTAGCCCCAGGTCGCCACTCAACACCACCTCCATCAACATACCAATCCACCCAGGTGTTTCATTTTAGTTGAAGTTATTAACTTTTCACAAAACACTTTTCAAGTGATCTTAGCATGGCATCAAAATTAACAAAGTATTTAGCATCCTATCATGTGGGGTTTGAGGGATAGCTACACACTACTAGGATCTAAGCATTTGATAAAACAGTTGAGTAAAACACCTATCATGCATACTACAAGAGGTGAATTTACTAATGCATAAGTAAAATGGGTAGGGAACATGTGTGTCACTTGCCTTTTTGAAGAATACGATCTTTCCACTCTTCTCAACTAAGCACGTAGCTCTTCGCATAAACTATAGCACAAAAATAACATAACATAAACATACCATACCAACACAATCAAACAAATCAAACAATTGAAAAGTATTTGTTTAACAATTTAGATTTATTAAGATGTTATGATAGAAAGATATGGCCAAGGAAATAGGAATTGTGAGATATGAATTTGAGAGCTTAGTTGGGGAAAGATCAATACGATTGGGGAGATAATTGGTCTAGGCAAAAATATAATTGATGAAGTTTTTATGCTTTATGAAAGCATATAAGAGTTTTAGGAAATGCTCATGTGAAATAGATTACACAAGAGTCGATTTGTGCAACTACAACACTATTGAGTAAATGTGACAACAATTACTCTTGAATAGCATCTACTGCACTTAGGAACTAGGCTAGGTTTTAGGAATGCTTGAATTACTCAATTAGCACATTTGCAAGTTGAATAGTTCAACACATAAGACAAGATTAAGTGGGCATTTGGATTGGGATGGTCAAGTGATTGGAAAAAGATTGATATTGGAGGACATGGCTCAAATGGTTCATTGATCAACATGGTGTATAACACATACTATGGTATGGATTATAACAACTCCACATTAATAGAACCTAAGTTTGAGATGAATCCATATTCTACTCAAGTAGCACAATTGCAATTTGAATATAAATATGAATTAGACAAAATACGTTTAGTTGGACAAGGTATGGATAAAGATAATGTTCAGATGATATTTGATGAATGGGTATGAATAGATTTTAGAATGACTCATGTGAATAGATTCACATAGGTATAGAATAGTGCAACAAAACACTACTGAATAAAGTCTGACAACACTTATTCATAATAGTATAGGTTACACATGGGCTTGGGTAGGAGTTTGTGATATATTGAATTACTCAATTAACTCATTTGTAAATTGAATAGTTCAATATAGGCCACTTGGATTAGGTTGGCTTGGGGTTGAATAAGATTGGATGTTATTTAGTATGATGGTGATGGATAGGTATGATCATGAGCTATGGTAGTAGAATTGAATCAACACCACAATAGCAAAATGGAATCCTATGATTGAGATGTATCACACTTTACTCAAACAACACAATTGTAATTTGAATATGTGTGAACTAGACAAGATAGGTCTAAGTAGATATGATCTTGATCAAGATGTTATTTAGATAACCTTGATGACTAGGTATGATCATAGGGTTTTCTAAAGTAGAAGGAATCATTGATTGAAATAGAAATAGAATTAATCTATATAGGAATACTCAAATTCTCATATTAGAATTTGAATAATTGTGATATGGTTCAAGAAAATTAAGATCTGACACTACTGGATAGCTTGCAGTAATACAAAGTCACTGCAATTGGAATCACTCAAAATAAGTTATAGAATTCAATTTGTGATCAGAATAGTGATTTACATAGATTTGAATGTACAAAGTGTGTGCATGTATCAAGTTTGGATTTTCTTGATCCTATGATGTTCTACAAGTTGAGAGGATTCCAGAGACTACAAATTTGTAATTTTTGGATCAACAGAACTAAAGATATGAATTAATCATGCTAACAGAAGGTTTGATTCCAATTTGAAAATAGTTTCAAATTGAACCCATAAAATATAAGATATTATTGTACTACTGGATACTAGATGTTCCAAGGATTCCAACGGTATATCATTTGCTATTTTTGGACCTACAGAATAAAAGTTATGATTTTTCAAAGACTTGGATCAAATCTGATTCGAAAAACCTATTTGAATTCTATTTTGATTCAGACAGGGCCACGCGGCGCTACGGTATTCGCTGGTACCGCTTCGTTTGGATCAGGAACTGAGGCCGTTGGATTTAAAGGGATTTGGATGGTTTAGATCATCCCATACCGGTTCAGTAAGTGACTTGATCTGGGTGTTGGATCTCGATCGGACGGATCAGAGAAGATCTGAGAGAGGTCCTCACCTAGGGTTTCGGCGAGGTCAACTCCGGCGAGGTAGCGGCCCAGGTGTCGACCTCCGGTGATGCTCTGGTGGTCTCCGGTGAAGATGAAGTGGCCGACGAGGTTTGCAGAGGCGTGGTGATCCTGCGGGTGAGGTTGCCGACCTCGATTGTTTCCTGCAGAGGGGGAGGAGGGCGACTGGAGCAGGCGCGGGCGGCGAGGTGCTTCTGTCGACGGATGGATGCATCGTTCTGCAGTGCAAACGAGCAAATGGAGGTCTTCAGGGGAAGCTCTGTGACCAGGGAGAAAGGTTGGGAGGAGGAGGAAGGCATGAACTTACTGGGGAGTGTTGATTTCGTCCGGGAACGTCCGCAGGTACAGGCGACTCCGGTGAGAAATTCCGCCAGCCTGGCGGCACGATCTGCAGGGGAAGGAAGGGGGGGAATGGAGAGGAGGGGTAGGGAATTTATAGGCGTGGCTGGGGCGTCGAGTTATGCAGGCAGTAAAAGGGGGGGGCGAGATCAATGGCGACGTTACCAGCGGGGGAGACGGGGCAGTTACAGGAAGATGATGACAGGTGGGCTCCACCTGTCATTGGGTAGGAGAGAGGGGGCATACCGTTTCGGGTTTTTAGCCCCGGGTGGACAGTGGGCTGCATGCGGGACTGGGCCAAAATTCATCCCCGAGGCCCTTTTCTTATTTTCTTTTCTCTTCTTCTTTTCCTTTTCTGTTTTCATATTTCTTTTATATCTTTTGCAAAATTTCTTCAAACAATGTCAAACCAAATTTTAATCTTTTCTAAAATCCAATTAAACAATACAAAATAGTAAGAGATAAGTTTTCAGAATAAAACATGATTTTCCAAATAAAACTCTATATTTTAGCCAAAGGGCTTATTTGCATAAACCAAAGTAGAAATAGGATTTTAAAGTAATCCTTTTAAAAACAGAGAATAAACTTTATAAAAATAGTTTTTGAAATATATTTGTAAAACATTCCTTTGGCATAGAAAACTTTATAAACCATTTGTAAATATCCCTTTGCAAGATAGCTTGCATAGGTTTGAATAAACACAAAGTAGTATTTTGATACTTGATCTTTCTAAAATAAGTTCTTCAAGAAAAAAATAGAATGTTTAAGATAGTTTTCTAATAAAGCTTTCAAATAGACTCAAAAAGTTTTAAATCCCTGTGAATTTTCAATCAACACAAGCAAAATAAAAATGAAAATTTTCCCCCAAAATTTGATAAAATCTTGGGTCGTTACAGTAAAATGGTATGGAAGAGGATTCTTCGTGATCCGGTATAAATAGGGTCATGAAATATAACATATGTACGAAGGCAAAGTGAAAATAAGTGATAATAATATAACCCCAATTATGGCTCGGTGGTGAATGACTATTATAGTTTTTTCTCTATTTTTTGCTCCACTTTTGTGGTCCAATCATATGGATTGGTTGCCATCATGGAGGAATGTCATTTAAGCTAGAAATTTGGGGATATTGCATTAGGGAATTAGAAAGAAAATCATATAACGTACATGAAATATGGATGCCTGCCATGACTACGACTCTGGGATTTTTTTAGGGGTCAAAATCTGTGTATTGGTTCATAGAGGATCTCATAATGCGCTACACACCCATAGAAGGGTGTGGACGAGCATTCGTCGTGATCCGGTTCAAATAGGATCATGAAATATAACCTATGTATGAAGACAAAGTAACAATAAGTGACAATAATATAACCCTAATTATGGCTCGGTGGTGAACGACTATTATAGTTTTTTCTCCATTTGCTGCTCCACTTTTGTGGGCCTATCATATGATTATTTGCCATTGTGGAGGAATGTCATTTAAGCCGGCAATTTAGGGATATTGCATTGGGGAATCAGAAAGAGGATCATAAAATGTTCATAAAATATGGACGCCCCGCCGTGCCTACGACTCTGGGATTTTTTAGGGTCAAAACCCGTGTAGTGGTTTGTAGAGGGTCCCATAATGCGCTACCCAACCATAGAAGGGTGTCGATGAGGATTCTTCATGATCCAGTACAAATAGGGTCATGAAATATAACATATGTACGAAGCCAAAGTGACAATAAGTGAAAATAATATAACCCTAATTATAGCTTGGTGGTGAACGACTATTATAGTTTTTTATCCATTTGTTGCTCCACTTTTGTGGGCCAATCATATGGATTGATTGCCATCATGGAGGAATTTCATTTAAGCTAGCAATTTGGGGATATTGCATCGGGGAATCAAAACGAAGATCATACAATATACATGAAATATGAAAGCTCGCTATGACTATGACTCTGGGATTATTTTAGGGGTCAATACCCGTGTAGTGGTTCGTAGAGGGTCTCATAATGCACTACCAAACCATAGAAGGGTATGGAAAAGGATTCTTTGTGATCTAGTACAAATAGGGTCATGAAATATGATATATGTACAAAGGCAAAGTGACAATAAGTGACAATAATATAACCCTAATTATGGCTCAGCGTTGAACGACTATTATAGTTTTTTATCCATTTGTTACTCCACTTTTTGGGCCAATCATATGGATTGGTTGCCAACATGGAGGAATGTCATTTAAGCTAGCAATTTTGGGATATTGCATTGGGGAATAAAAAAGAAGATCATACAATGTACATGAAATAAAGAAGCCCGCCGTGTCTACGGCTCGTGGATTTTTTTAGGGGTCAATACCAATGTAGTGGTTCATAGAGGGTCTCATAATGCACTACCCAACCATAGAAGCGTATGGAAGAGGATTCTTTGTGATCCGGTACAAATAGGGTCATGAAATATAACATATGTACGAAGGCAAACTGACAATAAGTGATAATAATATAACCCTAATTAGGGCTCGGTGGTGAATGACTATTATAGTTTTTTCTCCATTTGTTGCTCCACTTTTGTGGGCCAATCATATGGATTGGTTGCCATCATGGAGGAATGTCATTTAAGCTCGCAATTTGGGGATATTGCATTGGAGAATAAAAAAAGATCATACAATGTACATGAAATATGGAAGCCCCCCGTGCCTAGGACTCTAGAATTTTTTTAGGGGTCAATACTCGTGTAGTGGTTTGTAGAGGGTCTCATAATGCACTACTCTGCTGTAGAAGGGTATGGAAGAGGGTTATTTGTGATCCAGTATAAATAGTGTCATGAAATATAACATATGTACGAAGGCAAAGTGACAATAAGTAACAATAATATAACCCTAATTATGGCTCGATGGTGAACAACTATTATAGTTCTTTATCCATTTGCTGCTCCACTTTTGTGGGCCAATCATATGGATTGGTTTCCATCATGGAAGAATGTCAAGCTAGAAATTTGGGAATATTGCATTGAGGAATCAAAAAGAAGATCATACAATGTACATGAAATATAGAAGCCCGCCTTGACTATGACTTTGGGATTATTTTAGGGGTCACTACCCGTGTAGTGGTGTGTAGAGGGTCTCATAATGTACTACCCAACCGTAGAAGGGTATGGAAGAGGATTCTTTGTGATCTGGTACAAACAGGATCATGAAATATGACATATGTACGAAGGCAAAGTTACAATAATATAACCCTAATTATGCCTCGATGGTGAACGACTATTATAGTTTTTTCTCCATTTGTTGCTCCACCTTTGTGGGTCAATCATATGGATTGGTTGCCATCATGGAGGAATTTCATTTAAGCTAGCAATTTGGGGATATTGCATTGGGGAATCAAAAAGAAGATTATACAATATACATGAAATATGGAAGCCCGCTGGGCCTACGCCTCTGGGATTTTTTTTTTGGGGTCAATACCCGTGTAGTGGTTCGTAGAGGCTCTCATAATGCACTATCCTACCGTAGAATGGTATGGAAGGAGATTATTTGTGATCCGGTACAAAATAGGGTAATGAAATATAACATATGTACGAAGGCAAAGTGACAATAATATAACCCTAATTATGGCTTGTTTGTGAACGATTAATATTGATTTTTCTCCATTTGTTGCTCCACTTTTGTGGGCCAATCATATGGATAAGTTGCCATCGTGGAGGAATGTCATTTAAGCTAGCAATTTGGGGATATTGCATTGGGGAATCAAAAATAAGATCATACAATGTACATGAAATATGGAAGCCCACCGTGACTATGACTCTAGGATTTTTTTTAGGGGTCAATACCCATGTAGTGGTTTGATGCGGCACGGTGTTGATGTAAATCACCGTCCAGTTGGGAACCCCAAGAGGAAGGTATGATGAGCACAGTAGAAAATTTTCCCTCAGTAAGAAACCAAGGTTTGTTGGTCCAGTAGAAAAAAGCCAAACTTAAGAAGGTGATGCTTGCTAGCTTCGTGACACTCCAACAAGGGCGCCGTTTACGATACTTGTTGGTGCGCCTTCAATTAGCAGCAACGCGGAACCTGCACACAACACAACCAAATACTTTGCTCCCAACTTACGATGAGGTTGTCAATCTCACCGGTTTGTTGTAAATAAGGGAATGAGCATATCGAGTGGAAAGCAATAGTAGTATGCGAGAAAGTAAACAGTGCGAGTAAAAGTAAACAGGTGATAGCAATGTAAAGGAAATTGGACCGGGGTCCACAGTTCACTAGTGGTGTCTCTCCATAAGATAAATAACACATGTTGGGTAAATAAATTACAGTTGGGCAATTGATAAATAAAGATAACGTGCATATGTCAAGAGGATCACTATGAGATTTACTCTGGGCATTACAACAAAATACATAGACCACCATCCAACTGCATCTATGACTAATAATCCACCCACGGGGAATCGTCCGATAACCCCATGAATATTAAGTTGCAAACAACAGATAATTGCATTAAGCAAAGTGTGTAATGTAAACAAAGCATATATCCTTGGATATAAGAATGTTGTTTTCTCCCTAGTGGCAACAGCACATCTACAACCTTAGAGGTTTCTGTCACTCCCGCAGATTCAATAGAGGCATGAACCCAACTATCGAGCATAAATACCCCCTATTGGAGTTACTAGTATCTACTTGGCCAAGATAGCTACTAACAACGGAGAGCATGCAAGATCATAAGCAACATAGAGATAACATAAGATAAATTTCAGAACAGCAACTTAATCATAACACCAATATTCATCGGATCCCAACAAACACAACATGTAGAATTACATAACGGTGATCTCGATCATGTAAGACAGTTCACAAGATCTAAACATGAAGCACATGGTGGAGAAGACAACCATCTAGCTACTACTATGGACCCATAGTCCAAGGTAGACTACTCACTCATCGCGCCGGAGGCAAGCATGGCGATGAAGAAGGCCTCCGGTGGCGATTCCCCTCTCCGAAAGGGTGCTAGGAAGAGCTTCTGGACCCTCCCGATCTCGGGTCGACGACGGCGGCGGATCACGATGTGTTTCTGGAAAATTGATCAGGTGTTTAGGTTTTTCCCGTCGAGGGGTCTTTATAGGCGAAGGGGCAGCGTCAGAGGTGGACCAGGGTGATCTCACACGTAGGGGGCGCGGCCTGGGGCTGGCCCATGATGCTCTGTTGTGTGGTCGGCCCATGGCTCCCCTCCATCTCCTCTTCGGTCTTCTGGAAGCTTCGTTAAATAATAGGAGGTTTGGCTTTTGTTTCGTCCAATTCTGAGAACATTTCCTGTGTAACTTTTCTGAAACACAAAAACAGCAGAAAACAGGGAACTGGCACTGTGGCATCTTGTTAATAGGTTAGTTCCAGAAAATGCATAAAAATGCCACGAAGTGTAACTAAACACTAAGCAAATGGTGTAAAAACAAGCATGGAGCATCAAAAATTATAGATACATTTGAGACATGTCAGCATCCCCAAGCTTAACTCCTGCTCGTCCTCGAGTAGGTAAGTGATAACAAAAGAAATAATTTTTGAGGTGACATGGACCTACACAATCTTGATCATCTATGTAAGCATTGAGTGCTGGGATCAAAAGAACTTAAAACATGGGTATGAAAGACATAATCTTGATAGAAGAAACTTAGCAACCATGTTATAACATGAAAAAGAACACAAACAAAAGATCATGAACAATGAAACAATGAAAGTCAAACGTGTGTTCAAATCATAAGGAAAAACATAGCAAATGGTTTTCAGCTTGTCCCTCATGGAATAGCAAAATATAAATGCATAGGACACCTTCAAGTTTAAGAGGGCGACTAGATACAAATAATTTAAGAACAAGTGAAACCAAAATCATGAATCAATCAATGATAACTTTGGGACAATGCACATTATACTCAGAATGACAACTATGCTCTCTTAGACGGTGCATAAAGGTAGAAGGTGGTGACTCAACATAAAAGTAAAAGAAAAGGCCCTTCGCAGAGGGAAGCAGAGATTGCAAGTTTTATAAACCTTCAAAAATTATGGTACTTACTAGCTTTGAGCTCTCATTGCCCCCATCATAAGCACCTTGAATGGTTAAAGTTAATGCGAGTACAATTATGAAGCATATGCTTGACAAATCATAAGTTGAAAACCTCGTGTCCCGTGAAGTACGAATACGCAAACCTCATGCTACTTTGCTTAGGTCCCAAGCAAGTTCTTGTCATTGTAAGTATACACGTATCATCGAGAACTGCCAACGGGGTACCTATGTGCCCGATGACATGGAACAAGCCCACATCAAAATGAAAGGACAAACAGACAATGAACACCTCAGCATCTCTTTTATTTACCATTTGTATAGCTTTTTATTTGAGATGCGTCGTCGAATGTTCACTATGGGCATGCTATAAATTTCCACCATGAATTATGCATGGCTTATATTAGCGGCCCAGGCGTTTCTCTAACACATATACAAACTCCATGAACTCCACAAGATTCCAATTTATTTCACAACGCGAGTATCCATAAACAAAAGATCATGATATCAACTCAAATAAAATGATATCATATACAAACAATGTCGAAAGCTTGCCCCAT
The DNA here is from genome assembly GCA_007115705.1 of Dactylis glomerata. Taxonomy (NCBI): domain Eukaryota; kingdom Viridiplantae; phylum Streptophyta; class Magnoliopsida; order Poales; family Poaceae; genus Dactylis; species Dactylis glomerata. The sequence goes on along the minus strand of QXEO01000121.1, from coordinate 4,019,827 downwards.
GACGGCATGGCTGGGCTAATTTGCAACTTACAACTTGCAAGCATAACAACTCAACATAAGAGAGCCACAATATCAAATTTTTAAGAACAAGAAAAATAAAGTGTGCCATCGGGTTCGTGAGAGCTTTGCTGACCAATTTTTGCATAACACTGATAAGAGTTTAATTCGAAGGGTAGATAAAAGCAAGTCAAATGTACTTTGGAATACCAAATTGCTAATAGGTATGTATGGTGGACACATTGGCATAACTTGGTTTTTAGGAGTTGGATGCACGAGTAGAGCTCATACTCAGTACAAAACAAGGGCTAGCAAAAGACTGGGAGTGACCAACTAAGAGAGCAATAACGGCCATAATCATGTAAAGCGACAAAGCAATATTAAAAGAAGCATAAGATGGCATCAAAAGTCAAAAACTAATTGATCATAGAGGCTTATGGCGACTTTGTATGAGTCTAACATGTGTAAGCATGTGCCAAGTCAACCCAAATAAAGCATCAAGGAGAAAACCAAATTAATGCTTGCAAATAATAAAAACAACGCATGATTTTATCAAACGCTCATTAAGCAATCTCAGTCATTTGAGACAAGTCATGCTACAGCAAAACCACTAAGCATACTATCAAAATGACATCAAGCACAACATGAAAAATTCTAAGCCGCAGTCTACACAAGCTCCTTTTGTACCACTTTTTTTGCATGAAACTTTTCCTCTTTTCCAACACCATTCGAACTTTTTTAACTCAACTCTTTTGATGAAAACGAACATGGACCAGAGGCAAAAATACACCTTGATACAAAGATATAACAAGATCTGAACAAAAATCAAGGCGAAAAATGACAGCTAAATGCAGTAGCAGAAAAAGAGAACACTCGTTGAACGATAAGAGTGAAAAACTGAGTGTTCTTGGCAAATGAAAAGCAAGGCAACTTCTACAAAAGAAATTTGTTGGGGTCCAACCATTTATTGCATCAAACAAAACAAAACTAAACTGAAAACTAAAGCAACTGATGCTCCAAGAAAAACGCATAGTGTATGAAGCAATAAAAATATAGTGTGTTGAAAGGTGACCTGATTTTTGCCGATGAAGAAGGGGTGTCTCGGGGGCATCCCCAAGCTTTGACGCCTGTACTTCTTGGATATTTCATGGGGTGTCATGGGCATCCCCAAGCTTGAGCTTTTGTCCATTCTTCAACTCATCTCATCATTCTCCAATCCCTACACTTGAAAACTTCCTTCATACAAAACTCAACACAATTCTATTAGCAACATTAGTGTAAGCATAATAATGAATCAACCCCTTTTGCTTCAGGTTTAAACTCAAAAACACCACATATAAAGCATATACTACTGTAGCAACTTCCCCAAAAGTTCCGTGATCAAAAGAACTCAAAAAGAAAGCGTTCGGGAGGCAAACACGAATAGTGGTAGAAATCTGTCAAAACAGAACAGCTGACAAAGGTCAATTTTTTAAAGGGTTTTCTGTGGCTCAAATCAAAAAGTGTTCAACTAATGGAAGTTTGGAAATAACCTGAGGAATAAGCACAAAAAATCGCAGGTCAAAATGATTTTTAGAGAATTTTCCCGAATTTTATAGTACAGTACAAAAATCTATTTCAGGACAGCAACTTCCCCAAATCTTACCTCACTCAAATTAGAGGTTTCTCTTGGCACAACAATGAAATAAAAATGATAAGGAGAGGTTATTACAGTAGTAATAACTTCCAAGACTCAAATAAAATAAAAATAAATGAAAATAAAATATTGGGTTATCTCCCAAGAGTGCTTTTCTTTAACGCCTTTGAGCTAGGCGCAGAAAGTGCGAATCAAGTAACATCAAGTGATGAAGCATCAAGCTCATAATTTGCTTTAAGAATAGAGTCAAAAAGTAATTTCTTTCTTTTCCTAGGGAAGTGTTCCATACCTTTCTTGAGTGGGAATTGATATTTGATGGTGCCTTCCCTCATATCAATGATGGCACCTACAATTTGAAGAATAGGACATGAAGCATTGCATTCAACATCCATAACAAGGAAATCAACGGGAACAAGGTTATTGTTAACCATAATAATAACATCATTAATCCTTCCCAAAGGTTTCTTCTTAGCAACATCACCAATAGGAATAATAACATTTTTCAAGCAGTGGTAAATCAAGCATGTCATAAATCTTTCTAGGCATGATAGAAATACTAGCACCTAGATCACATAAAGTAGGGCAATCAAAACAATTAACATGCATATCAATGATGGGTTCCCAACCATCTTCTAACTTCTTGGGAATAAAAGCTTTTTGTTGCAACTTTTCATCCCTAATTTTCATGAGAGCATTGGTAATATGCTTAGTAAAAGCAATATTTATAGAACTAGCATTGGGACTCAAAGCAAGATTTTGCAAGAACAAAATAACTTTAGATATATTGCAGTCATCAACATCAAATCATTAAAAATAATAGAGCTATCATCTCCTACACTCTGAAAAATTTCAGCACTCTTTTGAGAAAAAGTTTTAGCAGTTTTAGGCTTTTTAACACAAGGGGTGGGAGTTTTCTCTATGCCAATCAAAGTAAGAGGATTGCTAGCATTTGGAACAACATCATTAGAGGTGGTAATAGTACAAACTTCCATGTTCCTAGCCATCTCATCTTCTCTTTCCCACCTAGCATGCAATTCTGCTAACATCCTAACATCTTCATCAATTTTAACTTGGATAGCATTAGCAGTGGCAAAATGATTGTGCTCTTTCACATCATTAGGAAACACTTTTAATTTCAGAAGTTCAACATCATGAGCAAGGCTATCAACTTTAGAAGCAAGAATGTCAATTTTTCCTAACTTTTCCTCAATAGTTCTATTAAAAGTAGATTGTTTAACCATGAAGTCTTTGAGCATGAATTCAAGTTCAGAGGGCGCACCCCTAGTGCTGTTGGAGGAATTACCATAAGACTTTCCATAACCATTACCATTGGTAGAAGGATACGGCCTATAATTGTTACTAACAAAATTATTCCTATAAGCATTGTTGTTAAAATTATTATTTCTAATGAAGTTCACATCAACATGCTCTTCTTGAGCAACCAAAGAGGCTAAAGGAACATTATTAGAATCAACATGAGTTCTATCATTAGCAATCATAGCCATAATGGTATCAATCTTATCACTCAAGGAAGGGGTTTCCTCAACAGAATTTACCTTCTTACCTTGCGGAGCTCTCTCGGTGTGCCATTCGGAATAATTTACCATCATGATGTCAAGAAGTTTAGTTGCGGCGCTGATACGTGATGTCTACGCACGCGTCTGTTCTTGTAGACAGTGTTGGGCCTCCAAGTGCAGAGGTTTGTAGAACAGCAGCAAGTTTCCCTTAAGTGGATCACCCAAGGTTTATCGAACTCAGGGAGGAAGAGGTCAAAGCTATCCCTCTCAAACAACCCTGCAATTACGATACAGAAAGTCTCTTGTGTCCCCAACACACCCAATACACTTGTCAGATGTATAGGTGCACTAGTTCGGCGAAGAGATAGTGAAATACAAGCGGTAGTGATGATTATAAGTAGTAACTGTGATATGAAATAAGTATCGCTGTGAGCAAACATGTAACACAACAGGAAGTAAACGGTGTGCAAAGCTTGGAAACAAGGCCTAGGGATCATACTTTCACTAGTGGACACACTCCCAACAAATATAACATGATTGAACAAATAAACAACTTCTCTTCACTATGGTACTCTGAATTACTCTCCTATTGAATAACACTAATCATTGCGTAGGGCTACGAAGCACTCCTTAAAGTTCATCAAGTACTTGACAAACACCACTCATAGAGATATTCAAATCAGATCACAACTCAAGATAGATATTATTGCAACTTAGACCAAGTACTAACACGGTACACACACTGTCAACATTACACCATGAAAGGAGGAATAGATCACTTCAATACTATCATAGTAATAATTATTCTCATAATCCATAAGAGATCACAATCGTAGCCTAGACCAAGTACCACCATGATGCACACACTGTCACCGTTACACCATGACAGGAGGAATAGATTACTTTAATAATACCACTAGAGTACACATAATATCTGAATAATAACATCTACTTGTTCAACATGATACAAAGATCACGATCACATAAAGATCACATCATGGGAGAGAGAGGTGAACCACATAGCTACCGGTAGAGCCCTCAGCCCCAGGGATGAACTACTCCCTCCTCGTCATAGGAGATAGCAAGGTTGATGGAGATGGCGGTGACTTCGATGGAGACGGTGGAGACGGCGATGGAGACCGATGGAGATGGCTCCGGGGGCACTTCCCCATCCCGGCAGGTTGTCGGAACAGAGACTTCTGTCCCCCAAAATTTGTCTTCGATGGCGGCAGAGCTGCGAAACTGTTCTGGAAAAATCGTCGACTCCTTTAGGGTTTTCTGTCCCGAGGCTTCTTATAGGCGAAGGGGCGTCGTCAGGAGTGGCCCCAGGCCTCCTCACACCTAGGTGGCATGGGCCAGGGGCAGGCCACGCGAGCCTAGTGTGAGGGCGGCCTGTGGCCCCTCTCCTTCGCCTCTTCGGATCTCTGGAAGCTTCCGGGAAAAATAAGACTTCAGGAATTTGTTTCGTCCAATTCCGAGAATATTTCCTGTGTAGCTTTTCTGAAACACAAAAACAGCAGAAAACAGGGAACTGGCACTGTGGCATCTTGTCAATAGGTTAGTTCCGGAAATCACATAAAAACGCAACGAAGTGTAACAAAACACAAGGCAAATGGTGTAAAAACAAGCATGGAGCATCAAAAATTATAGATATGTTTGAGACGTATCAGCATCCCCAAGCTTAACTCCTGCTCATCCTCGAGTAGGTAAGTGATAACAAAAGAAATAATTTTTGAGGTGACATGCACCTACACAATCTTAATCATATATGTAAGCATTGTGAGCTGAGATCAAAGAACTTAAAACATGGGCATGAAAGACATAATCTTGATAATAGAAACTTAGCAACCATGTTATAACATGAAAATGAACACAAACAAAAGATCATGAAAATGAAACAATGAAAGTCAAACGTGTGTTCAAATCATAAGGAAAAACATACAAATGGTTTTCAGCTTGTCCTTAAAAGAGAGCAAAACATAAATGCATAGGACACCTTCAAGTTTAAGAGGGCGACTAGATACAAATAATTTGAGAACAAGTGAAACCATAGTCATGAATCAATCAATGAAAACTTTGGGACAATGCACATTATACTAAGAATGACAACTATGCTCTCTTAATGGTGCATAAAGGTAGAAGGTGGTGACTCAACATAAAAGTAAAAGAAAGGCCCTTCGCAGAGGGAAGCAGTGATTAAACATGTGCTAGAGCTTTTCATTTGTAAAACAGAGAGATAAATTTTTTTTGAGAGGTGGTTGTCTTTGTCAATGACTGGCAATGGGGTTCTTACTATCTTCCATACAAAAATAAAGCAAGTTTTTGAGAGAGAGATTTGCACTTTTTGTGCTCTTTTATAAAGCTTGGCACTCCTCCCCACCTTTTTTCCTTTCACAAACCATGGCTAACCGATTCCATCGGGTGCCCACCAACATTCACATTCCATGGAGGAGTGCCTTTTTTCTTTTCTTTTTTCTTTTTTCTTTTCTTTTTGGAATAAGCAATATGGACGATAGCAAATCCGACCACTACATCCCCATGAGCTGAAAACAGTGTCACAAAATGAGAAGTATTTTGAAGGTTTTTTGAAAGGTAGCACATGAAAATTTACTTGGAATGGCTTACAAATACCATGCATAGGAATTTATAGTGGACACAATGGCAAACTTGGTTTTTGGGAGTTGGATGCACGAGTAGAGCTCATACTCAGTACAAAATGAGGGTAGCAAAAGACTGGGAGCGACCAACTAAGAGAGCAATAATGGCCATAATCATCCAAAGCGACAAAGCAACATTAAAAGAAGCATAAGATGGCATCAAAAGTCAAAAACTAAATGATCATAGAGGCTATTGGCGACTTTGTATGAGTCTAACATGTGTGAGCATGCGCCAAGTCAACCCAAATAAAGCATCAAGGAGAAAACCAAAATAATGCTTCCAAATAATTAAAACAACGCATGATTTTTTCAAAGGCTCATTAAGCAATCTAAGTTATTTGAGACAAGTCATGCTACAGCAAAAACCACTAATCATACTATCAAAAAGACATCAAGCACGACATGCAAAAGCCTAGGCCGCAGTCTACACAAGCTCCTTTATGTACCACTTTTTTGCATGAAACTTTTCTCTTTTCCAACACCATTCAAACCTTTTTTAGGAAACTCTTTTGAGGAAAACCAACATATACCAGAGGTCCAAATACACCTTGATGCAAAGATAAAACAAGATCTGAACAAAAATCAAGGTGAAAAATGTAAGCTAAACGCAGTAGCAGCAAAAGAGAACACTCATTCAACGATAAGAGTGAAAACTAGAGTGTTCTTGGCAAATGAAAAGCAAGTTCATCTCCTCCAAAAAGAAACATGATGTGATCTAACCATTTATTGCAGCAAACAAAACAAAAGAAAACTGAAAGCAAAAGTAAAGACGCTCCAAGAAAAACGCATAGTGCATGAAGCAATAAAAACATAGTGTCTTGAAAGGTGACCTGATTTTTGCCGATGAAGAAGGGGTGCCTCGGAGGCATCCCCAAGCTTTGATGCTTGTACTTCTTGGATATTTCTTGGGGTGATGCATGGGCATCCCCAAGCTTGTGCTTTTGTCCATTCTTCAACTCATCTCATCATTCTCCAATCCCTACACTTGAAAACTTCCTTCATACAAAACTAAAAACAAATCTATTAGCAACATTAGTGTAGCATAACATATAATCAACCTCTTTTTGCTTCAGGTTTCAACCTAAAACCACCACATATATAGCATATACTACTGTAGCAACTTCTCCAAAAGTTCCGTGATCAAAAGAACTCAAAAAGAAAGCGATAAAGCGGCAAACACAAATATTGGCAGAAATCTGTCAAAACAGAATAGCTGATAAAGGTCAAAGTTTTGAGGGGTTTTCTGTTGCTCAAATCAAAAAGTGTTCAACTAAAAAAAGTTTGGATATAACCTGGGGCATATGCACAAGAAATCGCAGGTCCAAAAGATATACAGAGAATTTATACGAATTTTTACGGTGCAGCACCGAAAACAGTTTCAGGACAGCAACATCCGCAAATCTTTACCTCACTCGAATTAGAGGCTTCTCTTGGCACAACAACGAAATAAAAAGGATAAGGAGTGGTTATTACAGTAGTAATAACTTCCAAGACTCAAATAAAAGAAAAAGTACTGAAAAATAAACAATGGGTTATCTCCCAAGAGTGCTTTTCTTTAACGCCTTTGAGCTAGGCGCAGTAATTTGCAAAGATGCTCATGTGGGCGCCATATAAGAGCTTGAGGCAAAGGCGCCATATAGGAACTTAAAATAATAGAGAGCATCAAAAAGAAGATATAAAAGACATTTATATCTAAACCACTTCCTATGCATAGGAATCTTGTAAGAAAATAAATCAACGAGGCACATAGTAGCAAGCATGGATAGATAAAATAAGTGCCACTTCAAGATTTGCAACATAAAGAGGGGAAACTTAATATTGTTGAGATCCATCAAACCATGTTTTCCTCTCTCATAATAACTTTCAGTAGCATCATGAATAGAAATAACAATATAACTATCACATAAAGCATCTCTATCATGAGCCACATGCATAAAAGAATTAATACTCACCATAGGAACAATAGTAGTAGGAGCAGATTCAGCAGAATAATTATTCTCATCACCATAATCATCAAAAATAGGAGGCATATTGTAATCATAACTAATTTTATCCTCAATAGTAGGTGAACTGAAAATATTATACTCATCATCATAGCCATCATAAACTAGAGGTTTAGCATCATCGCAAGCTAGAGAACAGCTATTTTGTAAAGCATATTCTTCAAACATATCATCATAAGAAGGAACATCACATATGGGAGATAAAATATTATCAGAACAAACTTTCTCCACTAAAGCTGGGGAACTAAAAATATCATGCTTAACAAAACCAGCTTCCCCAAGCTTAGACTTTTCTATAGCATTAGCAATAACGGTGTTCAAAGCATTCATACTAACAACACTATTAGCATGCAAATTAAGCTCCAAAGGTTTTTCAATTTTCTCTTCAAACACTTCATATCTAAACTCAGGAAAAAGACTAAAGAACTCTTTGTTTTCCATTAAGCCTAACTAGTGAAAATGAAAATAAGAAACAAAAACATGTAATTGCAGAATCTAAAGGAAATAACTCCGAGCACTCACACAGGAGGATGCGAGTACCTTTTACCTTACCTCCCCGGCAATGGCGCCAGAAAAGAGCTTGATGTCTACGCACGTGTCTATTCTTGTAGACAGTGTTGGGCCTCCAAGTGCAGAGGTTTGTAGAACAGCAGCAAGTTTCCCTTATGTGGATCACCCAAAGTTTATCGAACTCGGGGAGGAAGAGGTCAAAGCTATCCCTCTCAAACAACCCTGCAATTACGATACAGAAAGTCTCTTGTGTCCCCAACACTACAAGAAATGTGTTGACTAGTGACCAACTCATAGTGACCACAGAAAAATTGGTCATAGATTTATGACCAACTCAGATCAAATGGTCATAAGCCGTTTCGGAGGGTTCATGGTCTTAATCCTCATGACCAATTTAGTCCAAAAGGTCATAATGCTCAGACATGAAATGGTCATAACCAATATAATCGAATTTAGCAGATTATTTTTAATTGATTTTATACCGATTACGACCAATTTAAATGGTCATACCACCATAACCAGTGTGACTAGATGTCCACCTCAGTAATTCTGTCTACGTGTCAACATCTAGGTGTCATCGATGCTTACATGGCAGTGCTCTGACAAGTAGGACCCATTGACAGGAGAACACAACCATTGACTTTGACTAATATATGACATGTGGGTTCCAGCCAAAGCAACCCCACCACCCTGACAGGTGGGTCAAGCAATCGACCTGGCATGCGGGTCCCACCCGTCAGCACCAAAACCTAGCATGCAGGTCCCACCCGTCAGCACCAACGCCTGCCACCCCCACCCAGCTGCCTTGTGGGTCCAGCCCACCCCACCCCCACCCACCTGCCATGTGGGTCCAACCCCAACCCACCCCACCCACCTGCCATGTGGGTCCAGCAACCTGCCATGTGGGTCCAGCCCCACCCCACCCACCTGCCATGTGGGTCCCAGCCCACCCCACCCTCACCCAGCTGCCCTGTGGGTCCCACCCACACCAACAATCGCTGCCATGTGGGTCCCCCTGAAGTTTAATTCGCAAAAATTGGTGTTGCTTGCGGGGACTCGAACCCACGACCAAGCGCACATGCCCAGACCTGGGAGTCCCTGCCACTGAGCTATTTAGAAGATCTTGTCTCTGTAGGTGGACTACTTCGTTATATTCTAATTCTGAATCTCGCTGCTTAACAAAGAAAGGGGACTTGAGAAATTGAATCGGTGTCGGAGGAGGGAGTTAGAGAAATTGAATCTGGCCAGCTAGCTTCCTTTCTTTTTAATAAGCTAGCCAGTGATCAACTCACTGTATATCATCAGCGCTGCCATGCCAACAAGGCAGTATTCCAGCCAGTGATCTACTCAGCTTAAATATGGAGCACATCAGCCAGATTACAGTACTACCACAGCTCATCAGTTTACTACACAATCACCAAGAAAGAGTCAGCTCATCAGCACCTGAATCTAAGGAGCAATGCATTCCCCCAAAAAGAACCCAGTGACAATATGTCTTACGATCACCAAGAAAGAATCTGACAGTAACCGCCCATATGCTTTAATGGAGTCAACTGAACTTTGACACTAAGAGGTTTGATAATAACGATTTGCTGCAGGAAGCTCTGTGTTCAATTTAGATACTCACGTCAAGGCAACTGGCAGGAGTTCAGAACAAATTAGGGTAAACACGTACTGATGCTACGGATCATTTCAGGAAGCAGTCAGTTATTCACATCAAACACCCAGAGTCTTCCCACCACGAAATGCACATAATTTACACAAACGGAGAGGGGATCTGGGGTAGCAGCGAACGGACCTGACGAACGGCTGCGAGATCAAGCCCTCCGTCGCCGCCGCAGCGCACCAACCAGCCCCAATCCTAGGCGGACGGCGTACCTACATCGTACTACGCGCTGCATCTCTTCATCTCTTGTTTTATCCAGCAGATCGAGCACGTGGAGGAACGGAGGAACGGATGAACGGAGGAACGGAGGAACGGAGGAACGGAGGAACTTACACAGGGGGGCGACGGAAGGAGACGTCGGTCGCGGCGGACGTTGGTCGCGGCGGAGCGAGCAGAGGGACGGCGGAGCAGCGGGGAGGCGGAGCAGCGGGGAGGCGGAGCGAGCGGGGAGGCGGAGCGACTGGGGAGGTTAGGGAGGGGATCTGGGGTAAGGGTTAGTGTTATAAGGGAGGGGGGCTTCGGACAGGATTCATTTTAGATTTAGTTTTAGTTTTATTTTTAGAAAACTATAAAACATCATAACAATAAATGTTTTCATAAAGCTTTATAATTTTTATTGTGGTATTCCAAGTTTTATATTTTTCCTAGATACTAGGCCACGTAAGATGACGCGGTGCGCAAGTTTTGCATTTTTTTGATTTTTTTTGAGTTCGCTATGCCTGTTTCAAAATGGGGGCGAAACGACCGGCGTTGCCGCTCTATGCTAGGGGTTGAACCTTGCAAATTTTTTTGTGGATCTCCTATGAAATTGCAACTTGTGGACCTAAAAATGATTTTTGTAAAAAATTATGAGCAAACTATGAAGCGGCCGTAGTTCAAATTGAGCCCACTTCCTGCTAAATCGGCAGAAACTAGCTCGAAAAGGGAAAAACATAGAAAAGTATTAACACACTAAAAACTAGTGAATTGCCTAAGATAAGTGGTCTAGTTTTTTTAGAAATTTGGTTGGTGCGGTTTTCAAAAGGGGGTTCGGTAGGTTATTCACAAAAGTAAGCCTCCTCTCTTCTTCGAAAAATAGAAAATGAACTTTTTTTAGAAAGACGGTGAAAACATCCTTGGTCAACATTGTTTGGGATTAAGATTCGAACACTTTTGCACGATATGGGATAATTTTAAGAAACTATACCTCTATTATGGTCAGAACATCCGTCATTTGTGTTGAAAGTCATGAAACTCCGTACATAGTAGGTCTTTTCTGAGAATACTTTTTTGAAATTTTGTTGGTATTCCAAGTTTTATATTTTTCCTAGATACTAGGCCACGTAAGATGACGCGGTGTGCAAGTTTTGCATTTTTTTGATTTTTTTTGAGGTCGCTATGCCTGTTTCAAAATGGGGGCGAAACGACCGGCGTTGCCGCTCTATGCTAGGTGTTGAACCTTGCAATTTTTTTTGTGGATCTCCTATGAAATAGAAACTTGTGGACCTAAAAATGATTTTTGTAAAAAATTATGAGCAAACTATGAAGCGGCCGTAGTTCAAATTGGGCCCACTTCCTGCTAAATCGGCAGAAACTAGCTCGAAAAGGGAAAAACATAGAAAAGTATTAACACACTAAAAACTAGTGAATTGCCTAAGATAAGTGGTCTAGTTTTTTTGGAAATTTGGTTGGTGCGGTTTTCAAAAGGGGGTTCGGTAGGTTATTCACAAAAGTAAGCCCCCTCTCTTCTTCAAAAAATAGAAAATGAACTTTTTTTAGAAAGACGGTGAAAACATCCTTGGTCAACATTGTTTGGGATTAAGAGTCGAACACTTTTGCACGATATGGGATAATTTTAAGAAACTATACCTCGATTATGGTCAGAACATCCGTCATTTGTGTTAAAAGTCATGAAACTCCGTACATAGTAGGTCTTTTCTGAGAACACTTTTTTTAAATTTTGTTGGTATTCCAAGTTTTATATTTTTCCTAGATACTAGGCCACGTAAGATGACATGGTGCGCAAGTTTTGCATTTTTTTAATTTTTTTTGAGTTCGCTATGCCTGTTTCAAAATGGGAGCGAAACGACCGGCGTTGCCGCTCTATGCTAGGGGTTGAACCTTGCAATTTTTTTTGTGGATCTCCTATGAAATAGCAACTTGTGGACCTAAAAATGATTTTTGTAAAAAATTATGAGCAAACTATGAAGCGGCCGTAGTTCAAATTGGGCCCACTTCCTGCTAAATCGGCAGAAACTAGGTCGAAAAGGGAAAAAACATAGAAAAGTATTAACACACTAAAAACTAGTGAATTGCCTAAGATAAGTGGTCTATTTTTTAAAAAAATTGGTTGGTGCGGTTTTCAAAAGGGGGTTCGGTAGGTTATTCACAAAAGTAAGCCCCCTCTCTTCTTCGGAAAATAGAAAATGAACTTTTTTTAGAAATACAATGAAAACATCCTTGGTTAATATTGTTTGGGATTAAGAGTCGAACACTTTTGCACGATATGGGATAATTTTAAGAAACTATTAAACCTATTTCAACATTGCTGCATATTTTAATTACATTATTTATATAATTAAAACTCAAAATAAAAGCCCTAAAAATTTTCCCTCCCAAAACCCTAAATATTTCCCTGCCGCCCAATCTCCCGCGCTGCTGCTCCCAAACCCCCTCCCACCTGAAATTACAGAAATATCCAACCCTAGCCTTAGCCCCCAAACGGTAAAGCAGGGGCGATTCAGACATTTCTCTCCCATCCCCATCCCCATCCGCATCTCATTCCCCACATCCCCATCCGCATCTCATTCCCACATTCCCATCCCCACCCCTGCTCGAGGCGACGAAGGCCACCCCCGCTCGCGACGACGGCGACGACGACGGCGACCAGGCGCGGGTAGCTGCGTCGGCGTCAAGGCAGGGAGGAGGCTCGGTCTTCTTCTCCTTCTTCGGCGGCGTCTCGACCACCGCCGTGCTCACAAGATCTTCTTCTTCGGCGTCGTCTCCACCACCGTCTCGGCCAGGCGAGTTCTTTGGTCCATGTCCTGCTCCCCTCACTGGCTAGGGTTAAAGTCTGCTTGGTTGCTGCGCATGCTAGGGTTAGGTTCTAGGGTTAGGGCTTGTTTCCATGTCGTTACAAGGCTAGGGCTTGGTTACATGGCATTGCATGGCTAGGGTTAGGGTCTGATTGGTTGCTGCGCGTGCTAGGGTTAGGTCATCGTAATTTCAATTGCAATTTAGAGTTTTTGCTTGTTGTCCTTGCTTTCACTGCTTGCTGTCCTTGCTTGCTTTCATTGCTTGCTGCAGTAGTATTAATAGGAACTTTTAATAGCAATTTACACTTGCTGTTCTTGCTTGCTGTCCTTGCTTGCTGCAGTAGTATTAATAGAAACTGTGAAGTACATGTTTCACTTCTAGGGTAGCAGTCCCACAGTCACTGTCTCACTTCTTCATTAAAATGATTGATCTGAAGTATATATCACTGCATGCTTTTCTTGTTTCTTAGATATGTCCAGTTAGCAATTTGATTTGGAACAATCATTTAATGTTATTTATAACATTGTTGACAAAATTGCACATGATGTTTGTCCTTATACATGTTTTCATTGCTGTGCTTTTCTGATTACCAACCTTCTAAACATATTGGTTGGCTTTATTTACTTCACGTTATTGTGGTACTGGTATCTAACCAGATGTTCCTTGCAGGAAAGTGGGAAGGAATCTCCGCAACCAAGTGGAAGCGGTGACTAAATAGGTGGGTTGTTGTACTGAAGATGGGCATTTTGCACCTGCAAGTTTTCTTTGTTTCTTGCTAATCGCTCTCCATTCTTTTTTTGCAAGCTACTAGGGTAACTAGACACCGTCAACATTAACCGGCTCCAACCCCTTAAGGTTAGCTATGACAAGGAAGACTGAGAAGAAGATGCCGGCCGGTATGCAACCTATAATCTTATGCTACTATTCTATCTATAATTGTGTATCCATGTGCTTGTCATCTGGTTATTATGTGCATGTCATCTGGTTATTAAAATGTATTACTTTTGTCCAAAATATTGGGTGCCATAAATAATGGATATAATAAACAAATACTGCTAGGTTACCTGAGTTGTTTGTGTTGTCTTGCATCCTATGCATTTCAACCATTCATCTAATGGTTAGATTTTCTTCTCATGTAGAAGAGCCCCTCACTCAAATTGAGAAGGATAGAGCTAGGACCATGATGAGGAATAACCACATATTCCAGTCTCTTGGACTTCCTGCAATAGTGGCAATGCTTAGGAAGTCAAATGAGGTGCAAGAAGATAGTGCAATTACAACTGGATCAACATCTCCGGCATCTGCCATAACACATGGCGGAAGCTCGGACTACTGTCCTAAAGATGACAAAGTTATGGACGATGATGAAGTTGATGACAGTTTAGTGAAGAAAGTTAAGGTGCATTCTCTTTAATCTTTTTGGAGGGGTGGGAACTTTTGTGCTGCTTGCTAGCTTGTTTTTCTTTCGTGCTGTGCACATGATTTGCTAACTCCTGATCTAATGTACTTGTCCTTTTCTATTTGTATGAGGCACTGAAGGTTTCTAGAAGAAAGAAGAGAGCTGTTAAGAAGACAAGCAGCAGGAGGAAGAGTTCACAAACATCTTCCACGATGGCTCCAGTAAGAGTGTTCGCTGTTGCGCCAGGAGCATCTAAGGGAATGATGCAAGCAGATGAGCCTGCTGTTGCTTGTGTCACTAGGTCTAAGGCAGCAGGGAACATGATCAACAATGAAGAAAACCTGGTGAACAACAATGAAACAGCCTCGCCGCAGATCAATGATACTTTGCATACCATGGGTGAAGAAAGCACCATGCGCATGGAGCTCTCCCCTGTTGCACCTACTCGAGCCAGTGATCAAGTGTTCGGCTCTGAGCCTGTCCATTATGATGATCATGCTGAAGGCAAGTTCATCTAATACTGTTCTGTATTGTATATTTTTGGTAGCAAACGGATAATCACTAGTGGGAAAAGGCTTATAGATAGATGTTTTATTAGTGGAGCATATTTGCAAATGCGCCACTAGTATTTATTAGTGGCGCATTTGCAAATATGCTCCACTAATAATTTTCTTACTAATGGCGCATATTGTTCAAAATGCGCCACGCATAACTGGCGGGACCCACCAAAAAGGTCGTCGACAAAATATCCTGTATTATGCGTGGCGCATTAATTTGCCATATGCGCCACGCATATTTGGCCTATTAGTGGCACATATTGCAATATGCGCCACGCATAGGCAAATTATGCGTGGCGCATATAGCAAATGCGCCACGCATAACGGGAGGAAAATTTTTTCACGTCCCCCCCCCCCGTGGGTCGTCTTTTTAGTCTTTTAAAAAATAAAAGAAAATGATAAAAGGTTTGAAAAAAATTCAAAAAAATAGATTTAGTTATGTTATGTGATCTAGTAAGTAAGAAAAATAATAAAAAAGAATTTTGATATTTTTTTCAAAAAAACTTTATGTCTCGGTAAAACGGCCATAACTTTTGCATACAAAGTCGGATTAAAAAGTTTTTTATATGAAAAAGTATCAGAACGAAAAGTTACATCCGAATTCAACCACCTATGGTCGTTTCGACAAATTTTAGAATCTCAAAATTCAAAAGGGAAAATAGACTTTTTCGCACTTTTATATTTTCAATTTTTTTTTATTTTTTTTTATATCATAATTTCTATTGGATTAGTTATATACACACATATAGCACACATGCAGATATACACACACATATATACGCACACATACATACACATATACGCACATATACACGTACATACATACATATATACACACATATACGCACATATACACGAACGTACATACACATATACGCACATGTACGCACACATATACACATATACGCACATATACACATATATACGCACATATACACACATATATGCACATATATACGGATGTACATACACATATACGCACATGTATGCACACATATACACACATATACACGAACATACATACACATATATGCACATATACGCACATATACACACATATACGCACATATACATGGACGTACATACATATATACACACATATACACATATATACATATATATACGCACATATACACGGACGTACATACACATATACATATATATATGCACATATACACACATATATGCACACATATACGCATATATACGCACTTATATGCACTTATACGCACACATATACGCATATATATGCACATATACGCGGACATCACATACACATATACATAATACATATACACATATACAAACATATACACAAATACACACACATATATGCACATACACACATATATACACAAGCACACATAGGCCTTAAGAGGATTGATATGATAGTAATATCAATAAGAACTTGGATAGGTTAGGGACAGCTCATGCAAATAGAATGGAGAAGTTAAGCGTGCTCACCCCGGAGTAGTCTAAGGATGGGTGACCTACCGGGAAGTCAAGAAATTTGGTGTGATTTGAAAATGTTCCTCATGTGATAAAATCCTCAAAAAATTCAAATACAATAGTTTTTTCACATTATTTCGATTTTTATGATTTTCAAAAAAAAAATTGGTTTTTTTCGATTTTTAAATTATTTTTTGAAAATTTTGAATTTTCAAAGGCTACTAGTGGCGCATATAGCAATATGCGCCACGCATAAGCAAATTATGCGTGGCGCATATGGCAAATGCGCCACCAATAAACTGTTACTAGTGGCGTGCCATTGGTGGCGCATTCCATATGCGCCACGCATAAGAAAAAAAATGCGCCACCTATAGCCCTTTTTCCACTAGTGAATAAATCATTACTCACTCTGTGTTTGTATGTATCATTTTCAGGGACAGTGATTGTGGTTAACAATAAAAGAAAGGGTGCAGGGCTAGAAAGGATGACAAAGTCGCTGGGTACCAAGGTTAGAATCCGAATCGCTGATGGGATGAAGCGTCCAGAAAACCCTTTGCAGGCTGCAAAACTTGCAACAGAGGGTGGCCTCATTGCAAGGACCCATACTCCGGTGCTTCCACATTTCAAGGAGTACAAGAAGAACCCCAACCTGATCAAGAACTACATCGGGAAAGTTGCTGTAAGCTCCTTGTTTACTAGCCTTGCATGTTTTTTTCTAACTATTACACATGTTATGTGATACTGATCTTCTCCTTATTTGCTATCTCCTGGAAGGCAAACTTTGATATGGACACTGATTCTGAGGTTGTAAAGGCGGCGTGCACTGATATGCTGCAGAAAAGATCAAAGAACAGACGCCACTACATCAAGAAGAAGTACTTTGACAGCGTACCAGCGAATCAAGTGAGCATCAAGTCTCCTGTCGATGACTTAACAGATGAAGAGTGGCAAGGGCTAGTGGCCGTGTGGTCTACCGCAAAACATAAGGTATGCCTGTACATGTGCCCCTGGGTCTTCTTTATATGTGCTTGCTTTGGTGTGTTTGCTACTGTGACATGCTAGTCAATGGTTATAGTTAGCTGCTATGCATATATACTTCATCATTTATCTGCTGCACAAGATTAGCTCTTCAACAGAGTATACACACATATGTATCTATATTAATGACATGCATCTTCATTTATTGTTGTATGCTAGCAGAATCATTTTGGCCTCCCACTAACCAATTCTCAAATCTGCCAATTTTTTTAGAAAGCTTGCGAGGCAAACAAGCTTAATCGAGAAAAAGTAAAGTTCCAGCAGAGAACTGGTTCAAGGTCCTATAGTGCACACATATATGCTATTGTAAGAGCTAGTTTTCATTTTGGACCAAGTAACTTTTGTATCAGAAGCTCATGGTTTGATTCTTGTTGAATAACATTTTGATTCTCGTTGAATATCATTTCAGAAGGAGGAACGCAAGGGTGAGGAGCTAACTGCTGTTGACATGTTCAAGGCCACACATGTGGGCAAGAAGGGCACTTTTTCGGAGCCGGTCAAGCAGGCGATAGTAAGTCACTTGTCTAGCTTTGCTTGTTCTGCTGTTGTTCTTCCTCTTGAGGTGACCAAATGGCCTTAGCACTTAGTTTGCAATCTGGTGGGTTGTAGTCAAAAGCTACATCAGCTGCTTGTTAATTGTTGCTGTTGCCCCTGATCTGTTGATCATGATTCATCTTTCTTGTTGCTGCTTGCATTTTACTCTTGTGTTTGGCAGGTTGAAATGGAAGAACTGATGGCTGTGCCTGTAGAAGAAGGTGAGCAGCCAAAGTCTGCTGCACAGATTGTTGCTAAAGTGCTTACAAAGGAATGCCCTTCAAGCACATTCCTCCAGAATGTCGGCCTCGAGAAGAGCTCATCTAGGAACAAGACAACCAGATCAGGTGCTGTTGTAGCAGCCCAAGTGACTGACCTGCAGGAGAAGCTGGAGAGGTCAGAACTACAAGGAGAAGCTATGTGAGAAGAATTGGTTGTGCTCAAGAAGAAGTCTCAAGATGCTGAAGCCGCCCAAGCTAAACGAGATGAAGAGCATGATCTGCTGGTCAAGAGGCTGGAAGAAAATGATGAGAGGTTCAATCATTTGCTGGGGCTGTTAGCCAGTAAAGCAACTGGTATAGGTAAGTAGTGTCCTGGAGTCAGATGAGTTTGCTTCTGGGAGGGAACTGGAGATGATGCACCATTTTTGCTCCATATTTTGGTACTTGTCTGATCTACTTTGATCTGAGAGTTCTACTTGTCCTCGCAAACTATGAAACCTGTGAGATGATATGTGTTATGTGCTATGTGTGCTGGGAATGTTGGTTGATATGAAGATGTGATCTGTGTTGAAATAATTTCCTGTTGTTTGATAATTTGCTGTGCCTGTGAAATTTATAATTTGATGTGCTGTGAAATTTATAATTTGCTGTGCTGTGAAAAAATATGAATGAATTGTAAGGCCTTGGCCCAAAAATCGTCAGATTGTAAAAGGTTTGGCCCAATATTATTGCATGAAATATCTGGGCTTCTGCAAGGCCTCAGCCCAACTAATATTACGAAATATGAATTCAAATTTCAAATGAATTGGAATGTCAAATATCAAAAGCCCAGAACAAAATGTATTGCAAAAAGACCAAGGCCCAAAGGAACAAGACAGCAAAAGGGCTGCAGAAAGGCCAAGGCCCAAACGAAAAAGCCTGCAAATAGTCTATTGTAAAAAAAAAGTTGATCACAAAAAGGTTGAGACTCAGAATTGAAAGGCCGAGTTACTGGGCTTGGCCCATCTAGAGCAACACGACTGGACTGGGCTAAATTCAAATTACGACCATTTCGTTTGGTCACAATTCTGCCACGTAGGATTGGCCACGTAGGATCCGACGTGGCCTGGCCAAATTGCTCGTGACCAATTTTTTGGTCATAATGCTTATGACCATCTATTTTGGTCATAATCACTTATGACCAATTAGAAAAATTGGTCATCGTAAGCCGTCAGTGACGCTCAACTGCCGACCAACTATTTTTGGACAGAAGAGGGTCATAAGTTGAGCAACAATGACCATCTAGTGACCAAAATGAAGGGTCACTAGTCAACAGATTTCTTGTAGTGCAACACACCAAATACACTTGTCAGATGTATAGGTGCACTAGTTCGGCGAAGAGATAGTGAAATACAAGCGGTAGTGATGATTATAAGTAGTAACTGTGATATGAAATAAGTATCGCTGCGAGCAAACATGTAACACAACAGGAAGTAAACGGTGTGCAAAGCTTGGAAACAAGGCCTAGGGATCATACTTTCACTAGTGGACACACTCCCAACAAATATAACATGATTGAACAAATAAACAACTTCTCTTCACTATGGTACTCTGAATTACTCTCCTATTGAATAACACTAATCATTGCGTAGGGCTACGAAGCACTCCTTAAAGTTCATCAAGTACTTGACAAACACCACTCATAGAGATATTCAAATCAGATCACAACTCAAGATAGATATTATTGCAACTTAGACCAAGTACTAACATGGTACACACACTGTCAACATTACACCATGAAAGGAGGAATAGATCACTTCAATACTATCATAGTAATAATTATTCTCATAATCCATAAGAGATCACAATCGTAGCCTAGACCAAGTACCACCATGATGCACGCACTGTCACCGTTACACCATGACAGGAGGAATAGATTACTTTAATAATACCACTAGAGTACACATAATATCTGAATAATAACATCTACTTGTTCAACATGATACAAAGCTCACGATCACATAAAGATCACATCATGGGAGAGAGAGGTGAACCACATAGCTACCGGTAGAGCCCTCAGCCCCAGGGATGAACTACTCCCTCCTCATCATAGGAGACAGCAAGGTTGATGGAGATGGCGGTGAGGTCGATGGAGACGGCGGAGACGGCGATGGAGACCGATGGAGATGGCTCCGGGGGCACTTCCCCATCCCGGCAGGGTGTCGGAACAGAGGCTTCTGTCCCCCAAAATTTGTCTTCAATGGCGGCGAAGCTGCGAAACTGTTCTAGAAAAATTGTCGACTCCTTTAGGGTTTTCCGTCCCGAGGCTTCTTATAGGCGAAGGGGCGTCGTCAGGAGTGGCCCCAGGCCTCCTCACACCTAGGTGGCGCGAGCCAGGGGCAGGCCACGCGAGCCTAGTGTGAGGGCGGCCTGTGGCCCCTCTCCTTTGCCTCTTCGGATCTCTGGAAGCTTCCGGGAAAAATAAGACTTCAGGAACTTGTTTTGTCCAATTCCGAGAATATTTCCTATGTAGCTTTTCTGAAACACAAAAACAGCAGAAAACAGGGAACTAGCACTGTGGCATCTTGTCAATAGGTTAGTTCCGGAAATCGCATAAAAACGACACGAAGTGTAACAAAACACAAGGCAAATGGTGTAAAAACAAGCATGGAGCATCAAAAATTATAGATACGTTTGAGACGTATCAATACGTCTCAAACATATCTATAATTTTTTATGGTCCATGCTTGTTTTTACACCATTTGCCTAATATTTCGTTACACTTCGTGGCACTTTTATGCATTTTCCGGAACTAACCTATTAACAAGTTGCCACAGTGCCAGTTCCCTGTTTTCTGCTGTTTTTGTGTTTCAGAACTGATACACAGGAAATATTCTTGGAATTGGACGAAACAAGTTCCAGAAGTCTTATTTTACCCGGAAGCTTCCAGAGATCCGAAGAGGAGTAGGAGGGGGGCCACAGGGGCCCCACACACCAGGCTTGCGCGGCCCAGGCCCTGGCCGCGGCGCCATGGTGTGAGGCCGCCTCGCTCCACCTCTGACATCGCCCCTTCGCCTATAAAGACCCCCTGACGGGAAAAACCTAAGTACCCGATCAATTTTCCAGAAACACATCGCGATCCACCGCCGTCATCGACCCGAGATCGGGATGGTCCAGAAGCTCTTCCCAGCACCCTGCCGGAGAGGGGAATCGCCACCGGAGGTCTTCTTCATCGCCATGCTTGCCTCCGAAGCGATGAGTGATTATTCTACCTTGGACTATGGGTCCATAGTAGTAGCTAGATGGTTGTCTTCTCCACCATGTGCTTCATGTTTAGATCTCATGAGCTGCCCTACATAATTGAGATCACCGTTATATAATTCTACATGTTTGGTTTGTTGGGATCTGATGAATATTGGTGTTATGATTGAGTTGCTATACTAAAATATATCTTTTGTTATCTCTATGTTGTTTATGATCTTGCATGCTCTCCGTTGTTAGTAGCTATCTTGGCCGAGTAGTTGCTAGTGACTCCAAGAGGGGGTATTTATGCTCGATAGTGGGTTCATGCCTCTATTTAATCTGGGGGAGTGACAGAAACCTCTAAGGTTGTAGATGTGCTGTTGCTACTAGGGAGAAAATAACATTCATATGCTCAAGGGCATATGCTTTGTTTACATTACACACTTTGCTTAATGCAATTATCCGTTGTTCGCAACTTAATACTTGTGGAGTTCTCGGATTGATTCGCCGCAAGTGGATTATTAGTCATAGATGCAGTTGGATGGCGGTCTATGTATTTTGTTGTAATGCCCAGAGTAAATCTCATAGTGATCTTCTTGACATATCACATTATCTTTATTCTATCAATTGCCCAACTATAATTTGTTTACCCAGCATGTGTTATTTATCTTATGGAGAGACACCACTAGTGAACTGTGGACCCCGGTCCTATTTCCATCATATTGCTATCACCTGTTTACTTTACTCGCACTGTTTACTTTACTCGCATACTATTATCACTTTCCACTCGATACGCTCATAACATTTGTTTCAAGCAAACCGGTGAGATTTACAACCTCATCGCAAGTTGGGAGCAAAGTACTTGGTTGTGTTGTGTGCAGGTTCCGCGTTGCAGCTAGCAAGCAAAGCTTGGACAAGGTGCCATATATAAATTGTCCGAAGCTGTCGCAAACTAGCAAGCATCACCTTCAGTCGTTATTGTCTGCTTTTCTCCTGAACGATAAACCTTGGTTTCTTAACTGAGGGAAAATCTGCTGCTATACTCATCACACCTTCCTCTTGGGGTTCCCAACAGGCTGGTCATTCACCACACACAAGCAACAGCTATTTTCTGATGCCGTCCCCGGGGAAGAGTGGAAGACCTCTGCAAGGGGAGTTTTCGCACGCACATCCTTTACTTTGTTATTGTTTTGCTTTACTTTATTTATTTTACCTGCATTGTTTTATATCAAAAATCCAAAAAAAATTAGAATCCTTGGTAGTTGTTTTTACTTATCTGCTTTTAGTTTTGCTGAAATGGCCAATCCTGAAAACACCAAGTTGTGTGACTTTACTAGCACGAACAATAGTGATTTTATCTGCACTCCTATTGCACCACCTGCTCCTGCTGCAAACTTTTATGAGATTAAGCCTGCTTTGTTGAACCTTGTTATGAAAGAGCAATTTTCTGGTACTAGTACTGAAGATGCTGCAGCTCATCTCAACAATTTTGTTGAGCTATGTGAGATGCAGAAATATAAGGATGTAAAAAGTGATATTATTAAGCTCAAGTTGTTTCCTTCTTCTTTGAGAGGAAAAGCTAAAGATTGGTTGCTGTCTTTGACTAAGAATAGTATTGATTCAAGGGCTAAGTGTAAGGATGCTTTTATTGGTAGATACTATATATCCTCCTGCTATGATTATATCTCTGCGTAGCAGTATTATGAAGTTTACTCAGTTTGATAATGAACATGTTGCTCAAGCTTGGGAAAGAATGAAATCTATGATAAAGAATTGCCCCACTCATGGACTGACTGCTTGGATGATTGTCCAAACTTTTTATGCAGGACTGAATTTTTCTTCGAGGAACCTACTTGATTCAGCTACTGGAGGCACTTTTATGTCCCTACCTTGGGCGCCACAATAAAGCTACTTGATAACATGATGGTAAATTATTCCGAATGGCACACCGAGAGAGCTCCACAAGGTAAGAAGGTAAATTCTGTTGAGGAAACCTCTTCCTTGAGTGATAAGATTGATACCATTATGGCTATGCTCGCTAATGATAGGACTCATGTTAATCCTAATAATGTTCCTTTAGCCTCTTTGGTTGCCCAAGAAGAGCATGTTGATGTGAATTTCATTAGAAGCAATAATTTTAACAACAATGCTTATAGGAATAATTTTGCTAGTAACAATTATAGGCCATATCCTTCTATCAATGGTAATGGTTATGGTAATTCTTATGGTAATTCCTACAACAACACTAAGGCCGCGCCCTCCGAGCTTGAGGTAATGCTCAAGGACTTCATCGGTAAGCAAACTGCTTTTAATAAGTCTGTTGAGGAAAAATTAGGCAAAATTGATATTCTTGCTTCTAAAGTTGATAGCCTTGCTCATGATGTTGAACTTCTAAAATTAAAAGTGTTGCCAAATGATGTGAAAGAGAACAATATTTTTGCTACTGCTAATGCTATTCAAATTGGAATTGATGAAAATATTAGATTGTTAGCGGAATTGCATGCCAGGTGGGAAAGAGAAGATGACATGGATAGAGAGATGAAGGTATGTACCATTACTACCTCTGATGATGTTGCTCCTAATGCTAGCAATCCTCTTACTTTGATTGGTGTAGAGAAAACTCCCACTCCTTGTGTTAAAAAGCCTAAAACTGCCAAAACTTTTTCTCAAAAGAGTGCTAAAATTTTTCGGAGTGTAGGAGATGATAGCTCTATTTCCTTTAATGATTTTGATGTTGATGGCTGCAATATATCTGAAGTTATTTTGTTCTTGCAAATGCTTGCTTTGACTCCCAATGCTAGTTCTTTAAATGTTGCTTTTACTAAGCATATTACCAATGCTCTCATAAAAATTAGGGATGCAAAGTTGAAGCAAAAAGCCTCTGTTCCCAAGAAGTTAGAAGATGGTTGGGAACCCATCATTGATATGCATGTTAATGGTTTTGATTGCCATGCTTTATGTGATCTAGGTGCTAGTATTTCTATCATGCCTAGAAAGATTTATGACATGCTTGATTTACCACCGCTTGAAATATGTTATTATGATATTCCTATTGCTAATGTTGCTAAGAAGAAACCTTTGGGAAGGATTAATGATGTTCTTATTTTGGTTAATAATAACCTTGTTCTCGTTGATTTTCTTGTTATGGACGTTGAATGCCATGCTTCATGTCCTATTATTTTGGGAAGACCCTTTCTTCGAACTGTAGGTGCCATCATTGATATGAGGGAAGGCACCATCAAATATCAATTATCACTCAAGAAAGGTATGGAACACTTCCCTAGGAAAAGGAAGAAATTACTTTTTGACTCTATTCTTAGAGCAAATTATGAGCTTGATGCTTCATCACTTGATGTTACTTGATTCGCAATTTTCTGCGCCTAGCTCAAAGGCGTTAAAGAAAAGCACTCTTGGGAGATAACCCAATGTTTTATTTTCAGTACTTTTTCTTTTATTTGAGTCTTGAAAGTCATTACTACCGTAATGACCACTCCTTATCCTTTTTATTTTGTTTTTGTGCCAAGAGAAGCCTCTAATTCGAGTGAGTTAAAGATTTGGGGATGTTGCTGTCCTGAAACTGTTTTTGGTATTGCACCGTAAAAATTCGTATAAATTCTCTGTATATATTTTGGACCTGCGATTTCTTGTGCATATGCCCCAGGTTATATCCAAACTTTCGTTAGTTGAACACTTTTTGATTTGAGCAACATAAAACCCCTCAAAAATTCGGCCTTTGTCAGCTGTTATGTTTTGACAGATTTCTGCCAATATTTGTTTTTGCCGCTTTATCGCTTTCTTGCGAGTTCTTTTGATCCCGGAACTTTTGGGGAAGTTGCTACAGTAGTATTTGCTATATATGTGGTGGTTTTGAGTTAAAACTTGAAGCAAAAAGAGGTTGATTATATGTTATGATACACTAATGTTGCTAATAGATTTGTGTTTAGTTTTGTATGAAGAAAGTTTTCAAGTGTAGGGATTGGAGAATGATGAGATGAGTTGAAGAATGGACAAAAGCTCAAGCTTGGGGATGCCCATGCATCACCCCAAGAAATATCCAAGAAGTACAAGCGTCAAAGCTTGGTGATGCCCCCGAGGCACCCCTTCTTCATCGGCAAAAATCAGGTCACCTTTTAAGACACTATATTTTTATTGCTTCATGCACTATGTATTTTTCTTGGAGCGTCAGTTGTTTTAGTTTTCTTAGTTAGTTTGTTTTGTTTGCTGCAATAAATGGTTGGACCCCAAAAAATTTCCTTTGGAGGAGATGTACTCGTTTTCATTTGGCAAGAACACTCCATTTTCACTCTTATCGTTCATCGAGTGTTCTTCTTTTTCCGCTACTGCTTTTGGTTTTCGTTTTCACCTTGATTTGCGTTCAGACCTTGTCATATCTCTTCATCAATGTGTATTTTTGCCTCTGATCTTTATTGGTTTTCATCAAAAGAGGTGTCTATAAAAATTTCAAATGGTGTTGGAAAAGAGAAAAAGCTTTGTGCAAAATAGTGGTACAAGAAGGAGCTTGTGTAGACTGCGGCTTAGGCTTTTTCATGTCATGCTTGATGTCTTTTTGATAGTATGCTTAGTGGTTTTGCCGTATCATGACTTGTCTCAAATAACTGAGATTGCTTAATGAGCCTTTGAAAGAATCATGCGTTGTTTTTAATTATTCAGAAGCATTATTTTGGTTTTCTCCTTGATGCTTTATTTGGGTTGACTTGGCGCATGCTCACACATGTTAGACTCATACAAAGTCACCAATAGCCTTCATGATCATTTAGTTTTTGACTTTTTATGCCATCTTATGCTTCTTTTAATGTCGCTTTGTCGCTTTGCATGATTATGGCCATTATTGCTCTCTTAGTTGGTCGCTCCCAGTCTTTTGCTAGCCCTCGCCTTGTACTGAGTATGAGCTCTACTCGTGCATCCAACTCCTAAAAAACCAAGTTTTGCCAAAGTGTCCACCATACATACCTACTAGCAATTTGCTATTCCAAGTAAATTTGACTTGCTTTTATTTTCTCTTCAAATTAAACTCTTACCAGTGTTATGCGAAATTCGGTCAGTAAAGCTCTCACGAACCGGAATGCACACTTTACTTTTTCCTGTTCTTAAAAATTTGACATTGTGGTCTCTTATGTTGAGTTGTTATGCTTGCAAGTTGTAAGTTGGAGACTAGCCCAGCCATGCAGTCATGGGCAAGCTTTCAACATTGCACTTCTTATTTGAGTTGATATCGTGATCTTTTGTTTATGGATACTTGCGGTGTGAAATGAATTGGGAATCTTGTGGGGATCATGGAGTTTGTATATGTGTTAGGGAAATGCCGGGCTGCTAATCTAAGCCATGCATAATTCATGGTGGAAATTTGCAGCATACCCATGGTGAACATTCGACGACGCATCTCACAATAAAAAGCTAAACAAATGGCAAATAAAAGGGATGTCGAGGTGTTCATTGTCTGCTTGTCCTATCATTTTGGTGTGGGCTTGTTCCATGTCATCGGGCACGGAGGTACCCCATTGGCGGTTCTCGATGATATGCATATACTTACAATGACAAGAGCCTTGCTTGGGACTCTAAGTAAAGTAGCATGAGGTTTGGGTACTCATATTCACGGGACACGAGGTTTTCAACTTATGATTTGTCAAGCATATGCATCATAATTGTTCTCGCATTAACTTTAACCATTCAAGATGCTTATGATGGGGGCAATGAGAGCTCAAAGCCGGTAAGTACCATAATTTTTGAAGGTTATAAAACTTGCAATCACTGCTTCCCTCCGCGAAGGGCCTTTCTTTTACTTTTATGTTGAGTCACCACCTTCTATCTATATGCACCATTAAGAGAGCAAAGTTTTCATTCTTAGTATAATGTGCATTGTCCCAAAGTTTTCATTGATTGATTCATATTGTTGGTTTCACTTGTTCTCAAATTGTTGGTATCTAGTCGCCCTCTTAAACTTGAAGGTGTCCTATGCATTTATGTTTTGCTCTCTTTGAAGGACAAGCTGAAAACCATTTGTATGTTTTTCCTTATGATTTGAACACATGTTTGACTTTCATTGATTCATTTTCATGATCTTTTGTTTGTGCTCATTTGCATGTTTACAACATGGTTGCTAAGTTCTTATTGTCAAGATTATATCTTCATGCCCATGTTTTAAGTTCTTATGATCCCAGCTCACAAATGCTTACATATATGATCAAGATTGTGTAGGTGCATGTCACCTCAAAAATTATTCTTTTGTTATCACTTACCTACTCGAGGAAGAGCAGGAGTTAAGCTTGGGGATGCTTGATACGTCTCAAACGTATCTATAATTTTTGATGCTCCATGCTTGTTTTTACACCATTTGCCTATTGTTTCGTTACACTTAGTGGCACTTTTATGCATTTTCCGGA
This sequence comes from Dactylis glomerata, assembly GCA_007115705.1. Lineage (NCBI taxonomy): Eukaryota > Viridiplantae > Streptophyta > Magnoliopsida > Poales > Poaceae > Dactylis > Dactylis glomerata. Next base: position 3,992,005 of record QXEO01000121.1, on the reverse strand, counting down.
AATAACCTATTAACGAAGTGCCACAGTGCCAGTTTCCTGTTTTCTGCTGTTTTTGTGTTTCAGAAGTGATACACAGGAAATATTCTCGGAATTGGACGAAACAAGTTCCAGAAGTCTTATTTTACCCGGAAGCTTCCAGACATCCGAAGGAGAGACGGAGAGGGGCCACCAGGGCCCCACACACAGGGCCGGCGCGGCCTGGCCCCTGGCCGCGCCACCCCTGTGTGAGGGAGCCTGGCTCCACCTCTGACGACGCCCCTTCACCTATAAAGACCCTCCCAACGAGAAAAACCTAAGGACCCGATCAGATTTCCAGAACACATCGCGATCCGTCGCCACCGTCGACCCGAAGATTGGGAGGGTCCAGAAGCTCTTCCCGGCACCCTGCCGGAGAGGGGAATCGCCATCGGAGGTCTTCTTCATCGCCATGCTTGCCTCCGGAGCAATGAGTGAGTAGTCTACCTTGGACTATGGGTCCATAGCAGTAGCTAGATGGTTGTCTTCTCCACCATGTGCTTCATGTTTAGATCTCATGAGCTGCCCTACATGATTGAGATCACCGTTATGTAATTCTATGATGTTGGTTTGTTGGGATCAGATGAATATTGGTGTTTATGATTAAGTTGCTGTACTGAATTATATCTTTTGTTCTCTCTATGTTGTTTATGATCTTGCATGCTCTCCGTTGTTAGTAGCTATCTTGGCCGAGTAGTTGCTAGTGACTCCAAGAGGGGGTATTTATGCTCGATAGTGGGTTCATGTCTCTATTTCACCTGGGGGAGTGACAGAAACCTCTAAGGTGGTAGATGTGCTGTTGCTACTAGGGAGAAAACAACATTCATATGCTCAAGGGCATATGCTTTGTTTACATTACACACTTTGCTTAATGCAATTATCTATTGTTCGCAACTTAATACTTCTAGGGTGTTTGGATTGATATCCCCGGGAGTGGATTATTAGTCATAGATGCAGTTGGATGGCGGTCTATGTATTTTGTTGTAATGCCCAGAGTAAATCTCATAGTGATCTTCTTGACATATCACGTTATCTTTATTCTATCAATTGCCCAACTGTAATTTGTTTACCCAGCATGTTATTCTATCTATGGAGAGACACCACTAGTGAACTGTGGACCCCGGTCCTATTTCCATCATATTGCTATCACCTGTTTACTTTTCCTGCACTGTTTACTTTACTCGCATATTATTACTGTTTTCCACTCGATACACTCATAACCTTTGTTTCAAGCAAACCGGTGAGATTGACAACCTCATCGCAAGTTGGGAACAAAGTATTTGTTTGTGTGTGTGCAGGTTCCACAACACCTTCAGTCGTCACCGTCTCTCCTCTCCTGTTCGATAAACCTTGGTTTCTTAACTGAGGGAAAACTTGCCGCTACACTCATCATACCTTCCTCTTGGGGTTCCCAACGGGCTGGTCATCACCACGCACAAGGACTTACTGCTCCCACGTCAACTAAACGCCACAGCTCTTTTTCTGGCGCCATCACCGAGTAGCAGCTACTTTTCTGGCGCCGTTGCCGGGGAGGAAGAGAAGACTTCTGCGAGGGGAGTTCTTCGCACACACATTCTTTACTTTGTTATTGTTTTGCTTTACTTTATTTATTTTACCTGCATTGTTTTATATCAAAAACCCAAAAAAATTAGAATCCTTGGTAGTTGTTTTTACTTATCTGCTTTTAGTTTTGTTACAATGAGTAATCCTGAAGTAGAAGTTCGTAGTTTCAAGCAACAAGGGGGAGAAAGTTTAAAAGATGCTTGGTACCGTATTAACAATACTCATCATAGGTGTACCAAAAAGCACTCCACTACGATCCTCCTTAGAAATTTTTATGTTGGTATATCTAGCTGGAATAGGTATGTTCTTGATACTCTTACAGGAGGTAATTTTCTGGGTACTCCCGCTGGAGAAGCATGCACTATAATTGAAAGTTTAGTGGGAATACCACCTATTCATGTTGCCAAAACTGAGACCACCTTGGATGAGGTGGTAGAAAAGCTCAGCTCTTTAGAGAAAGGTTTGCCAAGTATCCTAGAAAATGCTAGCCGCGTTAGTGAATTAGTAGAAAACATTGGTAAGAGAATTACCATTTTAGAGGCTAGCACTACTCATGACAATCAAAACTTGAGGATTGGTAAACTAGAGGAGTCTATGGAAACTCTTAGCTTAATCTTCCCTTCTCTTAAATTTAAGAAAGAGAAAGTGTTTGTTGGAAAAGAGCAAAAATTTATGTATGTTCCCAAGGTTTCTGCGCTTAAATCTCAACATGTTCTTAAAATTGGTAAGACTCTTAGTTCCACTAAGGGTGACATGCAGGTTGAATCATCTTCGGGAACCTTCAAAGAGCCTACTGAGGTAACTAGCACTTCATCTATTGATATTACTTGATTCACAATTTTCTGCGCCTAGCTCAAAGGCGTTAAAGAAAAGCACTCTTGGGAGATAACCCAATGTTTTCTTTTTAGTACTTTTTCTTTTATTTGAGTCTTGGAAGTCATTACTACTGTAATGACTGCTCCTTATCTTGTTTATTTCGTTTTTGTGCCAAGAGAAGCCTCTAATTTGAGTGAGGTAAAGATTTGGGGATGTTGCTGTCCTGAAACTGTTTTCGGTGCTGCACCATAAAAATTGGTGAAAATTCTCTGTTTATCTTTTGGATCTGCAATTTCTTGTGCATATTCCCCAGGTTATATCCAAATTTTCTTAGTTGAACACTTTTTTATTTGAGCAACAAAAAATCCCTCAAAAATTCGTCATTTGTCAGCTGTTCAGTTTTGACAGATTTCTGCCAATATTTGTTTTTGCCACTTTATCGCTTTCTTTTGAGTTCTTTTTGATTATGGAACTCTTTTGGAAGTTGCTACAGTAGTATATACTTTATATGTGGTGGTTTTGGGTTGAAACCTGAAGCTAAAAGAGGTTGAATATATTTTATGCTTACACTAATGTTGCTAATAGAATTGTGTTTAGTTTTGTATGAAGGAAGTTTTCAAGTGTAGGGATTGGAGAATGATGAGATGAGTTGAAGAATGGACAAAAGCTCAAGCTTGGGGATGCCCATGCATCACCCCAAGAAATATCCAAGAAGTACAAGCGTCAAAGCTTGGGGATGCCCCCGAGGCACCCCTTCTTCATCGGCAAAAATCAGGTCACCTTTCAAGACACTATATTTTTATTGCTTCATGCACTATGTGTTTTTCTTGGAGCGTCAGTTGTTTTAGTTTTCTTAGGTTGTTTAGTTTGTTTGTTTGCTGCAATAAATGGTTGGACCCCAACAAATTCCCTTTGGAGGAAATGTACTCATTTTCATTTGCAAAGAACGCTCTAGTTTTCACTCTTATTAAAAATCGAGCGTTCTACTTTTTCTGCTACTGCTTTTGGTTTTTGTTTTCGCCTTGATTTGTGTTCAGATCTTGCCATATCTTTTTATCAAGGTATATTTTTGCCTCTGATCTTTATTGGTTTTCATCAAAAGAGGTGTTTATAAAAATTTCAAATGGTGTTGGAAAAGAGAAAAAGGTTTGTGCAAAATAGTGGTACAAGAAGGAGCTTGTGTAGACTGCGGCTTAGGCTTTTTCATGTCATGCTTGATGTCTTTTTGATAGTATGCTTAGTGGTTTTGCTGTAGCATGATTTGTCTCAAATAACTGAGATTGCTTAATGAGCCTTTGAAAAAAATCATGCGTTATTTTTATTGTATGGAAGCATTATTTTGGTTTTCTCCTTGATGCTTTATTTGGGTTGACTTGGCGCATGCTCACACATGTTAGACTCTTACAAAGTCGCCATTAGCCTTCATGATCATTTAGTTTTTGACTTTTGATGCCATCTTATGCTTCTTTTAATGTCGCTTTGTCGCTTTGCATGATTATGGCCATTATTGCTCTCTTAGTTGGTCGCTCCCAGTCTTTTGCTAGCCCTCGCCTGTTACTGAGTATGAGCTCTACTCATGCATCCAACTCCTAAAAGCCAAAGTTTTTCAAAGTGTCCACTATAAATTCCTATACATGGTATTTGTAAGCCATTCCAAAGTAAAATTTCCATGTGCTACCTTTCAAAACCTTCAAAATACTTCTTGTTTTGTGACACTGTTTTCAGCTCATGGGGACATAGTGGTCAGATTTGCTATCTTCCATATTGCTTATTCCAAAAAGAAAAAAAAGGGAAAAAGGAGAAAAAAGGCACTCCTCCAAAGAATGTGAATGTTGGTGGGCACCCGATGGAATCGGTTAGCCATGGTATGTGAAAGGAAAAAGGTGGGGAGGAGTGCCAAGTTTTATAAAAAGAGCACAAAAGTGCCAATCTCTCTCTCAAAAACTTGCTTCATTTTTGTATGGAAGATAGTAAGAACCCCATTGCCAGTCGTTGACAAAGACAACCACCTCTCAAAATCAAGTTTTATCTCTCTGTTTTACAAATGAAAAGCTCTAGCGCATGTTTAAATCACTGCTTCCCTCTGCGAAGGGCCTTTCTTTTACTTTTATGTTGAGTCACCACCTTCTTTCTTTATGCACCATTAAGAGAGCATAGTTGTCATTCTTAGTGTGATATGCATTGTCCCAAAGTTCATTGATTGATTCATGATGATTGGTTTCACTTGTTCTTAAGTTATTTGTATCTAGTCGCCCTCTTAAACTTGAAGGTGTCCTATGCATTTATGTTTTGCTCTCTTTGAAGGACAAGCTGAAAACCATTTGTATGTTTTTCCTTATGATTTGAACACACGTTTGACTTTCATTGTTTCATTATCATGATCTTTTGTTTGTGTTCATTTGCATGTTTACAACATGGTTGCTAAGTTCTTATTGTCATGATTATATCTTTCATGCCCATGTTTTGAGTTCTATTGATCCCAGCTCACCAATGCTTACATATATGATCAAGATTGTGTAGGTGCATGTCACCTCAAAAATTATTCTTTTGTTATCACTTACCTACTCGAGGACGAGCAGGAGTTAAGCTTGGGGATGCTTGATACGTCTCAAACGTATCTATAATTTTTGATGCTCCATGCTTGTTTTTACACCATTTGCCTATTGTTTCGTTACACTTAGTGGCACTTTTATGCATTTTCCGGAACTAACCTATTAACGAAGTGCCACAGTGCCAGTTTCCTGTTTTCTGCTGTTTTTGTGTTTCAGAAGTGATACACAGGAAATATTCTCGGAATTGGACGAAACAAGTTCCTGAAGTCTTATTTTACCCGGAAGCTTCCAGACATTCGAAGGAGAGACGGAGAGGGGCCACCAGGGCCCCACACACAGGGCCGGCGCGGCCTGGCCCCTGGCTGCGCCACCCCGGTGTGAGGGAGCCTGGCTCCACCTCTGACGACGCCCCTTCGCCTATAAAGACCCCCCCGACAAGAAAAACCTAAGGACCCGATTAGATTTCCAGAACACATCACGATCCGCCGCCACCGTCGACCCGAAGATCGGGAGGGTCCAGAAGCTCTTCCCGACACCCTGCCGGAGAGGGGAATCGCCACCGGAGGTCTTCTTCATCGCCATGCTTGCCTCCGGAGCGATGAGTGAGTAGTCTACCTTGGACTATGGGTCCATAGAAGTAGCTAGATGGTTGTCTTCTCCACCATGTGCTTCATGTTTAGATCTCATGAGCTGCCCTACATGATTGAGATCGTCGTTATGTAATTCTATGATGTTGGTTTGTTGGGATCCGATGAATATTGGTGTTTATGATTAAGTTGCTGTACTGAATTATATCTTTTGTTATGTCTATGTTGTTTATGATCTTGCATGCTTTCCGTTGTTAGTAGCTATCTTGGCCGAGTAGTTGCTAGTGACTCCAAGAGGGGGTATTTATGCTCGATAGTGGGTTCATGTCTCTATTTCACCTGGGGGAGTGGCATAAACCTCTAAGGTGGTAGATGTGCTATTGCTACTAGGGAGAAAACAACATTCATATGCTCAAGGGCATATGCTTTGTTTACATTACACACTTTGCTTAATGCAATTATCTGTTGTTCGCAACTTAATACTTCTAGGGTGTTCGGATTGATATCCCCGGGAGTGGATTATTAGTCATAGATGCAGTTGGATGGCGGTCTATGTATTTTGTTGTAATGCCCAGAGTAAATCTCATAGTGACCTTCTTGACATATCACGTTATCTTTATTCTATCAATTGCCCAACTGTAATTTGTTTACCCAGCATGTTATTCTATCTATGGAGAGACACCACTAGTGAACTGTGGACCCCGGTCCTATTTCCATCATATTGCTATCACCTGTTTACTTTTCCCGCACTGTTTACTTTACTTGCATATTATTACTGTTTTCCACTCGATACACTCATAACCTTTGTTTCAAGCAAACCGGTGAGATTGACAACCTCATCGCAAGTTGGGAACAAAGTATTTGTTTGTGTGTGTGCAGGTTCCACAACACCTTCAGTCGTCACCGTCTCTCCTCTCCTGTTCGATAAACCTTGGTTTCTTAACTGAGGGAAAACTTGCCGCTACACTCATCATACCTTCCTCTTGGGGTTCCCAACGGGCTGGTCATCACCACGCACAAGGACTTACTGCTCCCACGTCAACTAAACGCCATAGCTCTTTTTCTGGCGCCATCACCGAGTAGCACGCTACGCACTGCAGAGAGAGAGACCGAGCTTTACCCAGGTTCAGGGCCCTCGTGGTGAGGTAACACCCCTACTTCCTGCCTTCTTGTATTGCAACGCGACACCTCGCGAGGAGTACAAGGTCTTGGTTCCAAAGCTCTAGCTGGCCAGAGGTTGAAGAACCTGCGTGCCCAGCTAGCAACTCGGAGAAGATTAGATCCCTTCTAAGGGGTGGCCTCCCTTCCCTTTATAGCGCCCAGGTCCTCCTTCCCCTTATCTTCTTGGGGAAGGGGTTGCCACACATATGGCCAAGGAAGGGTGGACAGCTATAGACTACGCTCTTCTGTAGACATGGTCTTCGTAGGGTAGTGGCGTCGGTCCAAAGGAGTGGGTGGAGGAAGCTGACGTCCTCCTCTGGCGCCCTGCACCGTCCACACTATTTTTAGGGGGTGGCCAACAACCACTGTGCCGCTTTGGGCAGGCACAGCGAAAGTTGGTCTCCTCCCTGTCGGGGGTAGCGTGGGCGGTACGCGGTCTTCTGCCCGTTATCTTCATGCTCTGCACACAAACGTGCTGAGCTGACGTGGGCGTGCTTCCTTTCCTCACCAGCGGGGGCTCGTGAGGAGGTCTTCTGGTCCTTAGCCGTTTATGTCGTCGTTCTCCTCACGAGGCGCCTCCTCGTGAGGGTCTTCTCCGTAGCTTGGGTTGTTGATTCTGAAGATGGGCTGATGACGTGGCCCAGGAGCAGGTGGACCGGGATACCCCGGTATCCAGAACACCGACAGTAGCCCCCGGGAGTCCGGCCCGCGAACGCGCCCTCTCGAGGGAGCGAAGGGACGGGGGCCCCAGAAGCTGCTGGGCCCTCCAACGGCATGCGTCAACCGTGTGGTCAGAGGACCATGTGAAGAGGCAGGCGCTGCGGACGCGTGGCGCGGCCGCAACTGGCGAGACGAAACGGCGGGTGACGTTACAGTCTCCGAGGCGTCAAACCGTCATAATGACGCGTCGCTTGACTACGGAGCACTGCGCCAACGCTTCGATTCCCGCACAGGGATTTGACGCATCGACATCGGACGCCCCTCTTAAATAGATCCTCCTCGAGACCTCTGGCACTTCACCTCCTTCCTCTAGTGCCACTTCTGCTCCTGCGCCCCTGAGCTCATGGACCCCTCCAACTCCTCTGTCGCCGCCGGCTCAAGCTCTGGGGCGAAACACCGTGGACGCCCCCCGGGCAGCGGGAACAAGGCAAAGGTCCCCGCCCGGTGGACACCCGGCGCCGGCGGCCCCCTCCGCATTGGCGCGCCGAGGCAGGGCGAGGCGAACCGCGCTGCCTCGGGGGTCTCCGGCGCCCTGACCCTCAGGGGTCCCGTGCGAGGGGGCGCCCTGAATTCGCCGTCACCGCTGGCAGCGGCGCCTGCTCCCCGCGCCTCGGGGAGTGTTGATCGGGCCCTCCAGGAGGTGCTGGCCGCTCTGGGCCCGCCTCCCCCTGATGCAGATCCTCAGGCCCCGCCGACGAACGGAGTGGTTGCCACTCCGCGGCCCCTGGCGGCGGCGATGCTGGGACCCCTCATCGGCCCGGGGTCCCGCTTCCTGGAGCTTCTCGTCGTCGTCATCGACGCCCCGGGCTTCAACTCCCTCCGGCTGCCCGACGCCGTCCGGAGGGTGATTTACGTCCCCGGCGCGGCCGCCGGGGAGATCGCCCTGGGGGAACAGAGCAGGCTAGACCTCCTCTGGCCTGTGGACATCCTCCTTGGGGACGGCAGCAACGCCGTCCTCTCCGGCCGCTGGAGGGCATTTGCCCTCGGCCATCGCCTCCGCGTTGGCGACCACCTCATCTTCCGCTTAGCTGGGGACGCTGGAGGCTACGGTGCAGATCTTCACCACCGGCGGCATCCGCCGCACCTACCCCCAGCCCGTGGCGCAGTGAAGAGGCAGCCCTGGCGCGGTAGTCCTCTGGGGAGGGGAGCTAGTCTCCTCCCCTCTTTTGTCGCGTAGTCCTCGCCGGCGGGGTATGCCCCGTCGGGCTTTTGCTCCTTCCCCCACTGGGGGCGTTTTAATGAAATACGCTTGTTAATCACCTTGATGTTCTTCATTGTCCTGGTCGTTTGCTCGCTCGAGAGCCCTAGTGAGCTATTGGCATTGGCGGGAAGCCTCCCTTAGCCTCAGAGCTCGAGAAGGGGTCGGCGTCGACGACACATTGGACGATTCCTGAGACAAGAAGTTGAAGAAAGAGTTGGAAAACAAAAAACCCCAAATCCCCAAAAACGGAAAAACAAATTGACAAAACAAACGGAAAAAGAAGGCGAATAAGATGCCCCTGTGACCGGCACAGGGACCTTCTCCGTCGTGGAGGAGCGCGGCACTATCTGTGCCAGCAGCTAAGAGCAAATTGCCGCACGTGGTGATTCACGGGGCCTTCCTCGTCGTTGAGGGAAGCTGGACCCTCACGGACGTGAAAACGTCGACGCTTAAGAGAGCCCAGAGACCGTCGACACCTCACAAGGGTTGCTCATGAGGTGAAGGGCCTGGCGCGGACCTCCGGATCTGCGTCTCCTTCGCAAGATGATCGGAGCGTCCTTGGTCTTCAATAATCCTGCCACGTTAGGCCTTCCTCGGCAGAGGGAATCTTCCTACGGATGCTGGTGCATCGACGCGTCCTTGCTCCCTCGTGAGGGTTGCTCACGAGGGGTAGGTCCTTAGCGGGTGCCTTGGGGCACACCTTGGACTTTTCCTCGAAGATTTTTTATTTTCCGATGTACTTCGCGAGGAACTAAGCACCGTGGGTATTTGGAGGTGATCGATAACAGGGCCGTCGCCCCCGACCAGAGCTCCTTCCCTTCGGGTTTTTTGGGCTCGCTATTTTCCGGGCGAAGGCCCCAGCATAGACACCGTGCCTAGCCCCCTTCCGCGAGGAGTACAATAGAAAATAAATGGACTTCATGCCATTTGATGTCATGCCGAAGCAGAGGCGCTATAATGCGCTTTAACTTAATATCAGTGCTTAAGAGCAGGTTGAGCTGATACAAGTGCCGTGAAAACAGTCTTTTTCCTCGTGAGGAACCTAAGGGTAGAACTTTCGCAGATGAGCTATGTTCCACGGGTTCCCCACCGGCACGCCTTCTACGGTTTCCAGCCGCACCGAGCCTGGCCTGGCGATGTGCGTCACCTTGAAGGGCCCTTCCCACATTGGAGACAGCTTGTGCAGGCCCTCGCAAGAGAGTATTCTCCTCAGCACCAGGTTGCCGACCTCCAGTGTCCTTGCTCGAACATGGTGGCTATGGTAGCGGCGTAGTCCTTGCTGGTACCTCGCGGCGCGGAGCGCGGCTTGGCACCGAGCTTCTTCGAGCAGGAGGAGGCGATCCTTGATGAGGTCCTCTTGGCGAATTTCGTCGAAGGCGAGCACTCTTGGCGATCCGAACTTGACGTCGGTGGGAAGAACAGCCTCCGCCCCATAGACCAGGAAGAAAGGGGTTTCTCCAGTGGGTTTGGTGGCGGTAGTCCTGATGGACCACAAGATGGATTGGAGGTTGTCTAACCATTTTTTGCCGCAGGCTTCGAGCTTGGTGTTGAAGCTTTTCGTCTTGAGTCCTTTGAGGACCTCGGCATTAGCACGCTCGGCTTGGCCATTGCTCCGGGGGTAGGCGACGGAGGCGAAGCAGATCTTGATGCCGACCGATGCACTATACTCCCGGAACAATCCGCTGGTGAACTGGCTGCCGTTGTCGGTGATTATGTGGTTAGGCACACCAAAACGACCGACCAGCCCACGGATGAACTTGACTGCGGACCTCGCCGGGATTGTGCACACCGGTTCCACCTCCACCCACTTGGTAAACTTGTCGATGGCGATGTAGAGGTAGCGATAGCCCCCCTGCACTCTGGGGAATGGACCGAGGATGTCCAGCCCCCAAACTGCAAAGGGCCAAGTGAGTGGGATGGTTTGCAGCTCTTGCGCCGGCTGATGTATCTGCTTGGCGTGGAATTGGCACGCCTCGCACCTCTTGACCATCTCCACCGCATCTCCGAGCGCCGAAGGCCAGTAGAACCCGCTTCGGTATGCCTTTGCAGCTAGAGTTGCCGCAGAAGCATGATGCCCGCATTCGCCGGCGTGGATGTCCTTGAGAAGCTCTTGGCCTTGGTGAGTAGAAATGCACTTCAGAGCGACGTCGTTTGGGCAATGCTGGTACAAGTCACCATCCTTGATGTAGTAGCCCGAAGCTTGGCGTACGATCCTTTCGGCCTCCTCTTCATCCTCAGGGAGCCTGCTGCTGGTGAGGAAGGCCTTGAGCTCGAGGATCCAGTCTACTCCCTCCTGCCGAGCCAATGCCAGAAGGACACGATCACCCGAAGGAGGCCCGCAGTCTGGAGCCCCCTGCTCCGGTGGTGGCGGCAAGGCAGGCGGAGGGTCTGATCCTGATGACGGCGGAGAAGTGGACGGCTTGAAGAGACGCTCCTCGAACACGCCGGCCGGTTGCGCCAGGCGGTGAGAGGCACGCTTGGCGATCTCGTCGGCTTCCACATTTTCTCCTCTCGGGATGTATCTTAGCTCCAGGCCTTGGAAACGCTTCTCCATCTTTCGATGCTCCTCGAGATAGGCCGCCGTGTGCTCGTCTTTTGGAGTGTAGCTCTTGTTTGAGAAGTTCACAACCAGCTGTGAATCTCCCTTGACGATGAGGCGCTTGATGCCCAACGCGTTCGTCGCCCTTAAGCCGGCGAGTAGTCCTTCGTATTCCGCGATGTTGTTGGAGACCTTGCTCTCAGGCTTGAAGCAGAGCTGCACAGCATAGAAGAGCTTGTCTCCAGAGGGAGAGGTTAGGACAGCACCAGCTCCCGCGCCGGGGAGGTTGAAGGCGCCGTCGAAGTGCATGACCCAGAGGCCTAGGGCCTCCTCCCCTGGGAGAGTTGACTCCTCCTCCGGAGGCTCGTCGGTGAACGGATCGGTCCACTCCACAGTGAACTCGGCTAGAGCCTTGCTCTTGATTACCTTTGTAGTTTCGAAGGAGATCTCGAAGGGTTGAAGCTCTACGGCCCATTCTGCCACCCGCCCGGTGACATTGGGATTGCGTAGGATGGTCTCCAGAGGACGATCGGTTACCACCTTGATCGGGTGACCCTGGAAGTAGTGACGCAGCTTCCGCGAAGCGATGAGCAGGGTGTAGAGCAGCTTTTGCTGTATGGTGTAGCGCTCTCACGCGTCGCGCAGTACCGTGCTGACGAAGTACACAGGCTTTTGCACCTTGACGACACCCCCGGAGGGCTCCTCCTCGGGGGGCTTTTGAGCATTGCTCTGAGAGAGTGGCTTGGTCGGCGAAGATGCCGCGGGCGGTTCCTCTCGAGGGTCGGGAGATGGGGTGGCCTCTTCCTCGCGAGGAGCCCCCAAGCTTAGAGAGTTGACCTCCTCTTTGGTGATCACCTTGGCGTCTCGCTCCGCGACGAGGACGGCACTTGTAGTCCTTGGAGTTGCCGCGATGTAGAGTAGCAAAGGCTCGCGGGTGGTTGGGGCAACCATGATCGGTGGGCTCGTGAGGTACCTTTTCAATTCAGCGAAGGCCTTGTCGGCTTCCGGAGTCCACTCGAACTTCCCAGCGCGCTTCATGAGCTTGAAGAAGGGCAAGGCTTTTTCCCCACTCCTTGCAATGAAGCGCCCCAGGGCCGCCATGCACCCCGCGAGGCATTGCATGTCCTTGAGATTGCGCGGTGGACGCATTTCTTTGATGGCCTTGACCTTGTCAGGGTTCGCCTCTATCCCGCGATGGGACACGAGGAATCCTAACAGTTTTCCTGATGGTACGCCGAATCGCACTTGGTGGGGTTGAGCTTGATGTTTACCTTTCTCAGGTTGACGAATGTTTCCTCCAGATCCTCGATGAAGGTGTGACCCTCGCGAGTTTTGACGACGATGTCGTCAATGTAGGCCTCCGCGTTCCTTCCCATCTGAGCCCCCAAGGCCTTGCGCATGAGCCTTTGGAAGGTGGCTCCTGCGTTCTTCAGACCGAAGGGCATGCAGACATAGCAGTACACGCCACAAGGCGTGATGAAGGCGGTCTTCTCCTCGTCCTCCTTTGCCATCTTGATCTGATGATAGCCGGAGAAAGCATCCAAGAAGCAAAGGAGGTCGCAGCCGGCGGTGGAGTCGACGATTTGATCTATCCTCGGGAGCGGATAGGGATCCTTGGGGCAGGCCTTGTTGAGACTTGTGAAGTCCACGCAGAGGCGCCCACTGCCGTTAGCCTTTGGGACGACCACCGGATTAGCAATCCAGGTGGGGTGAGCTACCTCGCGTATCAGCTTGGCCTTCTTCAGCTTCTCTATCTCCTTAACAATGAAATCCTGTTTCTCTTGCGCTTGCTTCCTAGTCTTCTGCTTCACGGGGTGTGCCTGAGGGCACACGGCTAAGTGGTGCTCAATCACCTTACTGGGAATGCCAGGCATATCTGATGGAGTCCAAGCGAACATGTCAGAGTTTGCCCGCAGGAAGGTGACGAGCGCGCTTTCCTATTTGGGGGAAAGCCCTGCCCCGATGGTGATGAAGTTTTCGTAGCCCCCAGCCTGAAGAGGGACCTTCTTGGTTGCAGAGCACTCTTGGGTGAACTGGGGCCTCCTCCCTGAGGGTACCGCTGTTTCCCCAACGCTCATGTCCAGCATTGGATGGACTAGGTCCTCGCTCGGAGTAGGCGATGCAGAGGCGGCGAACTTCTTCCCTGTCAAACCTAGAGGGTGGGGCTCGAGAGAGGCCTTCTTCGTAGCAGCCCGCTCTTGGGATACGAGCTGCTTCTTCCTCGTGAGGTCACCGGAGTGTTCCAGCAGATCTTCGTCGGCGGGGAACATGGTGGCGGCCTCACGGTAGACGTGCTCCACTGACCGGAGAGCATCCTTTTCATTGCAGCGCATGGTGATCGTGCCGTTGGCACCCGGAGTCTTGAGGATGTTGAAGCCATGGTGCGTTGCTGCCATGAACCTCGCCAGGGCTGGGTAGCCGAGGATGGCATTGTATGGCAAGGCGATGTAGGCGACGTCGAAGTCGAGGCTTTCTGTCCTGTAGTTGTTCTGGGTGCCGAAGGTGACGGGCAGGCTTACCTACCCAATTGGCATTGTAGACCCCTCGGTTACCCCGAAGAATGGTCGAGTTGGCATGAGCCGGTGGTACGGCACCTGCATCTTTTCAAAGATCTCGACCGAGATGATGTTGAGGCCCGCCCCTCCGTCGATGAGAGTGCGATTGACGGCGACGTTGTTGATGGTTGGCGTGCACAAGAGGGGAATTGTGCCCACGCCCCTTGTGGAAGCCGAATGATCCTCCTCATCGAAGCCAATCTTGCACGTCGACCACTTCATTAGGCGATTACCGACGTTGGGCTGCGCCGCCGCGATTTCTCGCGACAGCTGCTTGAAGTGTCGATTTGACAAAGGAGCCTGAGCTCCACCCAGGAGGCAAGCGGCGAAGTCTCGCGGCTCTTGATAGCCCCCTGGTCCTCCTCCCGATGATCGTTTGCTGGTGGGGACAGCGGCAGCGGCTCGGGATCGGCTCGAGACAGACCCCCACGGCGGCGACCTTTCTCGCGGTCGTCGTCGCGGCGATCGCCCCAGGATCCACTCTTGCCGTGGCTGCGGCCGCCCCCGCGACGCTTGGCGCCGCCGTTTTCCTCGTGAAACTTTCAGACAATCCAACAATCTTCGGTATTGTGGGTGTCCTTCTTGTGGATAATGCAGTAGCAGCGACGTCGACCTTTATCGCGATCGGAGCGGTCCCCGCGGCGTTGCTTATGATCTGGCTCCGCCGCGAGGACAGCAGCCTCCTTTCGCTTGGGGTCCTTGGACTTCAGCTTTGGGGGAGGCGCCTCCGGCAGATTGTGCACGAAGAGCCTCCCTTCCTCAGCCTTGGCGCAGCGGTCGGCGATCTCGAAGAGCCTGACGACGGAGGTCAGCTCATCATTCACGGACAGCTTCTCCCGCATCTTGACGTCGGAGATGCCCGTGGAGAACACGGAGATGACCTCCTCGTTGGAGATCCTGGGGATCTTGTTCCTCATCTGACTGAAGCGCTGGATGTACTGATGAAGCGTCTCGCCCTTGTACTGACGCACCGCCTTAAGATCGTTCTTGGTAGCGGGGCGCTCGTACGTGGGCATGAAGTTGGCGACGAACTGACGACACAAATCCTTCCACGAAGTCACGGATTCATGAGGAAGATTCATGAGCCAGGTTCGCGGAGCGTCCTTGAGGGCCATGGGGAACCAATTGGCCATGGCGCTCTGATCTCCACGCGCAGCCTGGACGGCGACGACGTAGAGTTGGAGGAATTCGACAGGGTTTGTGGTCCCGTCATAGCGCGTGGCAATGTCCGGCTTGAACTTGTCAGGCCAGACCACGTAGCGCTGCTGGCGAGTGAGGGCGAGACACCCGGGGTTGTAGATTGGTTCGCCGGGGGTCCTGACGTTCTTGCTAGCTTCACCGATGTCATCGATGGCGCGGTCATGATTTTCGCGGCGGCGCTCGAGGGAGATGTGTGCGTCTTTCGGAGCGCGTTGGATGATTTGACAGCTGGGCTCCCCGCGCGGTGAGGATGCGGCGCGGGAAACCACCTTCTTGGCCTTGTTGGCCTTCCCATCTCCGGCGCGATGCCCCGCCGCCGGATTTGGATCTCCTGCGCCCTGGGCTCCTCCCTGGGCCGGGGCTTTGTTGGCGATGGCGACGAGCTTGGCGATTCGAGCGCGCCACCCCTCACGCCCGTTATCGGTGGGTTGATAGCGCAGCAGCTCCTGCGCCATGGCGAGAGCCTGCGTAGGAGACAGCTGACTCCCAGAACGAGCGCGAGAAGTGGCGGTGGCGGTGAAGGAGAGCGAAGGCTCTGTACGCCCGGACGGGAGGTAGGAGGACTCCAGATCTTCCTCCTCTTCCTCCTCGGCCGAAGCTTCACGACGACAGAAGATGGGCTCGGTTTGCCCCCGAGCGGCGTTGCGACGGCGAAGACGCTCGAGCCTTGCGTTGGCGTCGGCCATGTCGAAGCAGATCTAGGAGAAAACACACCACAGCCCCCTACCTGGCGCGCCAAATGTCGATGGATTTCGTGTCGCAAGAACACGGGGTACCACGCGACGGACCCAAGGATTCGAACGCAGGGGGCTGAACGTGTGAGATCTCGGATCGCAACGAAACACGGTGATGGAAGCCTCGAGTGTCAAACGCGCTACGCACTGCAGAGAGAGAGACCGAGCTTTACCCAGGTTCAGGGCCCTCGTGGTGAGGTAACACCCCTACTTCCTGCCTTCTTGTATTGCAACGCGACACCTCGCGAGGAGTACAAGGTCTTGGTTCCAAAGCTCTAGCTGGCCAGAGGTTGAAGAACCTGCGTGCCCAGCTAGCAACTCGGAGAAGATTAGATCCCTTCTAAGGGGTGGCCTCCCTTCCCTTTATAGCGCCCAGGTCCTCCTTCCCCTTATCTTCTTGGGGAAGGGGTTGCCACACATATGGCCAAGGAAGGGTGGACAGCTGTAGACTACGCTCTTCTGTAGACATGGTCTTCGTAGGGTAGTGGCGCCGGTCCACAGGAGTGGGTGGAGGAAGATGACGTCCTCCTCTGGGCGCCCTGCACCGTCCACGCTATTTTTAGGGGGGTGGCCAACAACCACTGTGCCGCTTTGGGTAGGCACAGCGAAAGTTGGTCTCCTCCCTGTCGGGGGTAGCATGGGCGGTACGCGGTCTTTTGCCCGTTATCTTCTTGCTCTGCACGCAAACGTGCTGAGCTGACATGGGCATGCTTCCTCTCCTCACCAGCGGGGGCTCGTGAGGAGGTCTTCTGGTCCTTAGCCGTTTATGTCGTCGTTCTCCTCACGAGGCGCCTCCTCGTGAGGGTCTTCTCCGTAGCTTGGGTTGTTGATTCTGAAGATGGGCCGATGACGTGGCCCAGGAGCAGGTGGACCGGGATACCCCGGTATCCAGAACACCGACAGTAACAATGCCAGAAAATTAGCTTGATGCGGCACAGTGTTGATGTAAATCACCGTCCAGTTGGGAACCCCAAGAGGAAGGTATGATGAGCACAGTAGAAAATTTTCCCTCAGTAAGAAACGAAGGTTTGTCGGTCCAGTAGGAAAAAGCCAAACTTAAGAAGGTGATGCTTGCTAGCTTCGTGACACTCCAACAAGAGCTCCGTTTACGATACTTGTTGGTGCGCCTTCAATTAGCAGCAAAGCAGAACCTGCACACAACACAACCAAATACTTTGCTCCCAACTTACGATGAGGTTGTCAATCTCACCGATTTGCTGTAAATAAAGGAATGAGCGTATCGAATGGAAAGCAATAGTAGTATGCGAGAAAGTAAATAGTGCGAGTAAAAGTAAACAGGTGATAGCAAAGTAAAGGAAATTGGACCGAGGTCCACAGTTCACTAGTGGTGTCTCTCCATAAGATAAATAACACATGTTGGGTAAACAAATTACAGTTGGGAAATTGATAGAATAAAGATAACGTGCATATGTCAAGAGGATCACTATGAGATTTACTCTGGGCATTACAACAAAATACATAGACCGCCATCCAACTGCATCTATGACTAATAATCCACCCACGGGGAATCGTCCGAGAACCCCGTGAATATTAAGTTGCGAACAACAGATAATTGCATTAAGCAAAGTGTGTAATGTAAACAAAGCATATATCCTTGGACATAAAGAATGTTGTTTTCTCCCTAGTGGCAACAACACATCTACAACCTTAGAGGTTTTTGTCACTCCCCAAGAATCAATAGAGGCATGAACCCAACTATCGAGCATAAATACCCCCTCTTGGAGTTACTAGTATCTACTTGGCCAAGATAGCTACTAACAACGGAGAGCATGCAAGGTCATAAACAACATAGAGGTAACATAAGATAAATTTCAGAACAGCAACTTAATCGTAACACCAATATTCATTGGATCCCAACAAACACAACATGCAGAATTACATAACGGTGATCTCGATCATGTAAGGCAGCTCACGAGATCTAAACATGAAGCACCTAGTGGAGAAGACAACCATCTAGCTACTGCTATGGACCCATAGTCCAAGGTAGACTACTCACGCATCGAGCCGGAGGCAAGCATGGCGATGAAGAAGACCTCTGGTGGCGATTCCCCTCTCCGGCAGGGTGCCGGGAAGAGCTTCTGGGCCCTCCCGATCTCGGGTCGACGACGACAGTAGATCACGATGTGTTTCTGGAAAATTGATTGGGTGTTTAGATTTTTCCCGTTGGGGGGTCTTTATAGGCGAAGGGGCAGCGTCAGAGGTGGACCAGGGTGGTCTCACACATAGGGGTGCAACCAGGGGCTGGCCCGCGCTACCCTATTGTGTGGCCGGCCCGTGGCTCCCCTCCGTCTCCTCTTCGGTCTTCTAGAAGCTTCGTTAAATAATAGGAGGTTCGGCTTTTATTTCGTCCAATTCCGAGAATATTTCTTTTGTAACTTTTCTAAAACACAAAAACAGCAGAAAACAGGAAACTGGCACTATGGCATCTTGTTAATAGGTTAGTTCCGGAAAATGCATAACAATGCCACAAAGTGTAACGAAACACTAAGCAAATGGTATAAAAACAAGCATGGAGCATCAAAAATTATAGATACGTTTGAGACGTATCATGGTTCGTAGAGGGTCACATAATGCGCTACCCAATCGTAGAAGGAGTTGGATGAGGATTATTTGTGATCCGGTATGAATAGGGTCATAAAATATAACATATATACGAAACCAAAGTGACAATAAGTGAAAATAATATAACCCTAATTAGGGCCCGGTGGTGAACGACTATTATAGTTTTTTCTCCATTTGTTGCTCCAGTTTTGTGGGACAATCATATGGATTGGTTGCCATTATGGAGGAATTCCATTTAAGCTAGCAATTTGGGGATATTGAACTGGGGAATCAAAAAGAAGATCATACAATGTACATGAAAAATGGAAGCCCGCCGTGACTATGACTCCGGGAATTTTTTAGGGGTCAATACCCATGTAGTGGTTCATAGAGGGTCTCATAATGCACTACCCAACCATAGAAGGGTATGGATGCCCATTCTTGAGGGCTTTCGATTCATGAGAGAAGAGGGATCCGGCGAACTCAATGGCGGTCGGATAACCGACAGGGGGCACACGAAGGTTTGCCAAGGTTCACGTCCCCTCGGCGGAGGATCGCTACATCTTTCTAGCAATCTAGTATAATATCACATGGTGTTTACAGGGAATCGTCGTAGGCGAAGTTGATGCGTGTAATGTAATCTGTTGTATGCTATCTGTCTAGGGGGTGTCCCTAGTGGCTTTATCTATGCAGCCAGTTAGGTTTTACAAGGTTTCTTGCCTTCTAATCCAAGTCGGTGTGCTGGTCCTTGCGGGCTTCATGTATATCCTTCGAGTGGGCTTCTTCCTTGGCATGAACCAGGTATGCTAAACATGAGGACCCAATGGGTCGTGTCCTTGTCATGTAGTTTGAATACAAATGGTCATAGCGACTAAGTTCACATTACAACACATGATAGCAGTGGAAATAACATTTTTAGGCCTATGCCTTCACCTTACAGGCAATGTCGACTAGGATATGATCTTACTTTTGGTACTCGTCTTCATATCCTTCCTCCGGATATTCCTCCCCATAGTCTGGCCAAGTTAATAGCCAGGGATTAATCACCAAATGGTAAC
This sequence comes from Dactylis glomerata, assembly GCA_007115705.1. Classification (NCBI taxonomy): domain Eukaryota; kingdom Viridiplantae; phylum Streptophyta; class Magnoliopsida; order Poales; family Poaceae; genus Dactylis; species Dactylis glomerata. The sequence continues at coordinate 3,972,742 of QXEO01000121.1, read as the reverse complement.
TAGAACTTAACTTAAAAGGTTCAAATATGAAATCTAATCTTATAAAAAGATAACCATTACTAGTTCTGGATTTTGAGCTTGTTTCATATTTTTATGAATTGTTTTTTATTTTACATAATTTATCTAAGGTGATAAAGCTCCTATTTTGTTATTTTTACTAGATTTAATATAATCTTATAAATAGGTTTTGACCACTTCCATTGGCTAGATAAAGTTGAGAGATTTCCAACAAGTACTTATTTTCTAGATTTGAATATCTACAACTCCGAGAATCTACCTTTTTAAAACCAGGTCAGATTCATAATTCGATTATAACTAAAACTATTTTTTGACTGACGGGTTGTATGCGGGAAAGTCTAACGGGTCGAGCGCGCAGACCAATTGGGCCGGCCCACCGCATGTGTCCCGGGCGTAGGCAGTAGAAGAAAAAAAGTCTGACGGGTGGGCCCAACACTTAGAAACAAAGGGGTACGGGGTGCCCAGATCCGTCCGATTAGGACATGATCCAACGGCCAGGAAGTCGTCTTCTCCGCTCGACGGGAACGGGAGAGACGAGAGGCAAAGAGGGAGGCGGTGGTCGGGGAGCTCACTAGGGACGGAGCTGCCTTGTAGGCTATGGTGTCAGCTGACCCCAGTGGATACTAGCAAATCCTTCACTATTTTTTTGTTAAGTAGTACTAATTTATAGAGTATGACACCAGTGTTAAAGAGAGGTTATAGAGATGAACCCAGTGCCAAAATTTTCTAGCTTCATCCCTAGAGCTCACCGACGATGGCGGCAAGAGGCGACGAGGGTGGTCGGAGTCGGAGGGAGATCTTCTCGGCCACCTCGGATAGATGGCGCTGCAAGAGGTGGTCGGGAACGGCGGAGCTCCTCCGCGTCCTAGGCGCATGGGCGTCGTGGCTCGAGCTCGCACTAGAACGAACTAAGCTAGTAGGAGATGTCTGGGAGGGAGAGTGGGGTGAGTGATATGGAGTGCTCGGGGGCCCCTGATGTTTTGCAGGCATGTAGTTGATGTGGGAACTTCTTCTTCAGTCCCCGGCAATGGCGCCAGAAAACTTGTTGATTGCTTGCGAGTTGGTAAACCCAAGATTAAGGTGTGATGAGCACAACAACAAGTCTTCCCTCAGTTGTGAAACCAAGGTTATCGAACCAGTAGGAGAAATAAACAAACTTCAGAAGGTTGATGCCAGCTAGCTTTGCAACACTCCGGACAATGACGCCAGATAACTTGTCGGCGTGTAGCTTTTCACCAGCAGCAACATGGAACCTGCACACAACACAACCAAGTACTTTGTCCCAACTCACAGTGAGGTTGTCAATCTCACTGGTTTGCTGTGAACAAAGGATTAATCATATCGAGTGGTAAAAGATAGTAGTTTGCAAGAAAGTAAATAAACAAGTAAAATAGTAAACGGTAATAGCAATGTAAAAGAATGGACCGGGGTCCACAGTTCACTAGTGGTGTCTCTCCATAAGATAAATAATAACATGCTGGGTAAACAAATTACAGTTGGGCAATTGATAGAATAAAGCTAGCATACATATGTCATGAGGATCACTATGAGATTTACTCTGGGCATTACAACAAAATACATAGACCGCCATCCAACTGCATCTATGACTAATAATCCGCTTGCGGGGAGTCATCCGAGTACCCGTTGAGTATTAAGTTGCAAACAATAAATAATTACATTAAGAAAAGTGTGTAATGTAAACAATACGAATGTCATTGAACACAAGATTGTTGTTTTCTCCCTAGTGGTAACAGCGCATCTACAACCTTAGAGGTTTTTGTCAATCCCCCAGATTACTAGAGGCATGAACCCAACTATCGAGCATAAATACTCCCTCTTGGAGTCACTAGCATCTACTCGGCCAAGATATCTACTAGCAACGGAGAGCATGCAAGATCATAAACAACATAGAGATAACATAAAATATATTTCAGCACATCAACATGGCATAGTATCAATATTCATCGGATCCCAACAAACACAACATGTAGAATTACATAAAGATGATCTTGATCATGATAGGCAGCTCACAAGATCTAAACATGAAGCACATGGTGGAGGAGACAACCATTTTGCTACTGCTATGGACCCGTAGTCCAAGGTAGACTACTCACTCATTGCACCGGAGGCAGGCATGGCGATGAAGAAGACCTTCGGTGGTGATTCCCCTCTCCGGCAGGGTGCCGGGAAGAGCTTCTGGACCCTCCCAATCTTGGGTCAACGACGGCGGATCGCGATGTGTTTCTGGAAAATTGATCGGGTCTTTTAGGTTTTTCCCATCGAGGGGAATATATAGGCAGAAGGGCGGCGTCAGGAGGTAGGCCAGGCGGCCTCACCCCTAGGTGGCGCAGGCCAGGGGCAGGCCGCACCAGCCCTAGGGTGAGCCTGGCCTGTGGCCCCCCTCTGTCTCATCTTCGATCTTTGCAAAGCTTCGGTAAAAATAGGAGGTTCGGCTTTTGTTTCGTCCAATTCCGAGAATATTTCCTGTATAGCTTTTCTGAAACACAAAACAACAGAAAACAGGGAACTGGCACTGTGGCATCTCATTAATAGGTTAGTTCCAGAAAATGCATAAAAATGCCACGAAGTATAACAAAACACAAAGCAAATGGTATATAAACAAGCATGAAGCATCAAAAATTATAGATACGTTTGAGACGTATCATCGCCTTTTATAGGCCAGAGCGGGCTGGCAATGAGGTGGCCAAAGGGGTGAGCTAGCGGGAGTGCAACGGGTCTCTGCCGGGCGCGGCGGCTTTCGGCGCTTGTAGGGATGAGCTGAGGTTGTCCTGTGGCGTACGGTGGCATTGGCAGGAGCTCACAAGCGTCCTCGCAAGGACAAGGGAGGGGTAGGCAGGGACAGTGGTCCAAACCCTAAAAATTGCCATGCGGATCTTAGGGTAGCGGGTCGGGCCAGGCTAGGGTTTAGGGTGGCGGAGAAGAGAAGAGGGAGGACAAGGGATGGGTTGGACAGGGGTAGGCTACAGGTGCTTATACTAGATAGTACATTGCAGATTTTCAGCCCACCACGTGTTTGACAAAATGGGTGCAAGAAACCTGAATTTGAATTTTTCAAATTTTCCAATTGTATAAATCAAGTATTGGATAAGATTCCCAAATATATTTTTATCTGGCCCAAAGGTGTTGATTTGCTAAAAACTTGTTTGAATCTTGGAAGGGTTTCCTATTTGAATTCACATCTTGGGATTTTTTAAATAGGGTTTTAAAGAGTTGTTGGATCCACACTTTGCAAGATTGAAATCATCATCACTTGTTCTATTTTATGGTGTAGAGAACCAGGTAGGTGTATTTAAAAATTGCTTAATACAAGTACGCAAAGTAGTGTATTCATTATTATCTTGAAAATCACTTCTCCTTTTTTTAGTTTAGGGTTTTTCTTATTTTCTTGTTTATTTTGTTTTTGTAGCTGATTGCTTGCCTTCTTTTCATTTGGAGAACTCCATAGATATAGTTTGGCTAATATCCACACAATAAGAAAAATTAATAAACAAATACTCAAACAATCATGCACTCAGAGTAAAAAGTTTTATTTTATCCTAAAATTTGACTACTTTATTTTTAAGATTTGGGTACAAAATTTTGGATTGTTACAAAATCTAGGAAGGATGGTATTTTAATCTAGTTTTTAAGAAGATTGCAATAGCATAAAATGGATATCAACATATAAGGTACACACAATATGGTCGTTCAGTCGTGGGATGAAACTACAGGGTTTGAGAGGGTTAATGCATATAGAGTGTGTTGGTTGGTCCGCATAAGATCTCTGAGCGTATATGGATGTTGAGACAGTGTCTTTGTTATGCAGTACAAATAGATTTCAAAAATTTAATAGAGGTGTCTAAAGAAAAATAAAATAAATGGAAACGTAATTATCGATTGTATGGAAACGTATACTATCAGTTTTTAGCTATTTTCGCTCAATTTTGGGAAAATAAGAGAGTGATTGCTTGAAATTCAGGAGAGATAGTGTTTTAATCTACTTTTCAGGGAGATTGCAATGGTATAAAATAGATATCAATAAATAAGGTATACATAATATGGTCGCGCAGTCATGGGATAAAACTATAAGGTTTGAGAGAGTTAGCGCATGTGAGGTGTATCGGTTCGGTCTGCATAAGATCTCTAAGTGTATGTAAATTGTAATGACATAAAACTAATATCAGCATATAAGATACACATAATATGGTCGCTGAGTCCTAAGATAAAATAACATGGTTTGAGAGGGTTAGCGAACGTGGATGAATTATATTGTTTTCGTGCTCATATGACCTCTCAAAACATATATAGATGTTGAGACCGTGTTTTTATTGTAAAGTACTAGGAAATATGCCCGTGTGTTGCAACGGAATATAAATCTACATATATACCTTAACCTTTTTGGTGGGCATGGTTGCACCATTTGATGATGTCTGGTGATCCCATGGAGCTGACACCTTGACAACAATCTTGTATCCGCTTAGCTAATCCCGTAGCATCCGACTTCATCTCCCTACTACTCGTATCTCTGCGTGAGAGTTTAGATATTTTTTGGTGTATAATTGTTACACTGTTTTGGAAAAATAATTTTTTTTGTAAAGTGTAAGCAAAAACAATCGCAAATCAGAGTTTACTATTACTTATGCTGACCTCGGTATATGTTGTAAAATTTCAATATCTTAACTTCTTGGGGGATTGTTATCTAAAAGATGGATATGTTTTTCTTGTTTGCACATGTATTACATGCATTAAATCATTGAGGCACGAGCTAGTATGACTATGACTAAATATAAATTAATTTTTTAAGCATAACATATGCTCCAATGTGATGGGATAAAATTAAATGAGAGCATGCAGACATAAAGTAGTGTGCAAAGTAAATCACCGCAAGATGATTAAGGTAGCATATATGGATAAACAGCTAAACAGGTACAAAAATCAAGTTAGCAGGCAAAACAATTACAGTACCTAATTCATATACTCGCTATCAAGGATTGACCGCATGAACTGCTTGGCTCCGTATGATTAATTCACAGCTCTACACACAAGCGTGGACTGCATCATATGGCATAGCAAAGCGTGGTTTTCGCTGTTTCCATGTTTGGCGAACCAATACCATCTACCGGATGTCGCAGGGCGCCCTCCACAGTCCCATCCAGCATCACCACCATCTCCGGCGTCATGTGGTCACTGGAAACGTGGTCTAGCGTGCGCGTCCTTCGTGGTCACCTCCAGGTTCACAGGGAAGTAGGAGAGGCATCGGAGGGGCCTCTTGTGCCAAGCCTGTTGCTGCCTCCATATGGCCAGCGCTGGCAACGGTGGAGCGTGCATGCTCCTCCTCCGCAGCCGGCAGCCCTAGCACCTCCGGCTCGTTATCCCTGTTTGTTGGGTGGCCCCGTCGATATTTGGCGGCAGGAGTCGGGCGGTTGAACAACCATCATGATCAATCAATATCAGACGACGGAAATCGGGTGGAAGATCGACCGACTGTCGAGACCACAGGGCGACGGCGGCTTGAAACAGTCGATGCATATCTTTTCTTATGGCCAGACGGATTTGAAGGCTCGTACGTGTACTCAGCCATATATAAGAAGCAGGATCAATCGTGTTTGTATGTGTACTCAGCCATATATAAGAAGCAAGATCAATCGTGTTGTACACAGACTTGAGGCAGCGTAACACAAGGCAAAGCCAAACCGGACTATGATGATTAGGAAGAATCAGCCCCGGCTATGGCAAACCACGAGCCAGCACGTGGTGGCGTACGAAATTTAAAAAAGAAAGAAAAACGGATCACTGATGACCCACAAGTATAGGGGGTGTATCGTAGTACTTTCGATAAATAAGAGTGTCGAACCCAACGAGGAGCAGAAGGTGTTGATGAGCAGTTTTGATCAAGGAATCACTGTAAATACTAGCAAACAGGTTTTCAGGAGTATTTGGTAATACGAGTAAATAAAGTGCGAGTAAATAGAAGACAGTAGTAACAATTGCAGCAAGTGGCCCAATCCTTTATTCAGCAAAGGACAAGCCGGTTGTGTTCTTATAATAACCAAACGTTCTCGAGGACACACGGGAGGTTTCTGTCAAGAGCTTTCGCTTCATAGAGCCAATAGTATTTATTGGTTTGGTAAGTGTTATGGGGGTGAACCTGTGCTAGCGCACTACCCTTACTAGGATAAATACACACTTGTGATTATACCCCTTGTAAGCATCCGCAAATACAAGTAAGTAATTAAGATAAATCTAACTACAGCCTTAAAATCTAGGATCCTACGCTCCCTGGTGCAATGGTTTCCCAACGGAGGTTTAGGTTTCTGTCACTCCAGCAACCCCACAATCGGTGACCAAATACACAATGCATCTCACTAGGCCCATAAATGGTGAAGTATCATGTAGTCGACGTTCACATGACACCACTAGTGAAATAGCACCACAACAATATAAAACCATTAAATATTTCTCAACAATAATTCACTACTAACATCTTGACTTCTCCCATGTCCTCAAGAACTAAACGAACTACTCACAAGACATCATATGGATCATGATCAGAGGTGAAATAATGGTAAATAACAATCTGGATATAAACCTTAATTCAACGGTTCCACTCAATAGCATCAACTACAAGAGTAATCAACACCGGGAAAGTTTCCCCTATGAATATAACAAGATCCAACTCAAGATGTTACAGCGGGATGGCGAGGTGATGGTGGAGATGAAGGTGCTGGTGATGGAGATGATGATGATGATGATCCCGATGAAGTCCGGTGCGATGATGATGACGATGGCGACGATCTCCCCTCTCCGGGAAGGAATTTCCCTGGCAGATTTCTCTCTGTCGGAGAGCTTTCTCTCTCTGGTCTCCTCCGCCCCGCAGAGGCGGCTGTGTCTAACTCTGAACCCCCCCTTGACTTAGGTTTTCGGGGACGATGATGTACGCGAAGGGGCGAGACCAGAGGTGGGCCAGGGCCCCCTCACACAGGGCTGGCGCGGCCAGGGGGCTAGCCGCGCCGCCCTAGCGTGTGGGCCACCCCTGGCCCCTCTCGACTCCTCCTTCTGGCTCCGTGAGTCTTCTGGGAAATTATAATTTCTGGGTATTTTTCTGGAATTTTCCTGATCTTCAAAATATGGTCTCCTGATGGTCCTTTTTCCAGCAGAATCCTGACTCCGGCAGCAGCTCCTCCGATGATCATCAAACATGTGAAAGCAAAGGAAATAACATAAGTATCATGTCTAAATATGAAATATATCAATGAATAACAGTAAATTATGATACAAAATAGTGATGCAAATTGGACGTATCAACCCCCCCAAGCTTAGACCTCGCTTGTTCCCAAGCGAAAACTAAACTCGGTAAACATGACCACAGGTTTATGGAGTGAAGTGTCGATAATCAAAATACGGACAAGAAGCATCACATTCACTAAGGCACAAATTATAATAGACAGCAACTTCCCTTTATAAGATGTAAACTTGCAATAGGTAAAGGGGAATCACATATAAGGATGCAAAAGGTAAATTATAATTGGTAATGGCAAACCTTAGTTCTTGGTCAAGGAATGGAGAACAAACTATTCTCTCTTTTAAACGGAGCCTTTTAAAATGGAGCTAATATAGTAAAGACTATATGCTCAACAAAGTAAACTTTTGCATTCAAAGAAAGCTTTCAAAGATGTATTCCTTCAGACAAAAGCGTTATACAAAAACAAGGAAGATAATAAACATGATTAAACGGATCAACATATGGATGAGTGAAACATAACAACTCAAATGCTTGCTTGAGACAGAGGGAAATAGGTTGACTCAACATAAAAGTAAAAGATAGGCCCTTCACAGAGGGAAGCATGGATTAAACATGTGCTAGAGCTTTTCATTTGTAAAACAGAGGTAAAAATTGTTTTGAGAGGTGGTTGCTTTTGTCAACGACTAGCAACGGAGTTCTTGATATCTTCCATACTAAACAAGTGAGAGCGGTTCTGAGATGTTTAATTAATTTGGCACTTTGGTGCTCTTTTATAGCTTTGCACTCCTCCCCACCTTTTTCCTTTCTCAAACCATGGCTAACCGATTCATCGGGTGCCGACCAACTTTCACAATCCATTGGAGGAGTGCCTTTTTTCTTTCTTTTGAGATTATAATGGTCTGACCAGCTTCCTTGCAAAATTAATGACGAGCAGATGAAGCTGCCTAGTCGAGGGGTACTTAATTTAGTATAGAAGATAACAAACCCATCCACTACGTCCTCATGAGCTAAAAACAGTGGCACAAAATGAGAAGTTTTTGAAAGGTAGCACATGAAAATTTACTTGGAATGGCTTAAAATACCATGCATAGGAATTTATAGTGGACTCTTTGGAAGTGACTTGGCTTTTGGGAATTGGATGCACGAGAAGTATTTCCTCTCAGTACAGGTTTTTGGCTAGCAAGGTTGGGTAGTGATCACTCTAAGATTTACACATATATCTGAACCTTGCAACCTTAAAACTTGTCTGTTTTACCTCATTTCTACCAGTGTTGTACCAACATTTTACATCATTTGATCCTTTGTCATAGATCAGTGCGCCAAGGCACTTAATTCTACAAGTCAGAGCAATTCAAACATCAGCCCAAGCCACCAGGAAAGGAAGAGTACATCTTGAGGAGCAAGAAAGAAGCCAACGGCAGAAACAGGCTGCCACGACACAAAAGGACAAGAAAAACGGAAAAGCAGACTAGCAGCTGCCGCCACCTTTTTCCCTCTACTCCTCTACGCTGCAGCATATACACCATCCCATCCCGCATCCATCCATCGCCTCACATCCACTCCATCCCACCAACCACTTCACCTTCTTCCTCTCACCCCAAGCTCCCTCCTCCACAGTCCAACACACCGAAACCTTCACCTTTTCCACCCACCTTTCCCGCTACTCCTCTACTGCAACAAGAACAGATCGACGGCGCAAGCAAGAACATGATGAACACCACCAAGAAGACCTCCAAGAACCTCAAGATGGACAAGGCTTGAAGGATCTGAAGGCCAAGCCCTTCTTCATCCCTCTTCATCCTCTGCCATGACAGCAACATCTCTGCCTTCTCCAATTTCTCTGCCACGGCAAGCCTTCGGTGACCAACAGCAACCTCTCTCTCTTCTCCCCCATGCTCTGTGATCTGATTTGTGTTGATCTTGCACTGTAAAATAGTTTGAACCTTGTCCTGGATCTTCGCTATGGTTTGAGTGACACACTCCATTGTAAATTCCAAGATTACTGTGATTTCTGTGTTGCATCTGCCTGATCTGTTAGGTGCAAGACTAGCCTCTGCATCTAGTCCCAAAAATACATCCCTGCCTCACTTGCTCGTTTGTCCCTTGTTTCCTTGCCTGACAAACAAGAAACATTGGATTTGTTATGTTAAAACTTCCAACCTAAAATTCTCGGTTACTTTCCTGTTTACAACACCAAAAAACCCATCTTTTGGCTTAGCTTCTGGAAACAAGGAAAAGGTCATCACTTTGCTAATCCCTGTGGATACGACATAGAAACACCCCCCTAATCTGCAAGCGATCAAAATTGGTGCCGTTGCCGGGGATTAGCTTTTTGACTGTTTCCTCAAATTACAGTAGCCTAAGCTGTGTAAATACTTGTTCCAATTTGTAATCTTTGATTGTCTGTTTCAATGATGTCTGTGATCAAGCTTAGAACTTTTATTAGGGGATTTAGTTTACTAACCTTTGATCAAGTTCTTGTCTGTGATTGTGTCTAGAACAATGATTTCATCTAGTTTTTGTGGAAATTCAGTTGATGCAGTCCTCTGAAGATTCTCCACTAGCCCCATTTGATCCTGAGCCAGAGAGAACTTTGTTTGCAAGAAAGAGGGCAGCCTCTGAAGCTTCTGTTGAAGACTTGGAGACATCTGTCTCAGATTTGGAAACCTCAGTTGATTTGGAATCATCTTCCTCTGATTCCAGCATGGGTGACAAAAAGTTGAGAGATTTGTGGATACCCAAGGACCAGATCAGCAATGCTGATGTTGTGATGCCAGCAATCCAAGCAAACAATTGGGAAATTAAGCCAGCATTGATCAATATGGTGCAATATAATCCTTTCAAAGGATCTGCCTTGGAGAGCCCACATGAACATATCAGAAATTTTCTTGAGTATTGCAACACTTTGAAGCACAATGGAGTTCCTCCTGATGCCATTAGAATGCAATTGTTTCCATTCTCACTCTCAGGACTTGTTAAAGTTTGGTTCCACTCTCTGCCTGTGCATTGCAGAGACACCTGGGAGCATGTCCTTCAAGCATTCTTTGAGAGGTACTTCCCTCCAACCAAAGCAGCTGAGTGCAGAGACAAGATAACCAGATTTGTGCAATATGAAGGAGAAAGTCTGTATGATGCTTGGCAAAGATACCAAAGTCTCATCAGGATGTGTCCCAACCATGGCCAGGAGCAATGGCTCATCTTGCAAACCTTCTACAAAGGTTTGACAGAGCAAACAAGATCATTTGTTGATTCAGCTGCTGGAGGTGGAATCATGAACAAGACTTTGGATGAAGCTACTGAGTTGATAGAGAGCATGGCATCCCATAATTTCTCCTGGACCAATGAAAGAGCAGTCCACCCCAACACTCAGTTGCAGCTTCAATCTAGTGGCCAAAACGCTTTGGAAGCCAAGTTGGAGAGTCTCACCACCCAACTTGCTTAGCTCATGACAGAAAGAAACAGCCAAGCTTAGGTTCCTGTCAACCAAGTTACTTCTGCCTGTGCAATTTGTGGAAAAGAAGGCCATTCTCTCATGGAATGTACCTTGTCTGCACCTCCTGAAGCCTTGATCTCAGAGGTGAACTATGCCCAGAACCAAGGGCCATATTCCCAAAGTTACAACCCCTCTTGGAGAAACCACCCCAACCTTTCGTACAAGAGCAACAATCAGCAAAGTTACCCAGCACCAGGGCAGCAGCACTATGCCCAAGCATCCCAGCAGAGCTACCATCAGCCTGGACAACAAAATTTCAGACCCCAAGGTCAAGTGCAACACCCACAACAACAACACCACCCAGTACATCAGCAAACTACTTCATCCAGCAGCCAATCTGAGCTTGGAGAAATGATGAAGCTACAAAAGGAAATGTTCAGTGGAATGCAAGAAACTATGAAAATGCAATCTGAACTTTTCTACAAGACAATGCAGCAGCTCATTGCTGGAATCCAGAGCAACAACACTGGAAACCAAGCTGAAGGAAAACTGCCAGCCCAAGCAGAGAAAAACCCAAAACAGTGTGGTGCCCTTTCCACCACTCTAGTTGTTGATGCAGTCACCACTAGGAGTGGGGTGACCACTGAACCTCTGCTCAAAACTCCACCAAGTGTTACCTATGTGGCCCCACAGAGAAGACCCACAGTACAGCAACAAACAACCCCTGAAACTGTTCTGCCAAGGCAGGAAAAACCTACAGTACAGCCTGCCCAGACTGAAAACCCTGCCAAGGCACAGATCCCTGCCACAGAACCCACTGAGAAGCCCCTGTTGATGAAAGTTCCATTTCCAGAAAGATTGGACAAGACAAAGGAAGAGAAGCAGTATGCAAAATTCCTTGAAACTATGAAGGAAGTGCAAATCACCATCCCCATCTTGGATGTTGTCTTGCACATTCCCCTATATGCCAAGTTTTTCAAAGATCTGATCACAAGGAAGAGGAGCCTGGACAGCCCTGAGTTAGTAGCTTTGACAGAAGATTGCAGTGCTGTGATCTTGAACCACATGCCCAAGAAGCTACAAGACCCAGGAAGTTTCAGTATTCCCTGTGTAGTGGGAAGGAAAACCTTCACAACCCTTTGTGATTTAGGTTCCTCTGTGAGTGTGTTACCATCGGCTGCTAGTCAGATTCTGCAGCTAGGAACTTTGAAGCCTACCTCAATGACACTTCAACTTGCTGATAGAACCCTGAGAAAACCAGTAGGAGTCCTTGAAGATGAGCCAGTTCAAATTGGCAACTTTGCATATCCAGTGGACTTTGTTGTGTTAGAAATGGAAGATAATACTGATTCAATGATCCTTGGAAGACCATTCTTAGCAACTGCAGGTGCCATCATTGATGTGAAAGGTGGAACCCTCAAGTTACAATTTGGGTCAGAGCAAGCTGAATTCAGCATGAAGCATGCACACATCTGCCCAATGTTCCTGAGCACTGCCATTCCATTGATGTTGTTGAAAGAAGTGTACTAGAAACTTTGCCAGAACCTGAACAAGAAGAGCCTGAAGCTCAAGTCTTTGTTACTGCTGAAAACACCAATGTACAGCAGCTTTGTGAAGTTAAAAGTTGTGAAATTGTACCTGTGTCAAGTGCAAGAGAACCAGCTAATCTAGCCCACCATTCTGTTGTGGAGCTCAAAGAATTGCCTTCCCATCTGAAATACTCATTCTTGGAGAAGGAAAAGATACACCCTGTGATTATTAGTTCTGCCCTCACTAGTGAGCAAGAAGAAAGTCTTCTGTCTATTCTGAAGTTGTAAAAGAATGTTATTGGATATTCCATTGATGACATCATTGGCATTAGTGAGAAAGTGTGTTCTCACAGGATCCATTTAGAAGAAGGCAACAAGCCAACAAGAGAAGGACAGAGGAGACTAAACCCTGCCATGCAAGATGTAGTAAAGAAGGAAGTTCTGAAATTGTTAAAGGCTGGAATGATCTACCCCATCTCTGACAGTGAGTGGGTGAGTCCTATCCACATTGTGCCCAAGAAAGGTGGCTACACTGTTGTTGAAAATGAAGAAGGAAGGCTCATGACCACAAGACCTGTGACAGGATGGAGGATGGTGAATGACTTCAGAAAATTGAACAAAGCTACAAGAAAAGATCACTTCCCTCTGCCATTCATGGACCAGATGCTAGAGAGACTTGCTGGCCAGAAGTACTACTGCTACCTTGATGGTTACTCTGGATTTCTGCAGATTCCAATCCACCCTTCTGACCAAGACAATACCACATTCACCTGCCCATATGGAACCTTTGCTTACAAAAGGCTACCATTTGGCCTTTGCAATGCTCCAGGCACCTTCTAGAGATGCATGATGTCCATTTTTTCTGATCACATTGAGAAGATTATGGAAGTTTTCATGGATGATTTCACTGTGTATGGAAAAGATTTTGAAGCTTGCTTGAAGAACCTCACCTTAGTCCTCCACAAATGCTCTGAGCAAAACTTGATTCTGAACTGGGAAAAATGTCACTTCCTTGTCTCTGAAGGCATTGTGTTGGGCCATCTTGTGTCTGCCAAAGGAATTGAGGTGGACAAGGCAAAGGTAGATGTGATTGCCAAGCTTCCTCCTCCTGAAAATGTGAAGGGAATTCAAAGCTTCCTGGGCCATGCTGGCTTCTACAGGAGGTTTATCAAGAACTTCTCCCATCTTGCCAAGCCACTCACCAATCTTCTGAATCATGAAGTGAAATTTGTGTTTGATGACTCCTGCATGAAAGCCTTTAACCAGTTGAAATATGCTCTCATCACAGCCCCTGTTGTTCAACCTCCCGACTGGACACTGCCATTTGAACTTATGTGTGATGCAAGTGATTTTGCTGTTGGAGCAGTTCTTGGCCAGAGGAAGGACAAAGCTGTGCATGTTATACATTATGCAAGCAAGACTTTGGATGATGCTCAGATCAATTACACCACCACAGAGAAGGAGCTGCTTGCTGTTGTGTTCTCTTTTGATAAGTTTAGACCATACCTGGTCGGACACAAGTGCATTGTGTACACAGACCATGCAGCAATCAGATATTTAGTGAGCAAAAAGGATGCTAAACCTAGACTCATCAGATGGATACTTCTGCTCCAAGAGTTTGACATAGAGATTAGAGACAAGAAAGGATCAGAGAACTCAGTTGCAGATCACTTATCCAGAATCAACATTGATGAAAACAGAGAGATTCAAGACTTGATGCCAGGAGAACAGCTCACGGCAGTCAGTGCCACTTCACCTTGGTATGCTGACTTTGTGAACTTCCTAGCTTGTGATATTGTGCCAGCAGATCTCTCCTTCCAGCAAAAGAAAAAGTTCCTCCATGATGTCAAGAATTACTATTGGGATGAACCTTTTCTGTACAAACATTGTGCTGATGGCATTGTGAGGAGGTGTGTTCCCTCTGATGAAAAAAATGATGTGATGTTCCAATGCCATTCAGGATTGTATGGAGGACATGCTGGAGTGTTCAAGACTCAAACCAAGATTTTGCAAGCTGGTTTCTTTTGGCCAAGTATGTTCAGAGATGTTCATGAGTACATAATGAAGTGTGACCCTTGTCAAAGAGCAGGAAAGATGTCAAAGAGAAATGAAATGCCCCAAACAGGAATCTTGGAAGTGGAATTGTTTGATGTTTGGGGAGTTGATTTTGTTGGACCCTTGCCACCTTCTCAAGGCTACAAGCACATTTTAGTTACTGTTGACTATGTGTCAAAATGGGTTGACGCCATTCCAACTGTTAATGCTGATGCCAAGGCAGTTTGTAGAATGTTCAAGACTGTCATTTTCCCAAGATTTGGAGTGCCAAGAGTTGTAATCAGTGATGGTGGTGCCCACTTCAACAATGAGCAATTTGAGAAGCTTCTGACCAAGTATGGAGTGAGAAACCACAGAGTGACAACACCATATCATCCTCAGGCCAATGGCCAAGTGGAGTTGTCCAACAGAGATATAAAGCAAATTTTGGAGAAAGTTGTATCCAAGACCAGAGGAGATTGGTCCATAAAGTTGTCTGACACTTTGTGGGCTTACAGGACAGCATACAAGACACCCATTGGCATGTCACCTTTCAGAATTGTCTATGGCAAGGCATGCCATCTGCCAGTTGAGTTGGAGCACAGAGCACAATGGGCAATCAGGAAGCTGAACATGGACATTGGCAAGGCAGGAAGCATGAGAAAACTGCAGTTGTGTGAGCTTGAAGAGCTCAGGAATGATTCCTATGAAAGTGCAAAGATCTACAAGGAGAAGACCAAGAAATGGCATGACTCCCACATTCTGAGAAGGGAATTCAAGGAAGGGCAGTCAGTGCTTGTGTATGATTCCAAGTTACACTAATTCTCTAGAAAGTTCAAGTCCAGATGGTTTGGACCTTGCGTGATCAAGAAAGATCTTGGCCATGGTGCCTTTGAGATTTACAGCTCAGCTGAGGGAACATTCAAAGTAAATGGTCAGAGGTTGAAGCACTACAGAATTGGAGATTTTATTGAAAGCCAAGTTGAAGAAGATGATGAACCAGAGGATGGCACCAATGCATCCTCTGCCCCTGCAAACCAGTGATGTAGAAGCTACAGTCAAGCTAATGACTTTAAACAAGCTCTCTTCTAGGAGGAAACCTGGTATCCCTTGTATCATATATTTCCCTTTCACCTTTTTATGTTTTTGCCTTGTGTGCTTGTTTCTTTTTTGTTGTTTCAGTAAGAACCTGGATGAGGAGAAGGATTGCTGTTGATTGACAAGGCAGAGAAGCAAGAAAACCACCAGGTGAACACTTTCCATTTCCACACATTTGTTAAAATCTGAATCAGAATATACTATACTGTTGGTTGATCTTGTGTGAAAGTACTTTGTTAAGGAATGAATCAATTTCGCTTGCTTGGACCTGAAAATATCACCTTGCATGCTACTGTGTATTTTGCTTTGAATCTGCTTATAACTCTTGCAAATGCTTTGTTCAGAGCCTAGTTCCACTTTAGAACTTTTGTATGGCTTTACTCAAAGAACCTGTGAGACATCAGCATATCTGTCAATTACTTTGAAACTAAAGTTCATGATCCATTCCGTAGCCCCTAACCAATTGCATCTGTTGCATTTTTTGCATTAGCAAACATGATCTCTGGATTGTGATTTGTGAAGCACTAACATACTAACATACTAACAGAAAGGAAAAAGTTTAGCATTAGCAACCATGATCTCTGGATTGTGGTGTGTGAAGCACTAACCTGAAAATGCTTAGTAAAACTTGTTGTAAATACCCAAAGCACTAGCACCTATGATCCTGGGATTGTAGGTTGTGAAGCACTAACTAAGTTGACTCATCAAGCTAAGTTGCTAACTAACTAACTTATCTATGCATTAGCCTACTATGTTCCTGGGAACTGTAATAGGTGAAGCACTAATTTTGCATTACATATTGGGCTATGTACTGGAACTTGAGTTTTCAATTTTAGAGTCAATTACTTTACACTCATGTGTCCATGTTGTTTGATCTAGACATACTCAAATTCTCTTGTGAAACTTGTTTTTGAATTGGCAATTGCAAGATTTATCTGCATTGAGTCAGCAATGTTCCTTATCATGCTTCGTTGTGTTTTGTTTGGTACAATGCACACTTCTTTACTTGAGGACAAGCAAAGGTTTTGGTCTGGGGGTTTTGATCACTCTAAGATTTACACATATATATGAACCTTGCAACCTTAAAACTTGTCTGTTTTACCTCATTTCTACCAGTGTTGTACCAACATTTTACATCATTTGATCCTTTGTCACAGATTAGTGCGCCAAGGCACTTAATTCTACAAGTCAGAGCAATTCAAACATCAGCCCAAGCCACCAGGAAAGGAAGAGTACATCTTGAGGAGCAAGAAAGAAGCCAACGGCAGAAACAGGCTGCCATGGCACAAAAGGACAAGAAAAATGGAAAAGCAGACTAGCAGCTGCCGCCACCTTTTTCCCTCTACTCCTCTACGCTGCAGCATATACACCATCCCATCCCGCATCCATCCATCGCCTCACATCCACTCCATCCCACCAACCACTTCACCTTCTTCCTCTCACCCCAAGCTCCCTTCTCCACAGTCCAACACACCGAAACCTTCACCTTTTCCACCCACCTTTCCCGCTACTCCTCTACTGCAACAAGAACAGATCGACGGCGCAAGCAAGAACACGATGAACACCACCAAGAACACCTCCAAGAACCTCAAGATGGACAAGGCTCGAAGGATCTGAAGGCCAAGCCCTTCTTCATCCCTCTTCATCCTCTGCCACGACAGCAACATCTCTGCCTTCTCCAATTTCTCTGCCACGGCAAGCCTTCGGTGACCAACAGCAACCTCTCTCTCTTCTCCCCCATGCTCTGTGATCTGATTTGTGTTGATCTTGCACTGTAAAACAGTTTGAACCTTGTCCTGGATCTTCGCTATGGTTTGAGTGACACACTCCATTGTAAACTCCAAGATTACTGTGATTTCTGTGTTGCATCTGCCTAATCTGTTAGGTGCAAGACTAGCCTCTGCATCTAGTCCCAAAAATACATCCCTGCCTCACTTGCTCGTTTGTCCCTTGTTTCCTTGCCTGACAAACAAGAAACATTGGATTTGTTATGTTAAAACTTCCAACCTAAAATTCTCTGTTACTTTCCTGTTTACAACACCAAAAAACCCATCTTTTGGCTTAGCTTCTGGAAACAAGGAAAAGGTCATCACTTTGCTAATCCCTGTGGATACGACATAGAAACACCCCCCTAATCTGCAAGCGATCAGGTAGTAAGCATAAGAGTTGCATGAAACAAACAAACATACATATAATAAGAACAATCATGCAAACTCCCTTGAAGGTACAACGATCTTAACTTTAAGAATAACAATGCTTATAAGCCAAACATAAGGAAAACTGAAGTGATGTAACTACAAGCACTTCTTTATTCTTTTCTACTCAAACCTCAAGGTAAAGTTGCTACTGACCAAGCTAGGTTTGCCAAAACCAACTAAATCTACTCATGTTCCCAATGTGATACCAATACCAATCAACAAGACTAGTCACATAAGAGAGATTGCAGACTAACATAAAGTGTGCGAAAAGTAAACGATAAAACTTCTCATTAATATTTCATTACCGCAACTCACACCAAAGAATACATAGATAACTAACTAAGGAGGATACTTCCAACTGCAAACTATTCTATATGATAACTTCTCTATTCATGATAAGACTCTACTTGAAAAGTAAATGAACAGAAGGTAATGATGTGATACCGCGGCACTCCCCCAAGCTTGGAACAAGCCAAGGGGATGCCTATACCGATGACGAATTACTCCTTTGGCGGTGGCGGTGGAACTTCATTGTTGTCGTACTTCCAAGGCAGAGGTCCTCCATCAAAGAAGGATGTCTCGGTCTCCAAAATCCTGAAACTTGCAGCAGCACTCATTTGTTGAAATCTAGCTTCATACTCACAATTTTGGTTATGCAAGTCGTAGAGTTGTGCTTGTAATTGGTTAGTGGTCTCTTGGAGTGAGAGGACATCCTTCCAAAGTTCTGTGGTCTCTTTCTTGTACTTGGCGACAAGCTCTTGATTAATCCTATAGATAATTTCCACCTCGCGTTCCGCCATCTTCTTGTATTTAAAAACTTCCTGTTCCAGTGCTTCCATCCTTGCTTCGAGACTCCCTTCTCCCTTGGGTCCTTGAACATCTTTAATCTGTAACTCCCCATCCTTGAGCGACAACTCCTTCAGATGCATCTTCAGTTCCCTCATATACGGATTGATGGAATCCGCAGGAGGGTTCTCTTTGGATGAACCAGACGAAGACATTATAACTTCAAGGTCGAGGGCAATTCCTGACAGAAACAGCTCGAAACAAAACACGACGAGAAAATGATATACAGACCTCGGGAACTCCGGGGGGTTAAATAGGCGAAAATTATACATCGAAACGAAGTCACAGGAGGAAACCGGGACGGAAAAGAGTTCCGAGGCGTTCTCACACGGGGGTGGCGCGGCCAGGGGTGGGCCCGCGCCACCCGTGTGTGAGATGCACACGGACTTCTTTTTCTCCCCGTTTTCGTCTCGTGATTTTTCATATTTACTAAAAACAGCAAAAATATTAAAAGAAGAACTTTTCGCGAAACTTTTCTGACTAGAACTGTTACCTATTCGAAAACGAACTCTGCAGGTTCCTGCAGTTTGTCTTGGATGTAATCTTCCAGAGAAATTGTTTCAATAACATCAACATCTTCATTATATGAATCTCCAGAAATATAATGTTTGAGTCTTTGCCCATTCACCACTTGTGTAGAATCATCTTTCAATGAAGCAATCTTAATAGCACCTGAGCGGTACACTTCCACAATAACATATGGTCCTTCCCATTTAGAAAGTAATTTACCTGCAAAAAATCTGAGACGAGACCTATACAATAGAACTTTCTCACCAACATGGAACTCTCTCTTAAGAATTCTCTTATCATGCCATTGCTTGACTTTCTCTTTGAAAAGTCTGGCATTCTCATACGCTTCGTTTCTCCACTCATCTAGAGAACTCAAATCTAACAACCTCTTCTTACCGGCTAGTTTAAAATCTCTATTAAGCTCTCTCACTGCCCAAAAAGCTTTGTGTTCTAATTCTAAGGGCAAGTGACATGCTTTTCCGTAAACCATCTTATAAGGAGACATACATGGGGTTCTTATAAGCTGTTCTATAAGCCCATAAAGCGTCATTTAACTTACTAGCCCAGTTTTTCCTAGATCTACTAACAGTCTTCTGCAAGATAGACTTGATCTCTCTATTTGAAAGCTCTACTTGCCCACTAGTTTGGGGATGATAAGCAGAAGCAATTCTATGATTGACATCATACTTAGCAAGAGTCTTTCTAAAACTACCGTGAATAAAATGAGAACCTCCGTCAGTCATAAGATATCTAGGCACTCCGAACCTAGGAAAAATAACATCCTTAAGCATCTTTAACGAAGTCTCACCATCGGCACTCTTTGTAGGTATGGCTTCTACCCATTTAGTAACATAATCAACAGCAACAAGTATATGGGTATAGCCTTTTGAAGGAGGAAAAGGACCCATAAAGTCAAATCCCCAACAATCAAACGGTTCAATAACAAGAGTGTAATTCATAGGCATTTCATTGCGTCTAGAAATATTACCAACTCTTTGACATTCATCGCAAGATAAAACGTACCTTCTGGCATCCTTAAAGAGGGTTGGCCAATAAAAACCTGATTGTAGAACCTTCTGTGCGGTTCTATCTCCAGCATGATGCCCTCCATAAGCACTACTATGGCATTTTCTTAATATCTCTTGTTGCTCATATTCCGGTACGCATCTTCTCATAATACCATCAACTCCTTCTTTATATAAATGTGGGTCATCCCAAAAATAATGCCTCAAATCATAGAAGAATTTTCTTCTTTGCTGAGCTGTAAAGGTCGGAGGCAAATACTTGGAAACAATAAAGTTAGCATAATCAGCATACCAAGGAAGGTCTCGTGAAGTTGCATTAATTGCAGCCAACTGTTCATTTGGAAAACTATCATTAACAGGAATAGGATCAAAGGAAATATTTTCCAATCTAGACAAGTTGTCAGCCACAGGATTTTCAGCACCTTTCCTATCTACGATATGCAAATCAAACTCTTGTAAAAGCAACACCCATCTAATAAGCCTAGGCTTAGCATCCTTCTTAGTCATAAGATATCTAATAGCAGCGTGATCAGTATGAATAGTGACTTTAGAATCAACAATGTAAGATCTAAACTTATCACAAGCAAAAACAACAGCAAGAAACTCTTTCTCAGTAGTAGCATAATTCTTCTGAGCAGCATCAAGAGTCTTACTAGCATAATGAATAACATTCAACTTATTATCTACGCGCTGTCCAAGAACAGCACCAACAGCAAAATCACTAGCATCACACATAATTTCAAAAGGTAAATTCCAATCAGGTGGTTGAACAATAGGAGCAGTAGTTAAGGCCTTCTTAAGAGTTTCAAAAGCTTCCTTACAATCATCATCAAAGACAAACGGTACATCCTTTTGAAGAAGATTGGTAAGAGGCTTTGAAATCTTAGAGAAATCTTTAATAAACCTCCTATAAAAACCAGCATGACCAAGAACACTACGAATACCTTTAACATCTCTTGGACATGGCATTTTCTCAATTGCCTCCACTTTTGCTCTGTCAACTTCAATACCTCTTTCAGAGATTTTATGTCCAAGAACAATTCCTTCATTTACCATAAAGTGGCATTTCTCCCAATTAAGAACAAGGTTAGTTTCTTCGCACCTCTGCAAAACTTTATCAAGGTTGTGCAAACAATTATCAAAAGAAGTTCCATAGACGGAAAAGTCGTCCATGAAGACCTCCACAATTTCTTCACAAAAACCATGAAAAATAGCAGACATGCATCTTTGAAAAGTAGCAGGAGCATTGCATAAACCAAACGGCATACGTCTATAAGCATAAGTTCCATAAGGATAAGTAAAAGTGGTTTTCTCTTGATCATCCTTCTTAACAGCAATTTGAGAAAAACCAGAATAACCATCAAGGAAACAAAAATGAGTCTTCTTAGACAACCTTTCTAGCATTTGATCTATAAACGGTAAAGGGTAATGATCTTTCTTAGTAACTTTGTTTACCTTCCTATAATCAATGCACATTCTATAACCAACAACTACCCTTTGAGGAATAAGCTCGTTATTCTCATTAGGTACAATAGTCATACCTCCTTTCTTAGGAACACAATGAACAGGACTAACCCATCTACTATCAGCGATAGGATAAATAATACCAGCATCAAGGAGCTTTAATACCTCATTTCTTACCACATCCTTCATCTTGGGAATTAGGCGGCGCTGATGCTCCACAACTGGCTTTGCATCTTTCTCCATATTAATGGCATGCTGACATAAAGTAGGAGAAATCCCTTTTAAATCATCAAGAGTATATCCCATAGCTCCTCTATGTTTCCTCAATATCTCCAATAATCTTTCTTCTTCCTTTCCTGAAAGTTTAGAACTAATAATAACAGGATATATTTTCTTATCATCAATATAAGCATATTTGAGGTCATCAGGCAAAGGTTTTAATTCAAACACAGGATCTTCTCTAGGCGGCAAAGTGGTACCAAGATCCTCCACAGGTAGATTATGCTTGAGTAATGGTGGTTGACGAAGAAGAATATCGTCAATCTCTTCTCTTTCCTTGCTAAAAACATCACTTTCGTGATCTTCCATGAATTGCTGCAAGGCATTATTAGGGGCAAGAGCATTAGAAGCAAGCTGCTCAACTCGAAAATTTTCATTAGGCGTGTCATTTTTATGAGAAGTCTTAGCAAACTTGGAAAAATTAAACTCATAAGACTCTCCATTAAACTTAGTAAAAATTTTCTCTTTCTTACAATCTATTATGGCGCCACAAGTGTTCAAAAAGGGTCTACCAAAAATAATAGGACAAGTTTTACTAGCCTCCTTACCAAGTACTAGAAAATCAGTAGGGTACTTAGTCTTACCGCAAAGAACTTCCACATCTCGAACAATACCAAGAGGCCAAACAGTCTCTCGGTTAGCTAGCTGAACAACCACATCAATATCTTCAAGTTCACAGGCGCCAATCTCGTGCATAATTTCTTTATAAAGCTCTAAGGGAATAGCACTTGCGCTAGCACCAATATCACATAAACCATAATAGCAATGATCTCCAATCCTGACAGAAATAACAGGAACACTTGCTTTCCTGTGCTTTTTAGGATGTGACAGAATGTTAGAAGCATCTTCACAAAAAAGAATATATTCATCTCCTACATCTTTAGTAACAAGATCTTTCAATATAGCAACAGGAGACTTAATAGTAATTTGCTCATCAGGCTCTGCAGCTTTCTTAGTACTTTTATTAGACACACTTACCAAATTAGAGTACTTCTTTACCTTAGCAGGGAAAGGTGTCTTCTCAATATAAGGTTCAGGAATGATGCTATCAACCGTACAAACTTCAGTAGCTGCAGCAGGTATATGACTAATAGAATCTTTGTAAGGCGCATGATATTTGTTCCAATCTTTCTTTGGAACATCAATATAAGAGGCAAAGGCCTTAAGACAATTAGCAAGTATTTGGGAATCAAGACCATAAGCAGCGCTAACACTATGAAAGTCATCGGTTCCCATAAAAGATTTAATGCATTCATAATCATAATTTATACCTGACTTCCTACCTTTGTCGTTTTCCCAACCTTCAGCATTTTCTTGTATACGGTCAAGAAGTTTCCACTTGGCATCTTCTTTCATATGAGTGAATGATCCAAAACAAGAAGCATCCAAATAATCCTTATCAGGAAGAGTAAGCCGCGCATAAAAATTATCAATAACAATATTATTGGGGAGCTCATGAATGGGGCATTTGAGCATTAGTAACTTCAATCTCCCCCACGCTTGGGCAATACTTTCTCCATCATGAGGCCAAAAATTATATATCTTGTTACGGTCTTTATGAATTTCACTTGGAGGATAAAACTTGGAATAAAAGAGAGGCACAATATCCTCCCATGCCATAGATGGACCATCTTGGAGTAGTCGATACCACTCTTCAGCTCTGCCTTTCAATGATATAGAGAATCATTTCTTCTTGACCTGGCTTGGTGAAATACCTGCACACCTGAACAACTCGCATAATTCATGTATAAACAATAAGTGATCACCCGGATGGACAGTTCCATCTCCTGAATAGCAGTTATCCATAATACGCCCAACAATTTTCATAGGTATTTTAAAAGGATCAATTTCAGCAGGCGGTGGCGGTGGTGGTTCCTCCGCATGTGCAGCAGCAGCAGTAGTAGTAGAAGTGTTTCCAAATAGGAAACCAAATGGAGAGTTCTCCATAGCAGAATAAAAATAAAAGACAAAATAAAACAATACTCACAGTGACGGTTATCTTTTCCAATTCCACTCTTCAATAGCGCTACACTCCCCGGCAACGGCGCCAGAAAATAGTCTTGATGACCCACAAGTATAGGGGGTGTATCGTAGTACTTTTGATAAATAAGAGTGTCGAACCCAACGAGGAGCAAAAGGTGTTGATGAGCAGTTTTAATCAAGGAATCACTGTAAATACTAGCAAACAGGTTTTCAAGAGTATTTGGTAATACGAGTAAATAAAGTGCGAGTAAATAGAAGACAGTAGTAACAATTGCAGCAAGTGGCCCAATCCTTTATTCAGCAAAGGACAAGCCGGTTGTGTTCTTATAATAACCAAACGTTCTCGAGGACACACGGAAGGTTTCTGTCAAGAGCTTTCGCTTCATAGAGCCAATAGTATTTATTGGTTTGGTAAGTGTTATGGGGGTGAACCTGTGCTAGCGCACTACCCTTACTAGGATAAATACACACTTGTGATTATACCCCTTGCAAGCATCCGCAAATACAAGTAAGTAATTAAGATAAATCTAACCACAGCCTTAAAATCTAGGATCCTACGCTCCCTGGTGCAATGGTTTACCAACGGAGGTTTAGGTTTCTGTCACTCCAGCAACCCCACAATCGGTGACCAAATACACAATGCATCTCACTAGGCCCATAAATGGTGAAGTATCATGTAGTCGACGTTCACATGACACCACTAGTGAAATAGCACCACAACAATATCAAACCATTAAATATTTCTCAACAATAATTCACTACTAACATCTTGACTTCTCCCATGTCCTCAAGAACTAAACGAACTACACACAAGACATCATATGGATCATGATCAGAGGTGAAATAATGGTAAATAACAATCTGGACATAAACCTTAATTCAACGGTTCCACTCAATAGCATCAACTACAAGAGTAATCAACACCGGGAAAGTTTCCCCTATGAATATAATAAGATCCAACTCAAGATGTTACAGCGGGATGGCGAGGTGATGGTGGAGATGAAGGTGCTGGTGATGGAGATGATGATGATGATGATCCCGATGAAGTCCGGTGCGATGATGATGACGATGGCGACGATCTCCCCTCTCCGGGAAGGAATTTCCTCGGCAGATTTCTCTCTGCCGGAGAGCTTTCTCTCTCTGGTCTCCTCCGCCCCGCAGAGGCGGCTGTGTCTAACTCTGAACCCCCCCTTGACTTAGGTTTTCGGGGACGATGATGTACGCGAAGGGGCGAGACCAGAGGTGGGCCAGGGCCCCCTCACACAGGGCTGGCGCGGCCAGGGGGCTGGCCGCGCCGCCCTAGCGTGTGGGCCATCCCTGGCCCCTCTCGACTCCTCCTTCTGGCTCCGTGAGTCTTCTGAAAAATTATAATTTCTGGGTATTTTTCTGGAATTTTCCTGATCTTTAAAATATGGTCTCCTGATGGTCCTTTTTCCAGCAGAATCCTGACTCCGACAGCAGCTCCTCCGATGATCATCAAACATGTGAAAGCAAAGGAAATAACATAAGTATCATGTCTAAATATGAAATATATCAATGAATAACTGTAAATTATGATACAAAATAGTGATGCAAATTGGACGTATCAACCACCCAAACCATAAAACTATAAAACAAATAAATCGAACGGTTTTTTTACTTACCGGTGGCATTAAGGGTAATATGTAGTTTGGTGGATAGGTATATTGGTTCAACAAAAATGTTGGACGAACCAACCACGGAAACCTTACGTCCTTTATTATTAATATAAATATATATATATATAGTAGAGATTATTATTATTATTATTAGGTATAGGTATTAGGTATTAGGTATAGATATTAGGTATTAGGTATTAGGTATAGGTATTAGGTATAGATAAATAGCTTCCATAAATTTTATAGAGATGTTGTTGGGCCGGCCCATAGAAGAAAATCGAATAGAAAAAAAAGAAATGCTCATCCTCCCCCTGCTCCTCCTCTCCCGCAAGCAAACCGAAATCGGCCGCCGATTCCTCCACCGCCGACCATGGTGAGCTTCCCCTACCATCCTCCTGCCTACCCCGCCGTTCCACTCCCCGCGGTTTCTGCCGCCCTCCACTCCCTGGCCTAGGGTTTTCGATCTGATCTGCTCTTAAGTCTTAACCCATGGTGGTGCAGGAGGCCAACCTGGACGGGGCGATCGAGTCGCTCCTGAACGTGGAGAAGCAGTGCCGGCTGGCCGGGGACGTGGCCGGCACCAGGAAGGCCGCCGTCGACATCGTCCAGCTCTGCTTCAAGGATGGCGCCTGGAAGACGCTCAACGACCAGATCGTCGTCCTCTCCAAGCGGAGGGGCCAGCTCAAGCAGGTACGTTGACTCGCCGCAATTCGCTCCTCCTTGTCCCTTTCCTGTTCGATTTCGTCGACTTGATACTGTGGTCACGGTTTAGCTACTTTGCTGAATGTACGACACACTAGATTTACGAAGTAGGAATATGGAGAAGCCACTAGGGGAATTGGCTGATTTGAAATGTCAAAGCACTAGATTTGTGTAGTATAAATATGTTCAGAGTGGCTACTCCGGGAATTGTCTGTATTTATTTATTACTTAAAATTTATCCAGCTCTAGATTTGTGTAATAGAAATATGTTCTGAGAAGCTGTTTAGAGAATTGGCTGGATTTTTGTAGTGGAAATTTGACAACACTAGATTAACATTGTCCACTTCATTTCTGTATGTTATGAGAGTTGGATGTTCAGAGAAGCTGGATTATTTATTCAAGGCGAAGCTGAATTTATGCAGTAGAAATATGTTAGTGGGGCTATGTGTGGAGGAGGAAGGTGTCAAATGTGCTCTGTTTAGCTTGACGCCTTTATGTAGTGGGATATTTTCCATGCATCCCTGAGGGGTCATCAGGAAGATATGCCATATTGCCTTTTGACACCATTTCTTGCAGTGATCTTTGTTACCGTGAAACTTCATGGCCTAATTGGACTCGGGAATTACTAACTGACTAGCAAAATACCCGTATGTTGCAACGGATACAAAAAATTGTACTAATTTAAAACCAATTATTTGAAACAAAATGTATTAGATCCCGCATGTACGTTAAAACATCATAGCATAAATTGTGCAAACAATGCGCTACTTCTGAAATTTAATGGCGAACACGTGACACATATTTTCCGACCAATCTCTTTTTAGAATTGCCTTGTGAAAGCAATGTTTAAGGTTTAATTAATAGACTAAATTAGAACCCTTATTCCACTCCTTGTACGATGGTGAGTAAACCAGTTTCCTCTCAGATCTCGAGAAACATTGTATATGAGTCCAACCTGCTTAAGTGTTTTCATGAAACAAGGCCCCTAAAATTTGGCATTAAACTTGGTTTCAATAAAATGTTCTACACTTAGTGTGTTGGGAATCCCTCCTAATTGTACACCACCATGTGTTTGCCAGAGCTGTGCAATTGAATCAGACATCTTGTGGACTGAGAGAACATTAATTATCCTATTCGTATTAGATGGCGGATGAATCCCATGGAAAAAGTACTTCAACAAGGCAATCATGTACCAGCAAACTCTATTACAGTCGCATATGCCCTTCAACAGATCAATGTTAGTCTTGATGTATATCGTTAGACATCCACTACAATCACTTAACATCATAGAATGCGTTCTCCACTCCAGCAAATCAAGATGCAAAATTAGCGTTGGAGATGGTAGCAAAAGAGTGGTCCAGAATAGTTTTGTATAGTCATCCGGGGTTGCAGATCAAGCCCCAGCGAGGTCAGGGTATCTCGAGGCTAGACAGCTGACCACTCCTGACCATCAGCCACGCCGTAGGTCCATGTAATCCTCTGCATCACATCATACAGCTACAAACCGCCGCCGTTCAAAATCGCCTCTCCTCTGCGGTACACTACCACAGTGCCTCCGCGGCTCCGCCGGTCTTGTTCCTCTATGCCCGCCGGCGCGTAGCTCTCGGCTGTGCGCTCTCTTGGGCGGCTCCTACCCCGCACTGCTAGTGGAAGTCCTCGCACAGGACGAGGACGGCGATGCGGCTCTGGGCGTGCTATGCAGCATGCGCCAGGCTTCCTCGCGCTCGCGCCTGCGACAGCCTCCCGCTTGGTACCCACAAATGAGCGCGCTTGGTACCCATCGGATGGTCCAGGGAGAAAGGGGCACCGGAGAGCTCGAGGTAGAGCGGCACGCCGCCGACATGGCCGTCCCCTGGGTCGCGCATATCCCGGCGGCGCCCCACCGTTCCCTGGCCGCGCGGATCCTAGCAGCGCCCCACACACCAGCAACGCTCGGATCTAGGTGTTTTGCCTGCCGGCCTGCTCTGCACGACGGCACCCTCCCAGAAGCTCCTGGAAAATGCCAGTTCTACGAACATAGACGCCACAGCATCGGCCTCCTTCTCTACCGAGACGGCTAACTACCCAAAAATCGTGGCGGTCAGCCGAGGGTTGAGTGCCCTGGGATCCCTCCATGGGACTTTGAAACGGAGGGGTCTAGGTGCGGCCATCTCCCGTCGGTGGTCGGTGGTCGCCGCTGGGAGGGGAAAAGAGGGGATAAGGTGGAGGTTACTGCAAGGGGCTAAACTGCAAAAGTGGCACCCACCGTCCACCGATCAAAGAGTGATTGCGGGTTGATATCCCCAAAACGAAGGGATTTAAATGAAAATTGCCTCGACGTACGTACGTACATACCGGTACATACCTACCGGTCGCATCACCGTTTTATAGTAGAGATTCCTTCTGTTATGTAAACTCTAAACAATCAATAGGGGCAGTATTCTGCGCACACCCTGTTTTTTCTTCACTCAGAGTTCATGTTTATCTGTCTTTATACTGTAAATGCAGATTGCCATAGACATTATCAAACGACATAGATGTTATTGTTTGCCCGTGTATGCAATATGTTTTGTTTGAAGTTCACTTGCACGTACTCTACACAACAGTGGCTTCAATAATTATATCATTTAACTTCCTTGTTCTATGACTTCCACAAAATTACATCTGACTAGTATTTAATCACATAGCACCAAGTTAAAATGTGAAGTGATTGCATTGTTTTCTGGGGTTTCATTCACTATAAAACTATTTGCCGACAACACTCTCTCTTGCTCTCTCTAAAACAGCAAGACCTTATTTTGCTAGAGTGCAGTATCTTGTGCTTAATGTTCATCTGTCACCTTCTTATTCAAGGATTGAACAATACTATGTATGTCATAAGCAGTTAAGCACTCCTGGTCATGTGCCTGTGTCCGCAACTGCTGTTACTTTTGGTTATTAGTTTAGAGTTATGCACATATCTCACCTTTATGATCTTTATTATATGCAGGCCATTACTGGTGTGGTTCAGAAAGCGATGGAGTACATTGACTTGACACCAGATGTAGACACGCGTATTGAGCTTATCAAAACATTGAGCAGCGTCGCTGCTGGAAAAGTGAAAAGGCTACTTTTTATTGTTTACTTATGTAAGATTTTTTAGCTTTCACAATCTCATTGTTGGGCTTCCACTGTAGATATATGTGGAGATAGAGAGAGCTAGATTGATCAAAAGGCTTGCAAAAATCAAAGAAGAGCAGGGAAAGATTGATGAGGCTGCTGATTTGATGCAGGAAGTTGCTGTAAGTTTGCACGCACTAGAATCCTGGATAAACAGTTCATTTATAACCATGATGTGGTCATCTTTTTGGTACTCTTTTCCAACCACTTTTACTATTTTCTAACTAACAATTTGACCCTCAGGTTGAAACGTTTGGCTCAATGGCGAAGACAGAGAAAATTGCATTCATTCTTGAGCAGGTATGTTGCCAATTGGCAATAAGAACTTGTAAGGGTCTCAAAGCCTGATTCATAAAAAACTTATTACATCACTGCTGCAGGTTCGGCTATGCCTGGATCGTCAAGACTATGTCCGCGCACAAATTTTATCCAGGAAAATTAGCCCTAGGGTCTTTGATGCAGATACATCAAAAGAAAAGAAGAAACCAAAAGAAGGTGATAATATGGTTCAGGAAGCCCCCGCAGAGATACCTTCACTCTTAGAACTGAAGCGCATCTACTATGAACTGATGATTCGGTATGCGGTGCTTCTGCTTAGTGTTACATAATCATGATAAGTTTAAATATCTTTTCTGGCAATGTTTATTCAAGTTAACACAACTTTTGTATTTGTTGGAGTATGTGTCATTATAGTAGTAATGTCTAGAGTATTCCAGGAGTGTGTTGGAGTATGTGCTAGTGTAGTACTAGTGCCCTACTAGAATCTAGAGTGTTCTAGTGTATGAATGAAGTTGTAAGGCTAAGTTGAGTTATATATATAAGAGGGTGTGGAGGTCCAAAGGGGACAAGCCCACCCAGATATTTCCCCAAGAAACAATATGGTATCAGAGCCGTGGTGCTCCTAGGAGGTGGCAAGAGGAAGGGGCGCTTGGTCGCGGTGATTTGGTGGAGCAGAAGGGCAGAGGAGTGGAGTGCTGCTGTAGAGGTGTGGAGCCGGCATCACACAGTGTGTACAGCGAGTCTGCAGCTGTCGGTTGTGGTGGTGAAGGGAGCAGCTGCTCGTGGCTTGCAGGGAAGAAGGAGAAGCAAGGTGAGCTGTGGCTTCTCTGAATAGTGGTGATTGCTGCTTGAATTTGAGGTTTCGGTGGCAGCAGCAGCCGGTTGTGCGTGTGCAGCCAGGGGTTGAGGAGGATAAGTCGTCAGAGGGTGCAGCTAGGAGTTACTGAGCGGAGGATACATGAGCGGAGGATACAGAAGCTTGTTTGTTGGTATTTTTCAGCAACTTTGAGTCTTTAATCAATGGGGGAAAATCAAAGAATTGAGAAGCTACTTGAGAAAATGTCTCAGTTGCTCAAGGAGATAGACAGAGATAGACAAACTGAGACAGCCGAAGAAGAGTGGAAATTCCAAAGCAAAGTGGAAAAACAAAAATCCTAGAAAACTTCATAAATCTTGCACAAATGGAAGAAGGTATCTCAAATCAGGCTCCTACGCTAAATGGAACTTCTTGTTCAAGTTGGATACTAGATTCGGGAGCATCAGCACATGTCACAGATAGGTGGAGTGAGTTTGCATCATATACTCCACATCCACCCATGTATAAAGAGACCATCCAAACAGCCGATGGAACTTATCAGCCTGTTAGAGGAGTCGGCGTCGGCACAGTGAAATGTACTCCATCAATTACATTGTCTTCGGTCTTATATGCTCCATCATTTCCCGTTAGTTTGGTGTCTCTAAGCGCCTTGGTTGATGATATTGATTGTCGAGTGATTGCTGACTGGTACAATTGTATAATCGAGGAGAGGACAACAGGAAGGAGACTTGGCGTTGGTGTCAGGCATAAGGGACTATGGTACTTGGACAGACAGGAAACAGATGATGCATTATGCACCACTCTAACAGTTACTGCTAGTGATCATGAAGCAAAGGTGATGCTCCAACATTGTCGACTGGGCCATCTATCCTTTGATACTATGAGTAAAATATTTCCAGAAGAAATGAAAAACGTGGATAAAGGAAAACTTGTGTGTGATGCTTGTGAGTATGGGAAGCACATAAGGACATCATATGTGAGTCGTGGACTCTGGAGCACATCGCCCTTTGTGTTGATTCACTCTGATGTTTGGACATCTCCTGTGGTCTCTGTTAGTGAAATTAAGTATTTTGTCACCTTCATTGATTGTTACTCCCGAATGACTTGGATATATCTTATGAAACAAAAAAAAGTGAGGTGCTTACATGTTTTAGGGATTTCTATGCATATATCCAAAATCGTTTCAACATTGTATTCAAATTATCATGACTGATAATGGGATAGAATATGTGAACCATGAATTTGGCATTTTCCTTTCAGAAAAAGGAATATTTCATCAAACTTCGTGCCTCAATACTTCTCCACAGAATGGGGTAGCTGAAAGAAAGAATCGTCATTTGCTGGAGGTAGCTCGATCACTTATGTTTACGATGAATGTGCCCAAATTCTTATGGAGTGAAGCAGTTATGACTGCTACTTATCTCATCAATCGGATGCCATCAAGAGTGCTTGGGATGAAGACTCCATATGAAATGATCTATGGCAAAAATGAGTTCATTGTTCCACCAATGGTGTTTGGGTGTACGTGCTTTGTCAGAGACCACAGACCTTCGGTGGGAAAATTGGATCCGCGTGCCATGAAGTGCATCTTTATTGGATACCCATCTGGACAAAAAGGCTACAAGTGTTGCAGTCATAGTGAGAGGAGAATATTTGTAAGAACCCTTTTATGGGGAGAAGACGGATCTCAGCTCTTTATTTGACTTCGACTCTCCTAGCACAAGTGATGCTAGTTGAGAGGGGGAGAGTGAACAACTGAGGATAAAGGAGGATGAACCATTGAGAGTTGTGGCTGGTTCAATTCCATGTCCTATAAGTGAAGAGAGCTGGAGAAAGCCAAATGAGGAACAAAATTTGCAGGTGTATACGAGGAGACAACCTTCGACTAAGGGTACATGGAGAAAACCAAACGAGGAAGAAAATCTGAGGGTGTAGACAAGGAGGCAATCGCAACATCAGCAACATGCTCGAACAAATGGTGAGGTTGAATTGCAGGGGGAGCAGCATGTGGTTGTTGAAGTTGACTCATATGAGAGTAAACCATGTGTCCTTGATGATTCATTGAATCTGCCAATTGCCTTGAGGAAAGAACCACGAGCTACAGCGGGAAAGCCTCTTGAACGGTATGGTTTTGAGCATGATATTGCAAAACTATGTGTCGTATAACTCGTTGTCAAGCGGGTATAGAGCCTTCATTGCTTCATTACAGTCTGTGGTAATCCCAAGTGATTGGAGAGCAGCAAAACAAGATCCTAAGTGGCATGATGCCATGCTGGAGGAGATGGTAGCCTTTGAGAAAAATAAGACATGGGAGCTTATATCACTTCCAAAAGAGAAGAAACTAGTTAACTGCAAATGGGTCTACACTGTGAAGCAAGACCCAAATGGTAAAATCGAGAGGTACAATGCCAGACTTGTTGCAAAGGGTTATAGTCGGACTTATGGAATTGACTATGATGAAACCTTTGCATCGGTGGCAAAGATGAGTACAATGAGAACATTAATATCATGTGCAACAAATTTTGGTTGGCCATTATACCAGCTGGATGTGAAAAATGCATTCCTGCATGGTGATCTTCGGGAGGAAGTGTACATGGAGATTCCACCTGGCTTTGGTACATCTCAAACTCACGGGAAGGTCCTTAGGTTGAGGAAGTCATTATATGGGCTTAAACAATCTCCACGAGCATGGTTTGATCGATTTCGGCGTGCTATGTGTGGTATGGGATATACCCAATGCAATGGGGATCACACTGTGTTCTACCGGCGTTCTACCGGCATTCTGGGAGGCACATCACGATTCTTTCGGTATATGTGGATGATATAATTATTACAGGGGATGATAGTTTTGAGATGTCACAGTTAAAACAAAAGTTGAGTAAAGAGTTTGAGGTTAAGGACCTTGGCCAACTGAGGTATTTTCTAGGCATTGAGATCGCAAGGTCCCCCAAAGGGATAGTTCTCGCAACGGAAATATGTTTTGGACCTCCTTAGTGATGTGGGAATGCTTGGGTGTCGAGTTGCTTCAACTTCTATTGAGAAAAATCATCAATTGTGTGCACAATTTGGAGATCCAGTTGATAGAGAGCTACCAATGACTTGTAGGTCGACTCATCTACTTGTGCCACACGAGACCTGACATATCCTATGCAGTGAGTGTGGTCAGCCGCTACATGCATGACCCAAGAAGTGGGCATTTAGAGGCAGCCCACCAAATTTTACGCTATCTAAATGTGAGCCCTGAAAGAGGTTTATTGTTCAAGGCCAATGGTCACTTGAATGTAGATGGCTATTGCGACGCTGATTGGGCTAGTTGCCTTGCTGACAGAGGGTCATCAGGCTTTTGTGTCTTTGTAGGCGGAAACTTGGTATCTTGGAGAAGCAAGAAGCAACCAGTGGTCTCCCAATCAACCGCAGAAGCGGAATATAGAGCAATGTCCGTGTGCTTGAGTGAGCTTCTATGGATGAAAGGCCTCCTATCAGAACTGAAGCTACTACGGAGAGGGCCATTGAATCTTTGGTGTGACAACAAGTCGGCAATCAACATAGCTAATAATCCAGTTCAACATGACCGGACAAAGCATGTGGAGATAGATCGATTTTTCATCAAAGAGCGGCTAAACGAAGGCACCTTGAAGTTAAGCCATGTAAACTCTGGAGGACAAATAGCAGATTGTCTAACTAAAGGTTTAGGAGTTAAGGAGTGTAGTTTAGCATGTGACAAGATGGGGATGATAGATATCTATCATCCATCTTGAGGTGGAGTGTTGGAGTATGTGTCATTATAGTAGTAGTACCCTAGTAATGTCTAGAGTATTCCAGGAGTGTGTTGGAGTATGTGCTGGTGTAGTATTAGTGCCCTACTAGAATCTAGACTGTTCTAGTGTATGAATGAAGTTGTAAGGCTAAGTTGAACCATATATATAAGAGGGTGTGGAGGTTCAAAGGGGAAAAGCCCACCCAGATATTTCCCCAAGAAACAACAGTATTAGACAAAGCAAATATCGTAAATGTTTAACTTACCTAACCAATAGTAGCACTAACTAAACGTAATGTTACTGTATGCTCGGACAATGAAGACAAAAAATTCACAAGTTGTCATATTCTTCAAGTCTTCAACTGATATTTGTTTGTAATTGCCGCAACCACTTTTGAAAAGTCTCTTCAATATTTCTATTTACTCCTGTTACCTGTGCTATATGTATATGTTCTATTTGCACTGTCTTATCATGAATGACTTTCCTCGAGACTCCCTATTTAAACTGCTTGATATGTGAAAACAGATTCCCAGTTTGAAGTGCTTGATATGTGAAAACTGGTTTCCAGTTTGAACTGCTTAAAAGCTGAATTTATCAAACAAGTATTTCCTTATTTGTTGTTAATCATGATTTCTCATTGTCTATTTTCAGCTATTACTCACACAACAATGATTACCTGGAAATCTGCCGTTGCTACAAGTCAATTTATGAAATTCCATCCATAAAAGAGGATACCACAAAATGGATACCGGTAATCACTTACTCACTCTCCGTGGTACATGTGTGTGCTTGTCCATACCCAACTTTAGCTAACTGCCTGATTTCATTTATAGGTTCTTAGGAAGATCTGTTGGCACTTGGTGCTGGCACCTCATGATCCAATGCAGTCAAGCCTTCTCAGTGCTACACTAGAGGACAAAAATCTTTCAGAGATCCCAAATTTCCGGTACCGTTATGTGCCTTTTAGTTTTTCTAATTCTGAGTAACACCAGACGGTCTTACCTAATGCTTACTTGCTTTCTGATGTTTGTATGAGAACAGATTGCTACTGAAGCAACTCGTTACGATGGAGGTGATCCAGTGGACAAAATTGTGGGAATTCTTCAAGGATGAATATGAGAACGAGAAGAATTTTCATGGAGGGGCTTTAGGAACCAAAGCCGCAGAAGATTTGAAGCTGAGGATCATCGAACACGTATTGCTTACTTGGCTCTCCATATATTTTTATTTAGTTCTTCTGTTGTGCTTGTCAATTGATTTGCAGTTCTTGCGCTGTTCAGAATATCTTGGTTGTTTCGAAGTACTATTCAAGGATTACCGTGAAGAGGATTGCAGATCTTCTTTGCTTGAGCTTGCAGGTCCGTATTTCCTACCTCTCCCTAGCAGTTTTACCTTGTTTCCTTTGATTACCTGTTGTTACAAATATAATCGTATGCACAATCTGATTTGCCCCACGTTGTCCTTCCCCAGGAAGCAGAGAAGCATCTTTCGGACATGGTGAACTCGAAGGCCCTGATCGCAAAGATTGACAGACCGATGCGGATTGTATCGTTCCGAACAGCTCAGGACAGCAATGGGGTGCTCAACTCGTGGGCGTCCAACCTCGAGAAGCTTCTTGACCTTGTTGAGAAGAGCTGCCACCAAATACACAAGGAGACGATGATCCACAAGGTGGTGCTGAAAGCATAACGTGTAACCCTTCTAAGTCAGATGGCCTTCTTTAGGTTCACTGCCCTGCTTTCTTAATGGTCTAATATCGCACTCACGATGGGTAATACTATTCTCTGCTCAAACATCACCTGTTTTGCTTTTTATGGAACTTGTCCACGAAATTGTCTGAAAATACCGTAAACACATAATGATGAATGCCCAGTGCGCTCGTTCTCTCAACTCACGTATCTTCCTGAATATTGTTTATATTCTTTGGCACGTGCTCTTCCGAAGATAGATGCTCTTGAGAACAAGCTAGACCAGTTTCTCGTTTTTTTTTTTCCAACCGGGTTATCCCCCTTTCCATTAATTGCTTAACGAAAATACAAAGTTCTTACAAGCAAGTGAAGGGAGAAAGGAAGAGCGGGGAAAGCTAGTTGGAGCACCAATGGGAAATCTGCTGCGGGAGTTCGATGTCGAACAACCACTATGGGGAAAAAACTCATTGACACCAAACATCCTAACAAGAGTTTAAAGATAGCCAGATAACCAAGCTAACCAGAATACAACCAGTCCAAACCACACAATTAACCAAAATCAACCCAAAACTACCAGGAGGCAACTCAAACTAAGCGACCCAAAACGACCTTCTGAACAACGAGAGAGCATCCAACAAGCGACATCATCCATGTAGTAGAAGCGCCACAATACACCAAACTCATGCGGAAGCACCAGAAGCTAGCCCTGCCGTAGTCTCCATCAGCCTCTTCACTCCTCATTCCAGCATCTTCTTGTCCTTCTCTTTATGTAACCCTGTCCAGTGCATAAGAAAAGAACATACCGTAAACACTACCTCAGCAGGGTTCCGGAGAACATATTTCTCAAAAGTCATCTTGTTTCAAAGGATCCAAATGGCCCAGCACACTGCTGCCATCCCAAACATATAAAATTTCTCCCCACCAGGAAGGAAAGAGTAAAACCAAACGAAAGCTTGCCAGAAATTTTTCAGACAAAACGAAGTACCCAAAACTTTTCCCATTGCCCCCCAAGCGATCTTAGCCACCGAGCAATGAAAGAACAAATGATTGGTTGTTTCAACCGCACCACAAAACGAGCAAAGAGGAGACCCAGGCCATTTCCTTTTCCGCATGTTATCTCTGGTTATGACAGCATCTTGGAAAGCTTTCCACATAAAAACCTTGATTTTCAGAGGAATACCAGCCTTCCAAATCCACTTGTTATGAGGACCAGCAACATTCTTTTCCAACAATTGATAAACTGATCTGGTAGAAAAAACATCAGATTTACCCAAAGACCAGCCCACTTTATCAGAGCTGTCATTCAGATTAAGTTGGCTAAACTCGTAAAGAATTTGATTCCAATCCCCCAAAAGACTCCCATGAAGACACCTACGAAAAGGCAAGACAGAATGCATTTCCACAAACTCTTTAATAGACCAGTTTCTCGTTGATTGGCTTATGAATGATGTGTTCTCTGTGTGCTTTGGTCTTAACCTGTCTACTGAACTTTAGCCTTTGATCTGTTGAGCACTTGCAATGTAAATGTACGGAGGATGCGGTTTCATTCTTTGCTTGCGCAGAATAGGAGTTCAGCAGGGAAATTTGGGTGCTGCAACTGCTGGAATTCTGGACCGTCTTACTTTGATATCTAGCGTCAGCTGCTGATCACCTGGTTTTATTTCGGCGCCATCTGTATCTCATCCTCCCCGTCAGCGGGCAAAAGGGGAGGCGGCCCTTCGGCTTCTACGCCGTGTCTACCGCTGCCCTGTCCTAAATAGTGTGAAGTCTCCGGTGACGATGCGAGTGGCCGTTTCAAGAAGCCTCAGTGCAAAGTCGGTGGATAAGACCCAATTATAATTTTATCTTTAGTTTAGGGTGTTCTTTCAATAATTTATGGTCATAATCTTTATAATGCCTGGATGAAAAAAGAGCAAAAAATGTGTTTGTCTTCCATTAGACATTCTTCTACGTTATACGGTATATGCCATCTTTTAATCACATTTGCATTTTATATTTCTGTATGAATGCATGCTGTAATTTTCTAAACTAGTAAGCGTGCACGTGCAACGCACGACTTCTACTGTTGCTTAATATTATATTTAAAATTTACAAAACACATAAAACATTATATTTAGTTGCGAAAATATTCATTGACAATAGAGTTACTGGAGTATTCCTCTTTTCTTTTCCATACAATAGGAGTGTGAACTTCGATGGTATAATTATGAAAAAATGATGACAAACATTTTGACCCATGGACAAAGATGACAATCTAGTGAAGCTTTCCTGTGCAACGGTTATTGTATGAGCGATCATACATGAGAAGCATTGCCCTTTATACCGTTTACCTGATGCATCAAGATAATGTACTGCTCTTGTGTAAGTGCCTTAATCTGTCAAATGTGGTGGGAGCTTGAAGAACACAGAGCAATCTACAAAAGCTGCAACACCAAACACACTTAAGCATAACGATGCTTCCAGGAAGAAGAAAATTGAGAAAAAAATAACTTGAAAACACTACTGTCAAGAAGATAGCATAAAGCTTACTCAGCATGAAGGCAAATGTGCATTGTTCACATCATGTGAATATGCATAATACTTGATTTATAGTGAACAGTCTGTTAGTAATTAGTAATACTTCTTATGCGCATAAATGTGCTACAAAAGTAGATTGTCTAACATAGAAAAGCTGAAAACATTAAAAAAAAACACCCTGCTACACTCATCTAGTTCTCTAATGAACAAAAGTCAATTTTGTGCATAATCGACTGAGCACACCATTGCGACAAATCTCCAAAATTAATTCTGAAGACTCCTACTCAATTTCCAGCCACACCCCACCGCTGGTTATATATGCTTGTGTCCATGTCATCTTCTATCTCATCCACCATGCACCATATACTAATTCTTGTACATCTGCTTCAAAAAGCCATACCCAGCAGAGTTTGTAGTTTTTGCAAGAGCGAACAATTGAGAATCAGAGAGTCATATAAATATACTTGCAACAGAAGAGGTGATAGTACCAAAGCTCCTCAAAGAAGCTCAGAAAGGTCAGCACACGCTGATGAAACTAACCAAATAACATGGCCCAATTATGTTAGGTAACATATTATCTTACTACAACTTCAGATGTCATATCATGTAGCAATGATGGTGAACAATTTAAACCAACAGAAAACAGAGTAAAATACTTAAATGTTACCATTGTGCAACAAACAATAGTGTAATTACTCACTCGGGGAATTCTGAACCATGTGCCTGTTTGAGTGGATTTTAATTCAGCTTCTTTCACTCACAGCTCTACAGGACAATCAATGTATGACTTATCTTTACTAATTGCCTCCATTTGGTCATCGTGAGAATCTTGTTAGGAACATGAATGTGTCAACAAAGTGAGCAATAATTTAGAGTAGGACTCAGGGGCTCCACGTTGCTGGAGGCAATGAAGTTGCAGAACTGCCTAGAGTAAACCTAGTATTCAAAAGGCAGTTTAAGATAGACACCATATTAGAACGGGTTTATTCTGCAGCATGTTCAAAACAAATACGGTAACGAAGCAAGACTCGTCGACTGACAGTGTGCATTTGTGCAGTCCTTGCTCGATCAAAACAAATACGGTAACGAAGTTGCATGATCCTTTTTAAAAAGTATGTGCAAAAGAGAGTTGAACGCATATCTATTAGTATATCAATGTATTCAGATGAGAAAGGAAGAAGGCAAAAGAAAATAGGCTTTACTGACACAGCCACAAAAGCTTGTCGTTTTGACAAACACTTGATTTGCAGGGCAGTAAAGCATCAACAGTGGTGCTGAAAAATAAAAGAGAACACAGATATTCGTTGACGAATCAAATAGTTTTCCGGAAGAACAATCAATCAAAATGCACTTTATAATATGGAGACATATATATCCTACCTAAAATAGAAATATAGAGGCAGTGTAAGCTAAATCTTGAATCTAATCAATCGCACCTAAATAACAGCAGTTCTTTGTTTTGGCGGAGTAATCAACAGCAGAATTTAATCATCATGTATCATCCAAACAGCAACGTGGGGACTGGGGACTAAATTAGAAGAAGACCAAATCTGATGTTCAGTGGCTGCACTTGTATTCAGCGAACGTGTAGATATCCCACTTGATTTAACCGAACTACCTTGTCACCATCCCAACTTTTGAGCGCCGCCTCTTTCATTTGCAGACTGATGACAATCAAGAAAACACAAATTGTTAGATCGATCTCACTCATATCCTTGTAGCATCTGCAGGTTCTTCTCCAACAAGATGCCTTGGAGTGGACTTGGCGCCGGCTGAGGACCACGCTCGCACGGCACGCCGCCTCGTCAACACACTCTCGCCGGCGGGCGGTGGTTGACACGCACGTGTGTTGTGCCCTTCTCTCACAACGTCGGCAGAGGGGCGCGCTCGCACGACACGCCGCCACGACAACGCGATCTCGCCGGCGGGCCATGAGCGACGCGCAGGTGTGCGAGCACGGAACGACGCCGTCGCGTGTAAGAGGCAGCATCGCCGGTCAGCAGACTCGCGTGGAACGGTGACCTCGCGTTGAGAGGAAGTGGCAGGGAAGGGATCGAGTGGGAAAGGATGGGGTGATTGATTTGGATCGTGCGAGGCAGTCTATTTTTTTTTTCCTTGGAGACAAACTGTGCGTGCGCTGGGTGGGGAGAACAGAGGCATCTCGACCGTTTGATCAGTGTCTCTGAACGGTTGAGATCTAATTTTCCAGCCAAGTTTGTGCCTTTATAAGTAGTAAAGATAGAGATAGAGATAGAGATGATGAGGAACATGTAAGAGGAGAACGATTTCTACTCCATTGTTCCGGTGAATAACCCATATATATTAATTGAAAATAAAGCTAAGTAAATTTTGACCAAACTTAAAAAATTATTTAAGATTTTAATATTATATAGACATTATATGAAAATACATTTCATGTTGTATGTAGCAATATTAATTTTATACTTTACTTCCTCCGTTTGAAATTAATTGGCACAATTTTTTCTAAAATGAGCAAACGCACACAGTAAAGCGCGTGTACGTATCTAAACCAAATCTGACCTGAGTGTGTCAGTTAATTTGAAACAAAGTGTACATATATATACATATAAACAAAGAATTTGATCAAACTTACAAATTTTGGCTTTTCAAAAACTATATAGGCCTTATTTATTTATAAAAAACGGAGGTAGTAGTTTAGATGATTGCACCCCCTAGGGAAATTTTTTTTTTGAACAGAAAAGGTCCGAAGGACCCAATTCGCTGCCATTAAATTCCGTCGGTGCAAAATTACAGGGAGGTCCAACAGAAAGGAAAAATTACACACAAGCCCAGGAAATTTTGCAACAAAGACCCTGCGACTACTCCAGAACGTGACCAGGTCCTTCATCATCCTCCACCAGGAACCCGACGGAGCCCCACTCTCGGCTGCGACGCCAGCGCCGGGGACGACACCACTTGGGCCATCACTGCAGGTGAACCACCGAGACGAAGCTTGATGAGGCAGCAGGGAGCAGATGCCCTTCATCCTCTGAGTCTAGCGTGAAGGCGGAGACGCGCCGCCAATAGCCGCCGGAGAACTGCTTCACTTTGCTCGAACCCGCTACCGCAAGCCGCCCGAGACTGCTGAAAAAGCACCACCATGGCAACCAGACCAGCAGAGAAGGGGAAACACGCAACAACATGTACTACCCTGACACCACGCCATGAAAGAAGAAGTCAACGCTGCACCCCAAGCCCCCCTCGCCTCCACGGCCGGCCGGGACAAGGGGAGCACCACACCGACCACCCACATGCCATTCTTCCCCGCAACCACACCCTGCGAAGAAAGGCACCGGGATCCTCCACCCGCGCCAGATATCAGGTTCTAGACCCTTTATTTGGAGGCATCAGCCCCGGATCTGCCCTCCAACTCAAGCTCCGCCCACCGGAGCGACCTGGGACAGCAGATCAGGAACGGCCAGCTTTGGATCTCCGTCATCGACCCAAAGCTCCTCCGGGCAGGACGCCCAAACTGCGGCGAGAGACGCCGCGACAACTACCTACTGACTAACCTAACTACCCGGGCACCTCTCCTTCGCCACCTCCGGCCAGCATCGCCGCTGGAGGGGCTCGGGATCGGGCCAGCCTCTCTGGTCTTCTCTCTGGGTACTGTTCACTCGAGGAGAGGTGGGGGAACCGGGCCCTGCATGTCTTTCTCGTCACCTCTCCCCCCTAGGGAAGTAGACAGTCAGTTTCACCACGACATGGTACGGTTCTCGTTTGACCCTGTTGCGATAATTTTAAATCCGAGCACGTTACGTCTGGGGGAAGGGGTAGTCCGGCGGCCTGCCCTGCGCATTCTTTCCATGCCAGCAGGCACCGGCACCTAGAGTTGACCAAACTTCTTCCATTTCATCTCCATGCCCAGCTAACTTCATCATCTTTGCCTCCACGGTCTCATCTATCCGAACTGCAGCTCGACCCATGCTTCTTAATTTCTGCATCTGGGAGCCAATTAAGATTGATCAGCAGTAGCACCGCATCATCTTGAGCATCACAGCACTCCCCTCTCGAAATTCGAGTTGCAGATGGACTCTGACTCGCAGCGGTTGCTCAGGATCCAGCCCAACGAGCTCCGCTTCCCATGTACTGCATCTCTCCCCTGAACATTCCGTGTTTGCATTAATTTGTTTTAGCACATGCCTATGCCGTTGTTACTGATTCTTAGGGAATTGTTTTAGTGGTGTTGCTGTGTTTCTTAGCTTGGACTGATTTTGAAGCCAAACAGCCTCGTTGTTTTATTCAGAACCTGGACAGAATTTTGACGGCTTCGCTGTACTGTCTATGCTAAAATCTGTTTTCCTCTTTCTTATAATCGTGCAGTTGAGGTGAACAAGGAATCCTCGTGCTGTTTGCAGCTGATGAACAGAACGGATAACCACATAGCCTTTAAGGTAACTTGGGCTACTATTACGCTTCTGTTTCCACCATGCATTTTTAGACTTCCCCAGAGCACAGGACTCTACGATTCTATTGACGGAATGTAATGCCACATTTGACGAAAAATTAGGTTATGAACAATAAAGCTGAGAGGTACCGCGTTCAGCCCAACATCTCTATTGTGCCAGCGCGATCCACCTGCAATGTCAACGGTAGTGTTAATTCCCTTACCCATTCAACAAATTCGTTGGGATACTTCGTTTTATCTCTGCACAAAAGTTGACACTGTGATTTCGTAGTTACAATGGTAGCACAAACTGAGGCGCTACTAGAGATGCAATGCGGGGACAAGTTTCTCGTTCAGTGCGTTGTGGTGAGGGAGGGAACAATGGCTGAACATCTAATTCGAGAGATGGTAGTTCACATTCTAATGTCTCTTCATTTTTGTATTGTTTTTTCTTCAATGGCGCTAACAACTGAAGCTTGTGTAGTTTAAAATACATGCAGGTAATATAGTGGAAGAGGTAAAGCTGAAGGTTTTATTTGTACAACCACCATCGCCTGTGCGGGAAGCATCTGAAGGGGGTTCATCACCTCGTCCTTCATGGTCCGGTGTCGGAAACATAAATTATCATGATGTGAGATCTCTGAGTTTAAGTTGTTTGTTTCATTTCTTTGCTTGTCTTAACTACTTCAGATCTGATAGATTGTTGTCTAGATGCAGGCATCCCCTACCACATATCATACCATAGCTAAAATACCTTGCCACGAAATATAAGTATGAAGCCCTCTGATACCACCTTTGAATTGAAAAGTAAACAAATGGCAATTACCATATTTATTGATATGTACTCCCTCCGATTGGAAATAACTGTCGGTGACTTAGTACAAATTTTATGCTAAGTTAGTACAAAATCACCGACACTTATTTCTGATTGGAGGGAGTACTATATAACAGATACAAAATAAACTGGTGAACCATGCTAGTACAAAACGTGGGGTGAGCCACCCTTATAACACCTGATCGCACTGATTTACACTGTGTCAAGAATATTACATATGCATATTTTTATTTTTTGGACAAGACTAAGACAACTTGACCAATCCATACTCGAGCGGCAGATGGACTACGTCTCAAAGGAGTTTCTCAAGATCGAGCCAGGCACACTCTGCTTCCCCTGTACGACATCTCTCCACCGAACATTCTGTGTCTTTATTAATGTTTTGGCAAATGTCGATGTCGTTTTTTCCTGTGTTTGATGGAATTTTGTAGTGATGTTGGAGTATTTCTCACTTTGGACTGCAGTCTTTCTCAACGACAATAATTTATATGCGAATTTTTCATTAGGAGCATGGCCATAATTTGGTGATTTGTTAGTTTGTACTATTTGCTCTAAATTTTGTTCTCTCCTTCTATAATTCTTGTTCATGCAGTTCAGACAGAGCGGGAGATTCTGTGCCGTATGGTGCTAACGAACATAACAGATGACTACATTGCCTTTAAGGTAATTTTGAACTACTATTAATTTTATTTGTGCCATTAAAATTTATTCTTCCTCACAATAAATGACTCTACAGTCTTACAAAATGTAATTTTTTTAACACATTTGGCGAAATATTGTGCTTCTTAGGTTAAGAACACTAACCCTACAATGTATTGGGTTCGGCCTAACATTTCTATTGTGCCACCACGGTCCGCATACGACGTCAATGGTAGCATTAATTCCCGCCCATCCAGTGAATACATTAGGATGATTCGTTATGTTCGCACAAAACT
This sequence comes from Dactylis glomerata, assembly GCA_007115705.1. NCBI lineage: Eukaryota > Viridiplantae > Streptophyta > Magnoliopsida > Poales > Poaceae > Dactylis > Dactylis glomerata. The sequence continues at coordinate 3,928,368 of QXEO01000121.1, read as the reverse complement.
TGATAGTTGGTGTAATTTGCTAGTGACAATGAAGGCACAAGAAAAGGCACCGCCAAACATGCAATGCAAGGACATGTTTCTCGTGCAGAGCATTGTGGTGAGGGAGAGAACAACAAATCAGGATTTAATTGATGAGATGGTAGTTCACATTAAAACTTCTCTTTATTGTTGAATTACTTTTGCTTCAACAGTGGTAAGAGGTGGAACTTTCCTAGTTTAAAAAACACGCAGGTAATGTAGTGGATGAGGTGAAGCTGAAGGTTTTCTACGTACAACCACCATGGCCTGGGCGGGAGGAACCTGAAGAGGGTTTGTCGCCTCATCATTCAAGGTCCAATGTGGGAGACATATACACTCAAGATGTGAGAACTCTGACTTCATGTTGTTTGTTCCATTTCATTTTTTTATTAAGTGCTTCAGATGCGATTGGTTGTTCTCAAGATCCGGGCAACAAGGAAAAAATAATTTTACACCAAAGATTATAGTTTTTTTTGCGGGTAAAAGATTATAGTTGATGTCAACAATATCTTATTTGCCACCATAGGAAAAATATCTTCACTGATTTATGGATGTTACTTAACAAATCAGAGTTCTTCTTGAAACTAACCAAATTTATCAATCTTAAATTACTAACTTTTCTGGTAGGTTTGACCACACTAACATGATCGATTTACCATGTGTTTTTAACCAGATAAATTAGAGTTGATTGCATGGAGCTCACATTAGAGCCCACTTGCACTAAAGTTAACGTAGAGCAAAACAAGGATGGATAGTGGAGTGTAAATCTTATGCTTATTAATTTACTCCGGGATAATTCTTTGCATAGTGGAGTGCAAATCTTATGCTTATTAATTTACTCCTGGCTGCTGTCATACTCCAAAATATTTGTGATCTTGGCACTTCACTTGTGATAGTAACATGGTGGTAACATCAAGTAATAATGGTGTAGTGCAACACTGAAATGTATGGAAATTAACCAGGATCTACCTTTCATTTTGTAAAAGAAGTCTACATAATTCAGAGGCCGGGACAGCCCCATTTCAAAAAATGTCTACATAATTCATAGTTTGGTCTAGCACTCTAGCATTTACATTTTTTCTAGAATATTATTCTTTGATAGATATTCAAGGTAACCCAAAAGCGCTTACAATTAATCCAATGATCTTTTATGCAGACGGGATCAACACTACATAACATGACACTACAATATTTGAAAGACATCACAAACAACTTCTGTGATGAGGGGATACTTGGTAGAGGTGGTTTTGGTGTGGTATATAAGGTAATGTTAATTAGTTTTTTATTTCTCATAGTGGAAACAATACTTGAGAAAAACCAATTAATGAAGACATTAAACAGGGAGTGCTAGCAAACGGGAAAATTATTGCAGTGAAGAAGCTTGTGCAATCAATGTCGACGTCACAAGAGCAGTTTGAGAATGAGGTTAAGCTTCTTATGAAAGTGAAGCACCCAAATATAGTGCAATTAGTAGGCTACTGCTACGAAACACAACATGTACATAATAATCACGAAGGAAACTCCATTTTTGCTTGGAACACTCAATGCTTGCTTTGCTTGGAATGTCTACCAAAGGGAAGTCTTGAAAAGTATATTTCAGGTATGACATTGAAATATGAAATAGCTCTTTTATCTCTCTACTTTTCATATCTCCCAGGGATTGCAATTTATTGTGGTTTAATCATAGTACACAGTACCCGATTATTGTGATTAAGAAATGGCAATGTATAATGGAAATTTAAAATTCTTCTACATAGAGAGCACACAGAAAATGCCAATTGAATGCTCATATTGTATTCACAAATGTAGAGGCATCATCTGGACTTGATTGGTCAACACGCTACAACATAATTGAGGGGATTTCAAATGGTCTACAATACCTCCATGACCAAGATGGTGGTCCAATTATTCACTTGGACCTTAAACCGGCGAACATATTGCTAGATGAAAATATGATACCAAAAGTAACAGACTTTGGTCTATCGAGACTGTATGATCAAGAACAAACCATTCACACAGTAGTTACTAGTGGAACATTGTAAGTGAACCACCACTTTATAATAATTATAATTTGTAGTAATCAATGGCGTGCACTTTCTCTTAGTACTTCATGTATATTAATGCATTGATATTAATGCAGAGGTTATATGCCACCAGAATACCTAAAAGGTATAATCACACCTATGTCAGACATATTCAGTCTGGGTGTAATAATATGTGAGATAATAACTGGACATAGGGATTACCCAGATGATATTAGAAAATCTTCCACGGTCTTCATCGAGCAGGTAAGATAAACATCTATTCACTTTTTTAATATGGAGACCTATTATCCTAAATACCCTAGTAGATTCTACCATTATTATATAGTAATATTTTGATTTCTTTTTCAATTTCACAGGAGCTTAAAAAATGGATAAATGTGTTGCAGAAAGAACCGAGATGTTCTTCGCTAGAAATAGATTGCCAACAAATTAAAAGGTGCATTCAAGTAAGTCTAATGTGCTTGAATCCTGAACGGACCAAAAGACCTATAATAAAGAAAATTATCGATATGCTTCGAGGGTTGGAAAGCATGAATTGCTACTTAAACAAAGAGGTGACGTCACAACCCACATATGATAACATCGTGTAACATTTTTATTGCATGTAGTCAACTTTTCCTAACATAGACAGTACATAACAGTGTGTTTATATATTTGTGCCTACAAAATGAATAATCTATACCTTCTTCCATGCACTAGTGTGCATGAGCTATGTGCTTAGTGGTTACATTGTAGGACCATTCATGACTTGAAGTCCTATTAGCATGAATTTCTATGGCGTAGTATAGGTGGCAAAAATATTCCATTATTCGATTGTCTCGAAATGGTTTCCTTAGAGCAAAGTTGTCTGGAGAGTTTAAAATTAAGTATTTGGAAGGAAATCAAATTTCAGGCAAAGTTCATGGTTCTGAAATTGATTTTTTCCTTAGTTGTGAACATGTCTATTGTTTCAAGTATTGAACTTATGAGTTTCTATTCTCAAATCTATTTTTACGGTAATTCTAAAAAATATTATTTAGGCATATGTAAAGTTAACTCTCAAAACTTTGACTATCCATACATTCGAAATATAGTGGAACGTATGAAATGTACTACAACAAAAGTTGCCTGTACAATTTGTATTTTGGAGACAATGTCCATGTTCAACACAAAAAATTTATAGATCTTTAAAGAGTATAAATTAAGCAAAGTTTTACCAACAATCTGGTCTCATTCCAGTTATCAAGCCACGGCACCGAGGATGAAGCTCGAGTCTAGGAAAGGAGATCATCACAAAGTACATTGATCCTTCCTTTATGGTATGCCACCATAAACAACATGGACGCTTAGGAATTCTATAGAGATCTATACATATCTAACTTAATTAAGTTGGTTTTAATTGTTCTATAGGCCATTGGATCCATGTTTATGCTCGACTAGCGGACGCAAGACTTCTATTTTTCTTGTCTCATGTCCAAGTTGTAACTAGTGAATATGCAATTCAATGGACGCAGTTTGGACAAAAGATGAGAGGGATCCATGTATATGGGAGTTTGGTTTCTACACATTGATCACGTATAGGAACAACAACTTTGTATGCACAAGGGTACACATATATTCATGGTTTAATCTTAATATTCTTATTCCACTACTAATTGTGGCTGGTGTTGTAAGAATAGCGCTTGTGCTTTTGCAACTTTGCGTACTACATACTCCCTCTAAACATCTTATATTTCTAAACGGAGGAAGTATATCATATAATCTATTATAACTTCTGCAATAATCCTTGACACCAGGTTGGTATCATGGGTTCCAATAAAAATTACATAGTTAGATCCATCATGGATTCCCTACAATTGGATATCATGTAGTTTCGTTTTTTTTGCATATATATAAACTTGTTCAATGTGGTTATTCACTATATACGATAACCATTGTTGGGTAGACATTTTCAAGGACATACCCTTTTTTTAATTCTTAAGCACCATAGCGTCCGTCTCTAATACCAATCGAATGGGATCCTTTTATGTGAGCACAATCTTTATGTCTCCATTTCCCGGTTGTTGATTAGTTAAACGAATATATATGGGAAATTCAGCCCCCCCCCCCCCTATAATATATATAGAGTTTCAAGCTATCTATGACATACACCACACTTGAGCAGAGCTGACAATGGAGTAGTGGTACATGCAATCGATACATTTATTGCAAAAACTTTATAAAATAACGAGGCCGGGGAGACCTTAGACCTCGCTCTTATACGCTGTGCACGGCTACCACTGATCCACTAGAGAGTTCTCTTGCGAAATCGCACAGCCATAATGCATTATTCATTTGGACCACACTGCATGATAAATTGAATTATCTACAACTTAGTGAGTGTATCTCGAAGGTGGTGTGTTGGCTCCTTGGTGCATACACTAGTGGAAAAAGGGGCTTCCATCTGCCACCTTTAGTCCTTAAACTGTTTGGGCCGGGACTAAAGGGGGCATTAGTCCCGTTTCGTGCCGCTGGAGTACGGCCAGCACCCAGTCCTGGTCGTTAACATTGGCCGAGACTAAAGGGGTGGCGGGCGGGAACCCCACGGGCAACAGCCTTTAGTCCCGGCCCGTGTTAACGACCGAGACTAAAGGGTGACCTTTAATCCCGGCGTTTAACACGGCCCGGGACTAAAGGCCTTCGCCTACAAAATGGAGCTTCTCTTCCCCCGAGCCTGCAGTACAGCAATGGTGGTCGGGAGCTTGGCTTAAGTGGGGAGGTCATGCCCAATTTTTTTATCAAAATTATCCAAGATTTTGAGTTATTTCATCTATCCAATTGGTTCTAAAGGTTAGCAACTTCACTCTCTCATCTTTAATTGCTAGTTTAGCTCATATAATGCTCTAGATGTGGTGAGATTTGTGGATTTAGTTTGGGAGTAATTATGGGAGTTTATTTGATTTATATGGAATTTGAGCTTAAATTAATTCCTTAGTTTGCATATGTGTAGAGTTGGTGTACTTATATGTTGACCAAAATGAGTATGGAGTAGAAATTTTTCATGCACATATATAGCTCTTTTTATGCTCAAAAAAATAGAGGGATTTGTGGAGTAATGTTAGAAAGTAATATGGGAGTAATTGTGATCTTATGTGATTTACAATAATAACTTTTGATTAGGATTTGTTTGCAATAATAACTTGCAAGTATAGGGCATTTTCTTGATTCATTTTCATGCACATAGCTCTTTTTATGCTCAAGAAAATATAGGGATTTGTGGAGTAATGTTAGAGAGTTTTGTGGGAGTATATGTGATTTATATGCAATGTGAGTTCATTCCTTGTATTAATTTGGTTTATTATATACTTACATAATAATGCAGATGAACCGGCAATGGATGCGCGGTAGCCGAGTCTCAAGCGAGTTCATTAGGGGCTTGCAGGGTTTCCTCGGTGTGGCTGATGCGAACAAGCGGAATGGTTTTATTGGTTGTCCATGTAGTGTGTGTAAGAATCAGAAGAATTACTCTTCCTCAAGAACCCTTCACGTGCACCTGCTTCAGCACGGTTTCATGCCCAGCTACAATTGTTGGACCAAGCACGGAGAAAGAGGTGTTACAATGGAAGACAATGAAGAAGAGGATGATGACAACTATCCTGAGTTCCCTGAATACGGTGATACTTTCATGGGAGAAGCTGAAGGGGGAGCTGAAGGGGGAGTTGAAGGGGAAGCTGAAGGAGAGGCACATGATGAGCCCCCTGATAATCTCGGTCGGACCATTGTTGATGCACGAAGAGAATGCGAAACTAATAAGGAGAGGGAGAAGTTGGATCGCATGTTAGAGGATCACAAAAAGTCCTTATACCCAAACTACCAAAATGGTCTGAAAAAGCTGGGTAGCACACTTGAATTATTGAAATGGAAGGCACAGGAAGGTCTATCTGACTCCGGATTTGAAAAGTTGCTGAAAATGATGAGGAATATGCTTCCAAAGGATAACGAATTGCCCACCAGTACTTATGAAGCCAAGAAGATTGTCTGCCCTCTAGGTTTAGAGGTTCAGAAGATACATGCATGTCCTAATGACTGCATCCTCTATCGTGGTGACTACGAGAATTTGACTGAATGCCCGATATGCACTGCAGTGCAGTATAAGATCAGAGGAGATGACCCTGGTGATGTTGAGGGCGAGCCCCCTTCGGAAGAGGGTTCCTGTCAAGGTGATGTGGTATGCTCCTATAATACCATGGTTGAAATGTTTGTTTCGGTGCAAAGAGCATGCCAAGTTATTGTGATGGCACAAAGATGACCGTTTGTCAGACGGGATGTTGAGACACCCTGTTGATGGGTCTCAATGGAGAAAGATCGACAATAAGTTTTAAGATTTTGCAGGTGACGCAAGGAACATACGGTTTGGTCTAAGTACAGATGGCTTCAATCCTTTTGGGGAGCAGAGCTCCAGTCATAGCACCTGGCCCGTGACTCTATGCATCTATAACCTTCCTCCTTGGTTGTGCATGAAGCGGAAGTTCATTATGATGTCAGTGCTCATCCAAGGTCCAAAGCAACCCGGCAACGACATTGATGTGTACCTAAGGCCATTAGTTGATGAACTTTTATAGCTATGGGCCAAACCAGGTGTACGTGTGTGGGATGAGCACAAACAAGAGGAATTTGACTTACGAGCATTGATGTTTGTTACCATCAATGATTGGCCTGCTCTTAGTAACATTTCAGGAGAGACAAACAAGGGATACAAGGCATGCACGCACTATTTACAAGAGACTGAAAGTATATATTTAGCTAATTATAAGAAGAATGTGTACCTATCACACCGTCGATTTCTTAGCAAAACTCATGCCATAAGAAAAAACGGCAAGCATTTCAACGGTAAGGCAGATCACCGGGACAAGCCTAAGGAACATACTGGTGATGATGTATTCGATATGGTCAAAGATATAGAAGTAATCTTTGGAAAGGGTCCAGGCGTACAATTTGTTCCGCATGACGCAGATGGACACGCACCCATGTGGAAGAAGAAATCTATATTTTGGGAGCTTGAGTATTGGAAATTGCTAGAAGTCCGCTCTGCAATCAACATGATGCATGTGATGAAGAATCTTCGCGTGAACCTGCTAGGCTTCTTGGGTGTGTATGGGAAGAAAAAAGATAGAAAGGAAGCTCGACAGGACCAGCAACGTGTGAAGGACCCAGAAGACCGGCATCCAGAACTGTTTCAAGGTCGCGCCAGCTACACTCATACCAAAGAAGAGAAGATCACCTTTTTTGAATGCCTTAACAGTATCAAGGTCCCGGCTGGATTCTCATTGAATATAAAGGGAATAATAAATATGGCAGAGAAAAAGTTCCAAAACCTAAAGTTTCATGACTGCCATGTGATTATGACGCAATTGCTTCCAGTTGCATTGAGGGGGCTTCTACCGGAAAATGTTCAACTAGCAATTGTGAAGCTATGTGCATTCCTCAATGAAATATCTCAGAAGGTAATCAATCCAAAAGATCTACCACGGTTACAGAATGATGTGGCCCAATGTCTTGTCAGCTTCGAGCTAGTGTTCCCACCATCCTTCTTCAATATTATGACGCACCTCCTGGTTCACCTAGTCGAAGAGATTTCCATTCTCGGCCCTGTATTTCTACACAATATGTTCCCCTTTGAGAGGTTCATGGGAGTCTTAAAGAAATATGTTCGTAACTGTGCTAGGCCAGAAGGAAGCATCATCAAGGGATATGGAACAAAGGAGGTCATTGAGTTTTGTGCTGACTTTGTTCCCGACCTTAAGCCGATTGGTCTTCCTCAATCGCGTCATGAGGGGAGACTGAGTGGAAAAGGCACGATCGGAAAGAAACCAATGATATGTAGGGATGGTCATTCTTTGACTCAAGCACACTACATAGTTCTACAAAATTCTCTCTTGGTGGCTCCGTACAGTGAGGAATACAAGAATATTGTACGCTAAGCAAACCCAGGGCAGTCTGAGTCCTTTGTTTTACAGCTCCACATGGCGACTTTCAGCGATTGGTTGCGAAAACGTCTCATGGATGACAATGTTGTTGAAGAGCAGTTGTACTTGCTGGCCAAATTACCATCTTCGACTATATTGACTTTCCAAGGGTACAAGATAAATGCGAATACATTTTACATGGTCGCCCAAGATAAGAAGAGCACCAACCAAAACAGTGGTGTCCACTTTGATGCAGTAACCGGCAAAGGGCGAACGGACACATATTATGGTTACATAGACGAGATATGGGAGCTTGATTATGGACCTACCTTTAAGGTTCCTTTATTTCGGTGCAAATGGGTGAAGATGACAGGAGGCGGGGTAAAGTTGGACGAGTAATACAGAATGACAATGGTGGATCTCAACAATCTAGGGTACCTTGATGAACCATTCGTCCTAGCCAAAGATGTGGCTCAGGTTTTCTATGTGAAGGACATGACTAGCAAACCAAGAAAAAGAACCAAAGTGAATACATCATGTGATGAACCAAAGCGCCACATAGTTCTTTCAGGGAAAAGAACCGTCGTGGGAGTGGAGGACAAGACAGACATATCACAAGATTATAATCAGTTTGGTGAAATTCCGCCCTTCAGAGTGAACACTGACACAAGCCTCAAGTTAAATGATGAAGATGCTCCATGGTTACGCCACAATCGTAAGCAAGGGACACTAGCGAAGAAATGATGTGTAATCATGTATTAAACATTTTGTGTAATGTATTATTCCAATATTTCGGGTGCACCATGGCATTACAATGAATTACTAAAGCATTTTAGTATTAATGAGCAAGTTAATAATATTTAATACTTATCTAATTAATTACTAAACCATTTTAATAACAAATATAGCCTTGTTTGAGCATATTTCAAATTATAGCAAAGTGTATGAATAAATAAAATGAGCAATTTATGAATATACAAATTAGAGGTTTATAAATCTAAATAAGAAAGTTAATAATGTTTAATACTTATATAATGAATTAGTAAGTAACAAATACATCATTATTTAAGCATATTTCAAATTTTAGCAAAGTGTATGAACAAATAAAATGAGCAATTCATGAATATTTTTTCTAATTGTTTTCAGGAAACAAGACCAGCATTATTTTGTAGATAAATTTAAAACAAGACTAATACAATTGGTTTCACTAAATTTAGATTTGTAAATCTTTAGATATGAATTTTCAAAGTTTCTATAAGCATATTTGGAGTATTTTAATTATGTAAAATTATTGGATTATGATATAAATATGAGAATAGTGGCATTTGATAGATATTTAAATTTGTGATTTGTAGGATTTTGAATCACTCGATTTGCAGTTGTAGATTTCTCAGAAATTTAATTTGAATTTTCAGTCAAGTTATGAATTGCAATTTGTTAACTTTATTTGAAAACATAATTTAGTCCCAGTCGCTGAAACGGCCTGGGACTAAAGGTCCCTGCGCGCGCGATTTTGGAAACCGCCCAAAATGTGCCTTTAGTTCCGGGCCTTTTTACCATCCGGGACTAAAGAGTCTTTAGTCCCGGATCGTATTACCAACCGGGACTAAAGGTCCCGGGCTATATAAACGCGCGCACCGCCCCGTGCCTTCTCTGTCTCGATCCAGATGAAGAAGACGAAGGGCGAGCGCACAGAGAAAGCTTAGGCGGAAGCGAACCGCCATCGCCGTCCCGCGCGCCGCTGTCCCACGCGCTCGCCGTCACCCACCGCCGTTGCCCACACCACCGTCGCACGCCACCGTCGCTCGAAGCCGCCACCACCGTCGTCGTCCCGCGCGTCGCCGCCGTTGTCCGATCCGAGCCCGCTCGCCGCCGCCGTTGCCGTCCCACGCGCCGCCGTCCACGCCGTCGCCGTCCCGCGCGCCGCCATTGTCCAAAGCCGTCGCCGCCGTCCGAAGACCGGCGCCGCCCCTCGCCGCCGGCCACCTCCACTTTGCCGCCAGTGAGCACCATACACCACCGTCGGCCTTTTATTTTTGTTACAATTTTTTATAGCATTTTAGTTAGAATTTAGTTATAGAATTTTAGTTATAGCATTTTTAGTTAGCTTTTTATACTTAGGATTTTTAGTTAGCTTTTTTAGTTAGATTTTCAACTTAGCATAGTTAGTTAGCTTTTATACTTAGCATTTTTACTTAGCATTTTTAGTTAGAAATTTTAGTTAGTTTAGTTAGTTAGAAAAATTTACATATGGGGGCGTTGGCCGGGCGCCGACGCGGTGGGGGAAGGCCAACCTTTTTTTGGTTATTGATCAAATATATGTATGAAATAGGGGCGTTGGCCGGACGCCGACGCGGTGAGGGGGTCTTCCCCCACCGCGTCGGCGCCCGACCAACACCCCTTTTTTTTGGTTATTAATCAAATATATGAACCAAATGGGGGCGTTGTCCGGACACCGACGCGGTGAGGGGGTCTTCCCCCACAGCGTCAGCGCCCGGCCAACGTCCCCTTTTTTTGCTTATTGATCAAATATATGTACCAAATGGGGGCATTGGCCGGACGCCGACGCGGTGAGGGGGTCTTCCCCCACTGCGTCGACGCCCGGCCAACGCTCCCTTTTTTTGGTTATTAATCAAATATATGTACCAAATGGGGGCGTTGGCCGGGCGCTGATGCGGTGAGGGGGTCTTCCCCCACCGCGTCGACGCCCGGCCAATGCCCCCTTTTTTGGTTATTAATCAAATATGTGTCACTAACTTGTTTTACCTATCTTTAGAAGAGACATGGATGGTGAAAATGACCCAAGCCACCCCAAAGAATTCTTATATGGCATGATACGCGGTGAGAATGTATATGTGCATCACGAAGGTGCCGACCGAGAAGACCCCGGAGTAGCCGGCCAAGAAGGTGCCGACCGAGAAGGTGCCGGAGAAGATGAACTTGAAGAAGATGTTTCGTCGTTTCTTAACCCTTCCAGTGACGGAATGGAGATAGAAACATTTGACGACGAAGGGCAAACAAACACCGATGCCAAACGGCAATTGCAAACAAACGCCTATGGTGAGGTATATAGATTTAGCTTTTGGTGGTACGAAGGGAATATGCATATATGTATTAATGAATCTTTCTTTTTTCAGCCCTCCGGATCGAGCAAATCGTATTCTAAACGAGGTCCGAGCCAAAAGTTGAATGCAAACCAAACGCTGAGCATCGATGTAGTATCTCCAGATGGCAAACCGTTGGAGCCAAAACAGCACGCAACAAAATTTATAAATCAATGCGGAGTGATTGTTAGGGACATGATCCTGACCACGGTTCAAGAATGGAACGAGCCAAAGAAGGCACGTCCTGGAGCTACTTTTGTGAACAAGAGATCCAACAAAGACCTTTGGAGGAAGCTCATGACAAATTTCATTATACCTCCGAAGTACTCCAAGAAGGATGATGATGGTAATGAAATTTCGGGTGGACGTGAAAGGAGAAGGAGAGTCAAACAGTACGCTCTCAAGAAGATGGCTGAAGCATTCCGGGGCTTCAAGAAAATGTTATACGCGAAATATATCGCGAAAGAGAAAACTCCAGTGTTCGAAGGAGCATATGAGAAGTTGAGACAATAGTGGCCTGAATTTGTGGCATTCAAGGCTTCTGAGAGAGCCAAGGAAATGTCAGAAAAAATAAGGCAAATGCTGAGAATAAGGAACATCACCATATTTTGGGGCCAGACGGCTACAAGAGTGCAGTGCCTAAGTGGGAAGCTATGGAGAATGAACTGAGGAATAAAGCAATCACTCTAGCTACAGAGGGATGGCCTGAAAGGGCCAAGCACTGGTGGTACGGATATGGAGGATCGTTAGACCCGGCAGCAGGGGTGTGTGTTCATCAGAAACAGACCTTTACTCCCACAGCAAAACTTGTTAAGGCAATGGAGGATGCTCAAGCGGGATTGATCCGTGTCGACTGAGAGAACGACGAGCTGACACACGCCCTCGGGAATCCTAAACACACAGGATGAACATGAGGCAAAGGCGCCAGTGTTCCATGGAAGGAAGGGTTTTCCCAGCACGAAGATCCGTACGGTTACAAAAGCCGTAAGAGAAAGAAGGATCGGGAAGCAGATCGGATCGGCAAGGTAGAACGTAAATTAGCTGACATGAAGAGGATGATGCATCAACTTAGCCAGGGAGGCGGATCTCGGCTGCAGGAAGATCCAGCATTGGATCTTAATAGTCAGCGGAGAAGCAGCGTGGCTTCCATGGAGGTCCCAGTTGATGAGCATGATGCACGGATTATCGATGATGCACCGGGGTCTCGCTACCCCGTGGATGATGTTAGGGAGATGACAAATTGTGATCTACATCAGCCAATGAAGAACATCACCTTCAAGGTGGCAAGCGACGACACTTTACCTTGTCTACCTGAAGCACTCCACCATGGGAACCCGATACCGGCTGGCTATGCTCGTGTCTCGGTGCTTGACATAGTCTCGGGGTTCAAGAACCTAGAGCTTGATTTTGCTACACCTGAAGGGGATCAGAGACTTGGAAATGTCAAGCGCCAAATCATTTTATGGAAAAAGAAATACATGAAGTTTCCAAGCTCAGCGCCAAGTCCACCCTCCCCCGGTGAATGTCGTCCACCTACGCCGCCCCCGGGTCCATCTCGGGCACTGCGTCAGCCGACGCCACCCCCAGTCCACCTCGGGCACCGCGTCAGCCGACGCCACCCCCGAGTCCACCTCGGGTGCCACGTCAGCCGACGCCGCCCCTAGTGCACCTCCCGCGCGTCAGCTGGCGCCGTCCTCCAGTGCACCTCCCGCGCGTCAGCCCTCGTCGTCCTCCAGTGCACCTCCAGTGCGTCAGGCGAAGCCGCCCCCCAATACTACTCAGACGGGGAAAAAGCATAGCATGGCCGCTACAGTTAGTACTACTGATAAGGTAGTACATAAGACCACGAAGATACCAGAGCCATCGCTAAAGCCTCTTCCCCAGAGATCTTATGACCGGACTCTCGAGGAAAGCAACGCGATTTTGGTAGCCAAATTGAAGACCCATTTTGCACCGAAAGTGCCCGAGCCCAAGCCGACATTCAGCGAGAAAGACAAGAAGTGGGCTATAGGGTTTATTACTCAACCAACACAATATAAGATGAATCTGCCATCAGACTATAAACGCAAAATTGAAAGGCAAAGTATAGCCAAGAAGGCAAAAAGAAGCGGGAAACAAATTCCCCAGCTTGGCAAACAGAAGAATCAATCGGTCCCCCAGCTCATAGTCCCCCCCCCCCATATCCATACGTCCTTCAGAGCCGTTTTGGATATGGACCGATTGTTATTGGACCCCAGAGTAGTAGGAGCTGCAAAACTATTGGGTATAACTGTAATGCAGGCCAAAGAGATAACAGACGGATTGAATATGCCTCTTCTGGCTTTGTTAGGCCTTGAAGAAGCTCCAGTGGGAGAGATAGTAGAGAGATATGTTATGGGGGGCCTCTGATCAAGCATGAGGAGGAAGGCCATCTATGAACACATATGCGAAATCTGAATGGCTGGTACAAGGCGCACAAAAAAAAGAGACTTCATACGTTTTATCGCCGCAGACGTTAGAGGGGAGCATTACTTCAAAAGATACCTGATACATATTCCATTGGACGAATTGTTTCAGTTATTCAATCAGCGCGACCTCGACAAGTCTATCATGAGTGTCTATTGTTGGTAAGTGATTTATATTGAAGTATCTAGCTAAGCTCGTTCATTACATGTAATATATTATCTTAATTAACTATATGATTTTTGTACACTATTATGCAGATTTAAGATGTTCGAATGCAAACAAAAGGGAATCTATGACGTTGGTTTCATTGACCCATATATCGTTAATGAAAAGACGTTACAAGGTCACCCCAAAGACGTGGAGAATGACCTGTTCAGATTTTTTGCCAAGCAAAGTCTTAAAAAGGGAAATTCTATTTCCTTACAACTTCAAGTGAGTGTTTCTATCTTGTACACATTCTTTTTTGCTTACTCGATGTTAAGTGTAATTGATAAGTTATGCATGTGTGTCTACAATTACCACTGGATTTTGCTAAAGATTCAATTTGACACATCAAGTGTTGTAATCTTGGACTCATTGGATAAGCCCGACGTCCTGTTTAGCGACATGAAAGCAATGCTGCAGAAGTAATTTCAATCATTACCCGACTATATCAGCTCCTTTCATAATTTCCTGATATCGAGTATTTAATAACTCATTTATTCATTTTCTTTGCCCCGCAGCGTTTGGACACGTTTCAGAATGTCGGTAGTAGGTGAATTCGAAGAACAACTAACTTTTAAAAAGATAAAGGGTTTGCAGCAACCACCGGGGACCAATCTCTGTGGATTCTACGTCTGCGAGTTCATCCGGTGGTACACCAGTAAGCGGAGAGCACATTCCACGGACTTTGATGTATGTAATTAATATTCACATTTTTCTTTTATTATAATCAATTGTGTTGAGTTTCATCCAACTTATATATATCCATATCGATCTTTTTAAAGTTGTATGTGATGCGGCAGAAGCTCCTACCAACCCAGCGCCTAAAAGCAATTCAAGAGGAGCTGGCAGGATTTATGATGAGGGAGGTCCTATGTGAGAAAGGAGAACACTATGTGGAGGACGAGGAACGCTAATTTAGTGATCTCTATGTAACTTAGCTTGTTTGAAACTTGTTAAAAAATAGTTGTACGTAAACTTGTATGGAACTTGTTTAAAAAATAGTTGTACATAGACTTATTTAAAATTGTAGTATATACAGTCGCAAGACATCGTATAATATTATATATGCGTGCACCAATATGTAATGTGTATGTACTAATCATAGAATATGGGTACGGAAACTCGCTTGAAATTAAAGTGAGCCCTAATTAACCATAAACCCTAAACCTATAATCTAAAACAGAAATGAAAACACAAACAAAAAATTTTAGTCATGGTTCTTATTACGAACCGAGACTAAAAGTCCCCGATCCGGTGCTCCCAGCCGTGCTCACGTGGACGGCCATTAGTCCTAGTTCATTTGCAACCGGGACTAAAGGGTGGGGGCCTTTAATCGCGCTTTGCTAGTCCCAGTTGGGCAACAGGGACTGATGGCAGTTATGGACCGGGATTAATGACCTTTTTTCCACTAGTGATATCAACCTATTATAAAAATGCATAATTGTTTTAAAAAAAATGACAAAAGAATCCAAGGAAATTTTTGTGTTTACATCCGAACATTATATGTTCGCACATAAGTTTTTGGGACAAGGAACATTTTATGTGGTATATGTAAAAAAATATAAAAAATATCTCATGAATAGTGTTGGAGCATCGAAAATTGTCTTTTTTTACATGGACACAAAAAATATTCTTTCAGTCCCGATAATTTGTGTGCGAACATAGAAGGTCCGGGCGTACGTGCGAATATTTTTATCTGCATTTTTTAACATTATGAAATATGTTTTCAAACAATGGGTTCTTATGCACCCGATGAGATGAATTAGATTTCCTGTATATCTCCAGTTCACCGTTGTGGGATAAACAGTTCCTTGTTGTATTATGTGTTACATTATTCACTAACAACAACTTTAGCAGAGAACAAAGGAATCAGCACCCTAAAATTGTTTTTAGCACATTGCAAAAAAAAAATCAGCACAAGGGGGCGTCCACTAGGGGTGTAAATGGGTCGGACGGATATTTCTCGTACCATATCATCTACCATTTTTTTCACATTCGTAACAGATCAGATGTTAATCAGGTTAAGGTTACGTATTCAAATGCAGATATACTGGTCACAAATCTATACTCCCTCCGACCCATATTAGTCTTCTCTAATACGGATGTATCTACCACTAAAATGTGTCTAGATACATCCATATTGGCGAAGAGTATTATGGGTCAGAGGGAGTACCTAATAATAAAGAGAGCAAAGGTTCCATGGTTTGGTTTTTTCTGTATTTTCCAAAAATAACGGTTCCTCCGACGTCGTCTCTACCGCCTCGTATTCGGAGCCGATCGCATTCGGGGCGGTAGCCATGTAGGGTGACGCGCAGGATTCCCGGGCGACCTGGACGTCTACGCGACGTACCGGTTCTCCTGCCCGTTCGAGCTGAGCATCAGCATAGCGTGAACACGACGGCCACGAGCAAAGGCGCGACGCTGGTGAATCTCGCGAACCACGCGTACTGGAACCTCGCCGGTCACGACGGCGTCGCGCTACACGGTCCTAGACGACACCAAGATCCCGACGGGCGAGATCGCGCCTGTGGCTGGCACCATCTACGACTTCCGCGCACCGACACCCGTACGTGGGCGAGCACATGGACATCGTCCCTGGCGGCGGCGGGTGCGAGCTCAACTTCGCCGTGGATGGGCAGCAGGACGCGTACGTTCCGGCAGGTGGCGCACGTCAAGGCTGCCAGGCGCAGTTCCCGTCGTCGATGACGTGCAGAGTCATCTCAAGCATTGTGATATTCCTTGAGGAACTCTAATGCTAACCCATGGTCTGCCTGAAAGCTGAAACACTGATGGATGCCATCAATATCCAGCTTATGGATCAAAGTTGTGGTCTTGTGATCGACCGATTGATCACCCGCTGCAAGAAGCCATGGAGGCCAGCTTTTCTACCGCGCTGGTTGTCCCCACGTCGGGGGCAGAAGGCAGTCAGCGGTGGCCATCATCAGAACGTCCGACAGCGTCCGTTGCAGCTTCTCCATGCTCTGCGACAGCTCATCCTCCACCTACGGCAACGATTGCCGCAGACTATACACCGCCATAGCCTCCTGATCCGTCAGAGTGACTCCAGCTGCGAACTAAATATCATCAAAATAATTCAACTCGTAACATGTCAAGAACACAACGCTGCACGTAGTTTTCCAATTTCTGAAGCTGAGCTTGCTAATTACATTTAGGACGTCGGATGACCGGAAGCATCCGCACAAAGGAGCCCAAACTGCAACAGATGTGGCCATTGCAATCCGTGAAGGTTTTAGATGGTTCAGGGATGCATGAGCAACGATGCTACGTTGCGATACCAGATCGATCTGTTCTTATGTATGTAGTTTACCATTTGCGGACAGGGTTTTGTTTTGCTCTCAGGTGCATATGCACCATTTATTTAAAATACATTTTTGAGATATTTGAAAATGTTAAAAAATCAAACAAAAATATTTTGTGTGCATCGCCATGTTCTACGTGCCCACGAAGTCGTTTCAAGAAAAAAATAACTTCGCATGTGGTCTATGTAAAAATGATAAAGTTTGGTACTAAAATATCTATTTTTCACGAAACTTTGTGTCGAGATACGTATATTTTTTCCTATTTTTTGACATTTTAAAATTTTATTTCTAGATAAAGGAAGCATATACACATGGGATCAAAAGTGCATTTCTGACTTTTTGCTTACTTTTTTGTTTGCAACCATTTAAAATAGGGATTTCTATTTTCGTGCCCTCAGGTGGTTAGTTGTACTCAGTTTTCCCCAGCTCCTTAGTTTTTCCTCAGTTTTCCCCAAGCCGTTGTCTGAAACCCTCAAGGAGCTCGGACGTGAGGATTCCCGTTAAGTTGACCGTTTCCGTGCTGACGTGTGGGGCCGCGTCGTGTGGGGCCGCGTCACGTGGGGCTGGTAGAAAGGGACCGTTTCCGTGCTGACGTGTGGGGCCGCGTCGTGTGGGGCCGCGTCGCGTGGGGCTGGTAGAAAGGGACCGTTTCCGTGCTGACGTGTGGGGCCGCGTCGCGTGGGGCTGGTAGAAAGGGACCGCGTGGGACAGGACGAGACCGCGTTTGGTTGTACGTGAGAGCTCGGTTCTGTCTCTCTCGGGCCAAATTGGCATTGACTTTTCAGAGCGCCTTTTCAGAGCGCCTTTTTTCCCTCTCTCTCTGTAAACAGTTCTCTCTCTTTTCACCAAATTAGTATCAAATCTAGAGAAGCTTCTATTTCTGTCTTTCTTCAATGATTGCTGCCTTTTGGCCCTCGTTTTTTGCCCAATATGGTAACAAATCTAGAAGCTAATCTAGAAGCTAGTATAGTATAATACATAAAATGCATACAGCAGCCAAAAAAAGCCAATAACGATGTTAATATTCATGACAAACTAAGCTGAAAATAATATAAGACGCAATGTATGCCCAACATGAAGGTTCTTCATTCTTCATCATATATTTCGGAGTCGCTATATTCCATGAGACGAAAAAAATATTGACTGAACTCCTTCCGTCTGCAGTGTGCAGCCAATAGATCCTCCAAAAGGTATGGCCTTTGTTCTTTTTTCATACCGTCGGAATCTAATCTATCCACAAGTCGTGGCCACTCATCCCAGGCCTTTCTATCATCAAAGTACTGTCTGATATAACCGCCCTCGTAGTAGATGCAGCCAGGTCGAACTGTCGGGTGCACTCTGGTGTCGACGGAGATACACCGTTTATAACTGACGAAGAAGGCACGACTGCCAATATTGACGGCATGGAGAGAGCGGCTCTCAGTGTCCACACGGTACACCAATGGTTGACCTTCCTCCAAATACCTGTTGCCAGGGCTGCCGCCGAACAACACAAGCAGCAGATCACCATCAGACTCCACAAGGTAGAACCTGTCAGTTCCAAGTTCTGGAAATGAAAATAGTGTCTCCATGTTGATAGTGCTCGCGCGCTTCTCCAACTGGACATTGTTGGTGCACACTAATGTTCCGACATCAAAATTGTTCACAGCTATTGCATACAATTCACCATTGAACGGGGTAAGGCAACTGAGAGAATCTTCCTCGATCGAAAATCTTCCTTCTCCCCAATCTTCTACATCTATATCCTTAGTAGGAGAGCTCTCATCGACCCAAGCAATTTCATTGGGGTAACCTGTGCAAATGAAGACCATAGTCGGGGACTTCATTACAGCGACTGACTCCACAATCATAGATGGCATCTGCGCCTCAAACGTAGCGTTCAATGTCTTTGTGAGTGGGTTCAGAAGCCGTATCTTGTGCGGCTGGTTCCTCTAGGCAAGCACGATGACGCCACGGTAAAAGCCGACGAAGTAGTATCTAAAAGGGAGTTGATGAAGAAAACATTCAGCACTAAGATGTTTACGATTGAAAATAAAAATAGATTAACTCTATAGATATAGAGGAATTTGAACCTTGCATGAACTTCCGTTAGATCGATGGTGACGTAGCGGGATGTGCGGAGGTTGAGGAAGGAGAACTCAGCGGCGCGTGGAAGGGCGTGTTCTACCAGGATCCATTCGTGCAGGTGCACGTCGGGCTCAGGTAGATCTGAGCGCCAATTTGTACAAACTTGCCTCAAAGCAGCGTAGGTGTCCACGTACTCCTCGTTCGCCAGTAAGCAGTCGCCGATCTTGTGAAGTGGTCCGTCACCCTTAAGAGAGGCCCAGTTCACGGAGGCGCCGCGCTTGGATGCGCCGCCCTCGGATGCGACGGGCTCGGAGGCGATGGGCTCGGAGGCGACGGGCTCGGGGGCGACGGCCGCCGGCGCATTCTTCTTCTCCATCGCCGGCAGGGGAGCGCGCGTAGGGCGGCTGAGGTTTTTTTGAGAAGGTGATGGGACGTGAGAGGCGTGGTTGCGTGCGTGAGTTATGATGAGACTGTGTGCAGAGGGAGGGAGAGGGGCTCTGTACTGGCAAAGTGACGGTTCGTCTCAGCAGTTGACGTTTTGGTCTCAACACGCGCACCGCGCGGCTAACCGCTGCTCACCGCGACACGCGTCCGTGGGACTACACGTCAGCACCGTTACGTGTACTCAGTTCTACCCTCGAATCTTACACTGGAAAAATATATGTACTCAGTTTTCCCCTCGAGTACTAATACTGCCTAGTGCAATATACTCAGTTTTACCCTCAAGTGGCTGGTCAACAGAGAGTCAACAGATGGGATTAAGCCATCTAATTGAGTCATTTCATGCGCAAAAAAAATCAAAAAAATAAAATCATAGTGCCTCCAACTCATGCGCAAAATAAAATCATAACAAACATATATAAATCAAGTTTTCACACAAATGGCCACTTCTGAAATCACTAGTAGCTATGAAGGTTCATGGCTTTCCACTCAAACCCCTTCTCAAAACATCTATACCCAAAACATAGTTTGTCTGAATGAGGCCATAATTTTTACACTCATGTATATTTGAATTGCTAATACTTTGAGGTAGGCCAACATGGGTTTCATTGTACAAAACATGTGTTTTTCTTTTTCTAAATCTCTTATTTGAATTCCTTAGCCTTTTTACTATTTACTTGCCCTTGTATCCTTGATACTACTCAGTTTTACCCTTTCCCTTCTCACAGAAGCCCAAACTTGGCCTGATTGGTCGAGCTGTTGTCACACGGATCGTGCCCACCTATCGTCGATCCTATGATCCAACGGGCAGGATCGTGCCACCCTCTCTCTATCTGTCGGTGGCAAACTACTACCCCTCTATGTATGCTAAATGACGAGTTTGCCACCGGATTCAACAAGTTGGGTAATCACGAATTTCTTTTAGGCATTACTTTTCACGGTAAAATAATAAACTATCACGAATTTCCATTTCTTGTAGGCATTACTTTTCACGTTGAAATGATAAACTATCACGAATTTCCATTGCTTGTAGGCTTTACTTTTCACGGTAAAATGATGAACTATCACGAATTTCCATTTCTTTTACGCATTACTTTTCACGGTAAAATGATAAACTATCACGAATTTCCATTTCTTGTAGGCATTACTTTTCACGCTGAAATGATAAACTATCACGAATTTCCATTTCTTGTAGGCATTACTTTTCACGCTGAAATGATAAACTATCACGAATTTCCATTTCTTGTAGGCTTTACTTTTCACGGTAAAATGATGAACTTTCACGAATTTCCATTTCTTTTAGGCATTACTTTTTTTGTTGAGATATAAACCACCCCCACAACGGTCATCTCCTCCTTAATTTATTGTGTAAACCCCACAACGGTCATCTCTACCTTAATTTATGGTGTAAACCCCACAACGGTCATCTCTCCCTTATAAACCCCCACAACGGTCATCCCTCATGTCAATAGGTTCTGCCTCTCTCTTCTTCGTTTCTGCCTCTCTCTTCTTCGTTCACATACACTTGATCCATTGCCATGGCTTCCACGTCTCGGACGCCGATCGAAAGGGGAAGGGGAAGGGGAAGGGGAAGGGGAAGGGGAAGGGGCGGCCGGGGTGGTGGATCATCATCATTGCCACCACCACCGTCAACACTGCCATTGATCATAGAGGAGTTCTTCATCACCATCTATGAAGACCCTTTGGCCAAGAAGGTACGTACGCGTTCCCACATATATGATGCATGTGATTAATTATGTGCATGTTCTAAAAAACCTTTAATTTCTTTGCAGGCACTCCTACAAAAGTTTGCGGACTATCTTGACGGCCAGGAGCCCGCAAAGGTGTATCTGCGAGCAGCTGACTGCGGTCCTCGTCTCTGGACCGTGGAGGTCCTATTTGACGGACAAGGCCGGATGTACCTCGACAAGGGCTGGGAGAATTTCGCCATCGCGCACGGTGTGGATTTCGGCTGCTTCCTACACTTCAAATATGAAGGCGATTATGTGCTCACAGTGAAGGTGTTCGACGGAACAATGTGCAGGAAGTACTACTACACGGACGACGAAGATACTCACGATGAAAGCGACGACGACGTGAAGCCATGCATCTAAGGGGATTATGACCAAGAATATATATGTAGCTTCATATGCATCGATTTATAGATCTAGTTATTTTCTATATATTATGCATGTAAAAATAATAGGAAATCGCAATTTCCACTATGATTCGAGCACCACAGCCTCCAAACGATGCCGATGCCGATATCGGCATGGTCAGAACGGGTATGCATGCTCGCCGCCACTGCTAGGTCACCGTCGGGATGCACCCTCAATCCTGTCCCCTCATTCGATCACTGACACACCAGAGATACCGTCGAGGCCAATGACGAACGTACATGTTGATGCCAATGCCGAACATGCACGCCGCTGTGGGCACGGCCACGCCGCCCCGCTCTGCTGGACGCCATAGACCACCGCGAGGTCTTTTCCTTCGCCACCACACTCCCCTAGCACCTATCTATACACGCCAGAAAGGAGAGACACTAGTTTTCTCTACACTGCTCGCGTTCGTGTCCGACACCGTCAGTCAAAGTGTTGAGGTCGTCGTCGATGTCCTCGACCATTTCTTCTCTTCTTTGCATGGTTAAACGCGTCCAGATCATATCTATCTAATGCGTCTGGTCTCGCCTCATGGAGTTCTTTGTGGACGTCGATCTCATTTCGGCACCCCGCAGGCCACCTCCTCCGTGCCATCGCTGTAGAGCTCCGTTTAAAAATCTAATCCTACCCGTGTATTGCCCCTTGTATCAGCGTCATGGTCCCACTTGTCATTCGATATACCGAAGCCCCACTCGCCCGCGTTTTGGTGCTGGATACGGCGATGCTTACGGTCAAACAACGATGGATGCTCTGACGTGTCTTTGCGGGCTCTACGTGGCCCCACTAGTCAGCAGTTAACGGTCAAAGGTGTTCAACCGTCGGGCAACCGGCCGTTCCAGCACTGGTGACGGTTTCAGACAACGGCTTGGGGAAAACTGAGGAAAAACTAACGAGCTGGGGAAAACTGAGTACAACTAACGAACCAGGGGCACGAAAATAGAAATCCCTTTAAAATAAGTACACTTAGAACAAAATTGCAATTTGGAAGTTTAGAAGATATATATAGGGCACGCCGATATCATCGTAGGACGGATACACTCAGCACCACCGAACACAATTATTAAGAAGTTGCATCTTACGTCCTTCATTTATGGGAATTTATCGATAGAGGCCTCGGTGCTGCTGGTGTTGGAGCGGATTATTGGATGAGCATCCGCCAAAATTGTCATAGGACGGAAACATGCGGCATCACCAATCCTGATTTTTTAGAAGTTGGAACTCCTTAATTTTATGGGAATTTATCGATAGAGGCCTCGATGTGACTGGTATTGGAGCGGACGATTGGACGGGCCACGTGCATCCTCATCCTAACTCCTCTCCCAATGATTTATCCACCTTCGCTGTAAGACACATGTGTATCAGATGATTGGGCTAACGCGTGGGGGCAAATGAGGCGATGTTGCTGAAGCTGTCTAGTTTTTGTGACATGTCACGGCTTTTTTTTTCGATAAAGAGCGCTTTATTACTTAATAGTCTTAAGCTTACACCCGGCCTCTGCATAACTAGGATGCACACAGCCCAAAAAACAAAGATAACTGAGAGTAAAAGGCAATATTACATATCATAATGAGCAATTGTAAAGTTGCCTAACTAGAAGCTTCGATCCGTAAGCTATGCGGCCATCCATGTTGGGAAAAAGTATCCCTCGCCGTAGCTTCCAGTCGTGCACAGACCTCCGTAAAGAGGTCTCGATCCTGTGGACGCTGCAGTGCAGACCACAAACGGAGTGTACCAATAGCTCTGTAGATAACCTGCAAAATAGAAGAATTTTTATCGTTAAACACTTTATCATTTCTACATAGCCAGAGCGACCAAATGAAGGCTATCGCTCCCACCCTAATATGCTTTTTGAACCTATTGTCTATACCATTTAGCCAATTCCCAAATATATTGGCAATACTACATGGTGGTAACAAGGTTGAAGCTACTTGGATGACTGACCATATAGATCTAGCAAAACGACATTGGAAGAATAAGTGTTTAATTGTTTCATTCTGATGACAAAAAACACACTCCTTACTTCCATGCCAATTTCGTTTTGCAAGATTATCTCTCGTTAAAACCACTCCTTTACGTAGGTACCATCCAAATACCTTTATCCGTAATGGAATCTTTAACTTCCAGAGTTTATTATTGCTGACTTTATCGATTGGCACATCAGGTAAAATAATAGCATTGTACATGGATGCTACTGAAAAATTACCATTTTCATGTAGGTTCCAACGAAATTCATCATGACCATCTTGTAATTGGATGTTTGCCAAACGTTGAAGTAAGACATTCCAAGCTACAAGTCTTTGTCCTGACAAATCTCTTCTAAATGTCACAGAAGGTGGAGAACTTTCCATAACTTTGGCGAGGGTATCACCTTTGTGACGTACAATGCTATAAAGGGCCGGATACTGTTCCCGAAGAGTGGCATTACCAAGCCATTTATCTTCCTAGAAACGTATCTCTGTACCATCCTTAATGGAAAAAGAACCTAGGCCAAAGAAAAACTTCTTCGTAGCCATAAGTCCAGCCCAAAATTGCGAGTCACCCGGTTTCCAAAGAACCTGAGATAACGCTTTTTGACCTATGTATTTCCTCTTGAGAATGGTTTGCCAAGTCCCCTCCTCCGTCAGTAACTTAAAAAGCCACTTCCCTAGTAAGGCTGTATTTTTGACCTCAAGGTCATGGATACCAAGCCCACCCTGGTCTTTAGGAGAGCACAGAACACTCCATCTAGCCAATCGATATTTTTTTTTCTCGCTATCCCCTTGCCAAAAGAATCTAGACCGGTAATAATCCAGTTTGTGCAAGACTCCTTTAGGCAGAAGGAAGAATGAAATCATATGCAGCACCATATTGGATAGTACTGAATTAATGAGTATCAATCTTCCTCCTAGGGACAACAATTTACCTTTCCAACTACTAAGACGTTTTTGTAGTCTCTCCTCGACAAGTTTCCATTCGGCAATTGTTAGTCTCCGATAATGAATCGGAATCCCCAAATACCGCATAGGAAAATGTCCCTGCCCACAGCCAAATAAGTTGGCGTATGCATTGACCTCGTCCAGAGCCTCGCCAAAACAATACAGTTCACTTTTATGGAAGTTAATTTTTAACCCTGATAATTGCTCAAAAGCCGAAAGTATAAGTTTCAGATTTTGTGCTTTCTCAAGGTCATGTTCCATAAAGAGAATAGTATCATCAGCATATTGAAGGATGGATAATCCTCCATCGACAACATGAGGAATAACTCCTTCAATGAGACCATCATTTTTTGCGTGTTCGATCATGATGGCGAGCATATCAGCCACTATATTAAATAGCATTGGCGATAATGGATCACCCTGCCTTAATCCTTTCAATGTCTGGAAGTATTTGCCAACATCATCATTAACTTTGATGGCAACACTACCTCCAGACATGAAAGAATTAATCAAGGAACGCCACTCAGCAGAAAAACCTTTCATTCTGAGTGTTTGATGGAGAAAAGACCACTTAACTTTGTCATAAGCCTTTTCAAAATCTAATTTTAAAATAACCCCATTCAACTTTTATGAATGTAGTTCGTGAACTGTTTCATGCAAGGTTAGAACTCCATCTAGGATATTCCTTCCTTGCATGAACGCAGTTTGAGACGGTCGAACGACATGATCAGCAACCGTGTTTAGTCTTAGGGTGGCCACTTTTGTGAAAATTTTGAAACTAACATTAAGAAGACAGATTGGTCGGTATTGTTGAATCCTTTCTGCTTCATTAACTTTAGGTAACAAAACTATCTCACCAAAATTAAGACGAAACAATTCTAGTTGTCCAGCATGAAGCTGACGAAACAACTCTAGAAGGTCATCCTTGATAGTTTCCCAAAAAGTTTGATAAAACTCTGCTGGAAAACCATCGGGGCCCGGTGCTTTGTTGTGTTCCATTTGGAAAATAGCTTTGCGGCTATACTAACGGAAACTTAATTGGTCAACTCACCGCCGATAAAGATTTTTCATCTTCCGGTGCAACGCACGGGCATGTTTCCTAGTTCAAATAAAAAATGGGACAGTCTCGGATAAAAAACAAAAAGAGTTGAATAAATACTCTCTCGTGGATAGACAATAAAAACTATCAGAACTTGAGAGCGATTTAACCATAATTCAGGCTAAAACTCAAGCATGAATAATATTGTATAAATTTGATCTAGATATGCTCGCTAAATGAACTAGGTAACTTAGGGCGTGTTTGGTAGTCTGTATGGACTCAAAAAATCTCACCTTATCCCACTTTTTCACACTTTTGGTTGTTTGGTAGCCTGCATCGGTCAACCTCAGCACTGTCCACCTCAACCAAAAAAGTCCCTCAACTAGGTTGAGGAGAGAAGCTCAAATCGAGCTTCGCTCCTCAACCCAGCCGAGCTCGCACCGCGATCGCGTGGGCCTACCCCCAGACCCCCGCCCCGGCCCTCTCTCTCCCTCTCATTTTTTCCTCCTCCTCTCTCTCTCACTTCCCGTGCTCCTTCCTTCCCGAGCGCATCGGCCGCCACCCACCGCCGCACCGGCTGCATCGCCCACCACCGTAGAGTCTGCCTACCGCCGACGCAGAGTCCCCAGACCACCACCGCACCGGCCGCCTCCCACCATCTCCTCGCGCCACCATGAGATCTGGCGAAGAAATGGGGGTGGTTGACCACGGATCTGGCCGCCTCTCCCTGTCCAGGACGTCGCCCATCTCCTCGCCTCTCCCTGTCACGCCGCCCACCATCTCCTCGCACAACCACAAGACGACGACACTGCACCGTGCTCCTCCATGGGTGGCCGACGCGACCGCGGTACTGGACGCCGCTCCCGCGCTCCTCGCGACCGTGCAAGCTCCTGGCGAGGCGACAACACCGCGCCAAGCTCCGCCATGGACGCCCGTCTCCCCGGCGCCGGCCGGCGAGACGACAACGCGCGCCCAAGCTCCGCCATGGATGGTGATGACCCACAAGTATAGGGGGTGTGTCGTAATACTTTCGATAAATAAGAGTATCGAACCCAACGAGGAGCAGAAGGTGTTGATGAGCGGTTTTGATCAAGGAATCACTGTAAATACTAGCAAACAGGTTTTCAGGGGTATTTGGTAATACGAGTAAATAAAGTGCGAGTAAATAAAAGACAGTAGTAACAATTGCAGCAAGTGGCCCAATCCTTTCTTCAGCAAAGGACAAGCCGGTTGTGTACTTATAATAACCAAACGTTCTCGAGGACACACGGGAGTTTCTGTCAAGAGCTTTTGCTTCATAGAGCCAATAGTATTTATTGGTTTGATAGGTGTTATGGGGGTGAACCTGTGCTAGCGCACTACCCTTACTAGGATAAATACACACTTGTGATTATACCCCTTGCAAGCATCCGCAAATACAAGAAAGTAATTAAGATAAATCTAACCACAGCCTTAAACTCTAAGATCATACGCTCTCTGGTGCAATGGTTTTCCAACGGAGGTTTAGGTTTCTGTCACTCCAGCAACCCCACAATCGGTAGCCAAATACACAATGCATCTCACTAGGCCCATAAATGGTGAAGTATCATGTAGTCGACGTTCACATGACACCACTAGTGAAATAGCACCACAACAATATCAAACCATTAAATATTTCTCAACAATAATTCACTACTAACATCTTGACTTCTCCCATGTCCTCAAGAACTAAACGAACTACTCACAAGACATCATATGGATCATGATCAGAGGTGAAATAATGGTAAATAACAATCTGAACATAAACCTTAACTCAACGGTTCCACTCAATAGCATCAACTACAAGAGTAATCAACACCGGGAAAGTTTTCCCTATGAATATAACAAGATCCAACTCAAGATGTTACAGTGGGATGGCGTGGTGATGGTGGAGATGAAGGTGCTGGTGATGGAGATGATGGTGATCCCGATGAAGTCCGGTGCGATGGTGATGACGATGGCGACGATCTCCCCTCTCCGGGAAGGAATTTCCCTGGCAGATTTCTCCCTGCCGGAGAGCTTTTCTCTCTCTGTGTTCTCCGCCCCGCAGAGGCGGCTGTGTCTAACTCTGAGCCCCCCCTTGACTTAGGTTTTCGGGGACGATGAAGTACGCGAAGGGGCGAGACCAGAGGTGGGCCAGGGCGGCCTCACGCAGGGCTGGCGCAGCCAGGGGGCTGGCCGTGCCACCCTGGCGTGTGGGGCCCCCCTGGCTCCTCTCGACTCATCCTTCTGGCTTCCTGAGTCTTCTGGGAAAATATAATTTCTGGGTATTTTTTTGGAATTTTCCTGATCTTCAAAATATGGTCTCTTGATGGTCCTTTTTCCAGCAGAATCCTGACTTCGGCAGCAACTCCTCCGATGATCATCAAACATGTGAAAGCAAAGGAAATAACATAAGTATCATATCTAAATATGAAATATATCAATGAATAACAGTAAATTATGATACAAAATAGTGATGCAAATTGGACGTATCAACCCCCCCAAGCTTAGACCTCGCTTGTCCCCAAGCGAAAACTAAACTCGGTAAATATGACCACAGGTTTATGGAGTGAAGTGTCGATAATCAAAATACGGACAAGAATCATCACATTTACCAAGGCACAAATTATAATAAACAGCAACTTCCCTTTATAAGATATAGACTTGCAACAGGTAAAAGGGAATCACATGTAAAGATGCACAAGGTAAACTATAATTGGCAATGGCAAACCTTAGTTCTTGGTCAAAGAATGGAGAACAAACTATTCTCTCTTTTAAACGGAGCCTTTGAAAACAGAGCTAATATAGCAAAGACTATATGCTCAACAAAGTAAACTTTTGCATTCATAGAAAGCTTTCAAAGATATATTCCTTCAGACAAAAGCATTATACAAAACAAGGAAGATAATAAACATGATTAAACGGATCAACATATGGATGAGTGAAACATAACAACTCAAATGCTTGCTTGAGACAGAGGGAAATAGGTTGACTCAACATAAAAGTAAAAGATAGGCCCTTCGCAGAGGGAAGCAGGGATTAAACATGCGCTAGAGCTTTTCATTTGTAAAACAGAGGTAAAAATTGTTTTGAGAGGTGGTTGCTTTTGTCAACGACTAGCAACGGAGTTCTTGATATCTTCCATACTAAACAAGTGAGAGCGGCTCCGAGATATTTGATTAATTGGCACTTTGGTGCTCTTTTATAGCTTTGCACTCCTCCCCACCTTTTTCCTTTCTCAAACCATGGCTAACCGATTCCATCGGGTGCCGACCAACTTTCACATTCCATTGGAGGAGTGCCTTTTTTCTTTCTTTTTCTTTTTGAGATTATAATGGTCTGACCAGCTCCCTTGCAAAATTAATGATGAGCAGATGAAGCTGCCTAGTCGAGGGGTACTTAATTTAGTATGGAAGATAAAAACCCATCCACTACGTCCTCATGAGCTAAAAACAGTGGCACAAAATGAGAAGTGTTTGAAGGTTTTTGAAAGGTAGCACATGAAAATTTACTTGGAATGGCTTGAAATACCATGCATAGGAATTTATAGTGGACTCTTTGGAAGTGACTTGGCTTTTGGGAATTGGATGCACGAGAAGTATTTCCTCTCAGTACAAGTTTTTGGCTAGCAAGGCTGGGTAGCAAGCATAAGAGTTGCATGAAACAAACAAACATACATATAATAAGAACAATCATGCAAACTCCCTTGAAGGTACAACGATTTTAACTTTAAGAATAACAATGCTTATAAGCCAAACATAAGGGAAAACTGAAGTGATGTAACTGCAAGCACTTCTTTATTCTTTTCTACTCAAACATCAAGGTAAAGTTGCTACTAACCAAGCTAGGTTTGCCAAAACCAACTAAATCTACTCATGCTCCCAATGTGATACCAATACCAATCAACAAGACTTGTCATACAAGAGAGATTGCAAACTAACATAAAGTGTGCAAAAAGTAAACGATAAAATTTCTCATTAATATTTTATTACCGCAACTCACACCAAGGGATACATAGATAACTAACTAAGGAGGATACTTCCAAACTGCAAACTATTCTATACGATAACTTCTCTATTCATGATATGACTCTACTTTGAAAAGTAAATGAGCAAAAGGTAATGATGTGATACCGAGGCACTCCCCCAAGCTTGGAACAAGCCAAGGGGATGCCTATACCGATGACGAATTACTCCTTTGGTGGTATTGGAAGCAGCCTTGGATTAATGAAATATTCCTGCATCCTGCGAAGCCTGAGATTCTCTTCTTGAAGCATCTCTACCTCCCTCTTCAAAGCTTGATATTGAGTGCAAAACTCAAAAGTGACCAGCATGCCGTGTTCTATCACGGGCATGGAATCAAGATCCAAAATATGATATGTTGGTCCCTGCAAATCATGAGAAAAGATACGCCTAGCTTTCGTTGGTCCTTCAAAAGTAGGGTTTTTCGGCCTTGCTCTTCCAGAACCTAGCTCCTCCTTCCACTTTTGGCGCTGGTGATCATCTACATAGGGCCCTTTGCCCTTGTTGTCACTTGAAGAGGCCTTGATTCCCCCAAGCTTAAGATCAACTCCTGGCAGGAACAGCTTGAAACAAAACACAACGAGAAAACGATATACAGACCTCGGGGACTCTGGGGGGTTAAATAGGCGAAAATTATACATCGAAACGAAGTCACAGGAGGAAACCGGGACGGAAACGAGTTCCGTGTGTTCTCACACCTAGGTGGCGCGGCCAGGGGTGGGCCTGCGCCACCTGTGTGTGAGACACACACGGACTCTTTTTCCTGCCCGTTTTCGTCTCGTGATTTTTCATATTTAGTAAAAACAACAAGAATATTAAAGGAAGAACTTTTCGCGAAACTTCTCTGACTAGAACTGTTACCTATTCGAAAACGAACTCTGCAGGTACCTGCAATTTGTCTTGGATGAATTCTTCCGGAGAAACTGTTTCAATAACATCAACATCTTCATTATAAGAATCTCCAGAAATATAATGCTTGAGTCTTTGCCCATTCACCACTTGTGTAGAATCATCTTTCAATGAAGCAATCTTAATAGCACCTGAGCGGTACACTTCCACAATAACATATGGTCCTTCCCATTTCAAAAGTAATTTTCCTGCAAAAAATCTGAGACGAGACCTATACAATAGAACTTTCTCACCAACATGAAACTCTCTCTTAAGAATTCTCTTATCATGCCATTGCTTGACTTTCTCTTTGAAAAGTCTGGCATTCTCATACGCTTCGTTTCTCCACTCATCTAGAGAACTCAAATCTAACAACCTTTTCTTACCAGCTAGTTTAAAATCTCTATTAAGCTCTCTCACTGCCCAAAAAGCTTTGTGTTCTAATTCTAAGGGCAAGTGACACGCTTTTCTGTAAACCATCTTATAAGGAGACATACCCATGGGGTTCTTATAAGCAGTTCTATAAGCCCATAAAGCGTCATTCAACTTACTAGCCTAGTTTTTTCTAGATCTATTGACAGTCTTCTGCAAGATAGACTTGATCTCCCTATTTGAAAGCTCTACCTGCCCACTAGTTTGGGGATGATAAGCAGAAGCAATTCTATGATTGACATCATACTTAGCAAGAGTTTTTCTAAAACTACCGTGAATAAAATGAGAACCTCCGTCAGTCATAAGATATCTAGGCACTCCAAACCTAGGAAAAATAACATCCTTAAGCATTTTCAACGAGGTCTCACCATCGGTGCTCTTTGTAGGTATGGCTTCTACCCATTTAGTAACATAATCAACAGCAACAAGTATATGGGTATAGCCTTTTGAAGGAGGAAAAGGACCCATAAAGTCAAATCCCCAACAATCAAACGGTTCAATAACAAGAGTGTAATTCATAGGCATCTCATTGCGTCTAGAAATATTACCAACTCTTTGACATTCATCGCAAGATAAAACATACCTTCTGGCATCTTTAAAGAGGGTTGGCCAATAAAAACCTGACTGTAGAACCTTTTGTGCGGTTCTATCTCCAGCATGATGCCCTCCATAAGCGCTACTATGGCATTTCCTTAATATCTCTTGTTGCTCATATTCTGATACATATCTTCTCATAATACCATCAAATCCTTCTTTATATAAATGTGGGTCATTCCAAAAATAATGCCTCAAATCATAAAAGAACTTCCTTCTTTGCTGAGCTGTAAAGGTTGGAGGCAAATACTTGGAAACAATAAAGTTAGCATAATCAGCATACCGAGGAAGGTCTCGCAAAGTTACATTTATTGCAGCCAACTGTTCGTTTGGAAAACTATCATTAACAGGAATAGGATCAAAAGAAATGTTTTCCAATCTAGACAAATTGTCAGCCACAGGATTTTCAGCACCTTTCCTATCTACGATATGCAAATCCAACTCTTGTAAAAGCAACACCCATCTAATAAGCCTAGGCTTAGCATCTTTCTTAGTCATAAGATATCTAATAGCAGCGTGATCAGTATGAATAGTAACATTAGAATCAACAATGTAAGATCTAAACTTATCACAAGCAAAAACAACATCAAGAAACTCTTTCTCAGTAGTAGCATAATTCTTCTGAGCAACATCAAGAGTCATACTAGCATAATGAATAACATTCAACTTATTATCTATGCGCTGTCCAAGAACAGCACCAACTGCAAAATCACTAGCATCGCACATAATTTCAAAAGGTAAATTCCAATCAGGTGGTTGAACAATAGGAGCAGTAGTTAAAGCCTTCTTAAGAGTTTCAAAAGCTTCCTTACAATCATCATCAAAGACAAATGGTACATCCTTTTGAAGAAGATTGGTAAGAGGCTTTGAAATCTTAGAGAAATCTTTAATAAACCTCCTATAGAAACCAGCATGACCAAGAATACTACGAATACCTTTAACATCTCTGGGACAGGGCATTTTCTCAATTGCTTCCACTTTTGCTCTGTCAACTTCAATACCTCTTTCAGAAATTTTATGTCCAAGGACAATTCCTTCATTTACCATAAAGTGGCATTTCTCCCAATTAAGAACAAGGTTAGTTTCTTCGCACCTCTGCAAAACTTTATCAAGGTTGTGCAAACAATTATCAAAAGAAGTTCCATAGACGGAGAAATCGTCCATGAAGACCTCCACAATTTCTTCACAAAAACCATGAAAAATAGCAGACATACATCTTTGAAAAGTAGCAGGAGCATTGCATAAACCAAACGGCATACGTCTATAAGCATAAGTTCCATAAGGGCAAGTAAAAGTGGTTTTCTCTTGATCATCCTTCTTAACAGCAATTTGAGAGAAACCAGAATAACCATCAAGGAAACAAAAATGAGTCTTCTTACACAACCTTTCTAGCATTTGATCTATAAACGGTAAAGGGTAATGATCTTTCTTAGTAACTTTGTTTACCTTCCTATAATCAATGCACATCCTATAACCAACAACTACCCTTTGAGGAATAAGCTCGTTATTCTCATTAGGCACAACAGTCATACCTCCTTTCTTAGGAACACAATAAACAGGACTAACCCATCTACTATCAGTAATAGGATAAATAATACTAGCATCAAGGAGTTTTAATACCTCGTTTCTTACCACATCCTTCATCTTGGGAATTAGGCGGCGTTGATGCTCCACGACTGGCTTCGCATCTTTCTCCATATTAATGGCATGCTGACATAAAGTGGGAGAAATCCCTTTTAAATCATCCAGAGTATATCCCATAGCTCCTCGGTGTTTCCTCAATATCTCCAATAATCTTTCTTCTTCCTTCCCTGAAAGTTTAGAACTAATAATAACAGGATATATTTTCTTATCATCAATATAAGCATATTTAAGATTGTCAGGCAAAGGCTTTAATTCAAACACAGGATCTTCTTTAGGCGGCAAAGTGGTACCAAGATCCTCCACAGGTAGATTATGTTTGAGTAACGGTGGTTGTCGAAGAAGAATGTCGTCAATCTCTTCTCTTTCCTTGCTAAAAACATCACTTTCGTGATCTTCCATGAATTGCTGCAAGGCATTATTAGGAGCAAGAGCAATAGAAGCAAGCTGTTCAACTCGAAAATTTTCATTAGGCGTTTCATTTTCATAAGAAGTCTTAGCAAACTTGGAAAAATTAAACTCATAAGACTCTCCATTAAACTTAGTAAAAATTTTCTCCTTCTTACAATCTATCACGGTGCCACAAGTGTTTAAAAATGGTCTACCAAAAATAATAGGACAAGTTTTACTAGCCTCCTTACCAAGTACTAGAAAATCAGTGGGGTATTTAGTCTTACCGCATAGAACTTCCACATCTCGAACAATACCAAGAGGCCAAATAGTCTCTCTGTTAGCAAGCTGAACAACCACATCAATATCTTCAATTTCACAAGCGCCAATCTCGTGCATAATTTCTTTGTAAAGCTCTAAAGGAATAGCACTTGTACTAGCACCAATATCACATAAACCATAATAGCAATGATCTCCAATCCTGACAGAAATAACGGGAACACTTGTTTTCCT
This sequence comes from Dactylis glomerata, assembly GCA_007115705.1. NCBI lineage: Eukaryota > Viridiplantae > Streptophyta > Magnoliopsida > Poales > Poaceae > Dactylis > Dactylis glomerata. The sequence goes on along the minus strand of QXEO01000121.1, from coordinate 3,894,204 downwards.
ATGCTTTTTAGGATGTGAGAGAATGTTAGAAGCATCTTCACAAAAAAGAATATATTCATCCCATACATCTTTAGTAACAAGATCCTTCAATATAGCTACAGGAGACTTAATAGTAATTTGCTCATCAGGTTCTGTAGCTTTCTTAGTACTTTTATTAGACACACTTACCAAAGTAGAATACTTCTTTACCTTAGCAGGGAAAGGTGTCTTCTCAAAATAAGGTTCAGGCACAATGCTATCAACAGTACAAACTTTAGTAGCTGCAGCATGTATATGACTAGTAGAATCTTTATAAGGCGCATGATATTTGTTCCAATCTTTCTTTGGAACATCAATATAAGAGGCAAAAGCCTTAAGACAATTAGCAAGTATTTGTGAATCAAGACCATAAGCAGTGCTAACACTATGAAAGTCATCGGTTCTCATAAAAGATTTAATGCATTCATAATCATAGTTTATACCTGACTTCCTACCTTTGTCGTTTTCCCAACCTTCAGCATTCTCTTGTATACGGTCAAGAAGTTTCCACTTAGCATCTTCTTTCATATGAGTAAATGATCCAAAGCAAAAAGCATCCAAATAATCCTTATCAGGAAGAGTAAGCCGCGCATAAAAATTATCAATAACAATATTATTGGGGAGCTCATGAATGGGGCATTTGAGCATTAGTAACTTCAATCTCCCCCACGCTTGGGCAATACTCTCTCCATCATGAGGCCAAAAATTATATATCCGGTTACGGTCTTTATGAATTTCACTTAGAGGATAAAACTTGGAATAAAAGAGAGGTACAATATCCTCCCATGCCATAGATGGACCTTCTTGGAGTAGTCGATACCACTCTTCAGCTCTGCCTTTCAATGATAATGAGAATAATTTCTTCTTAACCTGGCTTGGTGAAATACCTGCACATCTGAACAACTCGCATAATTCATGTATAAATAATAAGTGATCACCCGGATGGACAGTTCCATCTCCTGAATAGCAGTTATCCATAATACGCCCAACAATTTTCATAGGTATTTTAAAAGGATCAATTTCAGCAGGCGGTGGCAGTGGTGGTTACTCCGCATGTGCAGCAGTAGTAGTAGATGTGTTTTCAAATAGGAAACCAAATGGAGAGTTCTCCATAGCAGATTAAAACAAAAATAAAAGACAAAATAAAAACAATACTCACATCGACGGTTACATTTACCAATTCCACTCTTCAATAGCGCTACACTCCCCGGCAACGGCGCCAGAAAATAGTCTTGATGACCCACAAGTATAGGGGGTGTATCGTAGTACTTTCGATAAATAAGAGTGTCGAACCCAACGAGGAGCAGAAGGTGTTGATGAGCGGTTTCGATCAAGGAATCACTGTAAATACTAGCAAACAGGTTTTCAGGGGTATTTGGTAATACGAGTATATAAAGTGCGAGTAAATAAAAGACAGTAGTAACAATTGCAGCAAGTGGCCCAATCCTTTCTTCAGCAAAGGACAAGCCGGTTGTGTACTTATAATAACCAAACGTTCTCGAGGACACAAGGGAGTTTCTGTCAAGAGCTTTCGCTTCAAAGAGCCAATAGTATTTATTGGTTTGATAGGTGTTATGGGGGTGAACCTGTGCTAGCGCACTACCCTTACTAGAATAAATACACACTTGTGATTATACCCCTTGCAAGCATCCGCAAATACAAGAAAGTAATTAAGATAAATCTAACCACAGCCTTAAACTCTAAGATCCTATGCTCCCTGGTGCAATGGTTTTCCAACGGAGGTTTAGGTTTCTGTCACTCCAGCAACCCCACAATCGGTAGCCAAATACACAATGCATCTCACTAGGCCCATAAATGGTGAAGTATCATGTAGTCGACGTTCACATGACACCACTAGTGAAATAGCACCACAACAATATCAAACCATTAAATATTTCTCAACAATAATTCACTACTAACATCTTGACTTCTCCCATGTCCTCAAGAACTAAACGAACTACTCACAAGACATCATATGGATCATGATCAGAGGTGAAATAATGGTAAATAACAATCTGAACATAAACCTTAACTCAACGGTTCCACTCAATAGCATCAACTATAAGAGTAATCAATACCGGGAAAGTTTCCCCTATGAATATAACAAGATCCAACTCAAGATGTTACAGCGGGATAGCGTGGTGATGGTGGAGATGAAGGTGCTGGTGATGGAGATGATGATGATCCCGATGAAGTCCGGTGCGATGGTGATGACGATGGCGATGATCTCCCCTCTCCGGGAAGGAATTTCTCCGGCAGATTTCTCCCTGCCGGAGAGCTTTTCTCTCTCTGGGTTCTCCGCCCCGCAGAGGCGGCTGTGTCTAACTCTGAGCCACCCCCCCCCCTTGACTTAGGTTTTCGGGGATGATGAAGTACGCGAAGGGGCGAGACCAAAGGTGGGCTAGGGCGGCCTCACGCAGGGCTGGCGTGGCCAGGGGGCTGGCCACGTCACCCTGGCGTGTGGGGCCCCCCTGGCTCCTCTCGACTCATCCTTCTGGCTTGCTGAGTCTTCTGGGAAAATATAATTTCTGGGTATTTTTCTAGAATTTTCCTGATCTTCAAAATATGGTCTCTTCATGGTCCTTTTTCCAGCAGAATCCTGGCTCCGGCAGCAACTCCTCCGATGATCATCAAACATGTGAAAGCAAAGGAAATAACATAAGTATCATATCTAAATATGAAATATATCAATGACTAACAGTAAATTATGATACAAAATAGTGATGCAAATTGTGAAGGGTTTCGCAGCATAGAAAACAAAATTTTTCCTACGATGACGAACAAGAACAAGCCATGATCTGATCTACGAGATGCAAAGCAACAAGCGAGAGAGATTAGATCTACATACCCTTGTAGATCGCACAGCGGAAACGTTCAGATGAACGTGGTCGGCGTAGTCGTACTAGCGTCTCCTCCTCGCGATCCGATCCGATTCAAGCGCCACAACGGGCGGCGCCTCCGAGCGTTGCACACGTACAGCGCAACGACGACTCCTTCTCCTCGGTCCAGCAAGGCGTGGTAGAGTGGTAGATGGGATCAGCAGCACGACGGCGTGGTGCTTATGGTGGAGAGTATATGCGGGCAGAGCTTCGCCTACGCGTGCGAGGTAGAAGAAGATAGGCAAAATCTCTAGTCAAACTAGGGCTAAAGGCTACAGGCAAAAGGACACAGCAACGGCGGCCGAGGCTAAAAACAATTTTTCTGGTCACCCGACCGCGTCCCGTACACATCCTTTTATAGGCGCACGCACGCAAAGATGAAGTAGCATCCAAGTTTTCATAAAACTTCAAACTTCACGTGCACGTCAAACATTGCTTAGCCTGATCGATCAGCTCGCTTGATCTCGTGCATGCATCGTGCGTGCGGCCGGGCCGGCCGGCCCATGTACGCCTCCTTTTTTTTCTTTTTTCTTTTTCTTTTGCTTCTCTATTTAATAGTTTGTCCAAATAGACTATAAAATTAGCCCATTTAGCAAAACTACTAATGGAATACTTTTAGCCCTTATTTATTTCCAACAAATAATATATGTATTAATATTTATTAATTCAATTAATTAATAAATCATTAATCTTCTTCCCGGAAAAATTCCGTAACTCTCTGAAACAATTTCCATAAATCCTGAAACTACCCTAGCGTCGATGAGCGTTAACTGTATGACCCTACGGGTTCGAGAATGCATGGACATGATCACTATCAATAATCAATAGCGGGATCTGAAAATCCATATTGACTCCCACATATTCAACGAAGATCATTATCGGTGAACCACGATGTCAGGATTCAAATAATCCCGTATACGAATTCCTTTGTCTCACGATATTTTACTTGCCCAAGATTCAATCGTCGGCATCGCCATACCTAGTTCAATCTCGTTCACAGCAAGTACTCTTTACTCGTTCCGCAATCCAATATCACCCTGTGATTAAACTCATTAATCACGTGTTTGCAAACGGTGTATGATATTGATTACCGAGTGGGCCCGGAGTATATCTCTCCGACATGGGAGGGACAAATTCCATCTCGATACATGTAACCCAACAAGTACTTTCCGATTACCTGAGAGACACCTTTATGATCACCCTCTCATAGGATAACGTTTGATGACCTCAAAGCTCTCTTCCGGTACCAGGGAGTGGCATTATCTCATGATCTAAGGAATATGATACTGACATAGGAAAAGCTACGCAATTGTGAACACAATGACATGATCTAATTGTTGTGCTTAATTTGGGTCTGTCCATCACATCATTCTCCTAATGATATGACCTCATTATTAATCGACAACTCATGTCTATGGTTAGGAAACCTTAACCATCATTAATCAATGAGCTAGTCTAGTAGAGGCGTACTAGGGACACGGTGTTGTTTATAAACTACACAAGTATTAATGTTTCCGCTTAATACAATTCTAGCATGGAATATAAATATTATCATGAACAAGAAATATGATAATAACAATATTATTATTGCCTCTAGGGCATATTTCCTTCAGTCTCCCACTTGCACTAGAGTCAATAATCTAGTCAATACTTGCGCATTCAACACCTATGGCATTCTGGTGTTACTCATACGCGTTTCACGTGGTAAACCTTATCTACGGGTCTGACACTTTCAGGTCCGTTTGTATTTGCATATCTTTTGCGTCATCACGCATTACTCATCTTAACATGAGATGACATCGTATAAACTTAGTCTTCTGGTGAGACCTCAATTTCTTTGCCGAGACTATGTTGTCACTATTGTCATACAATAGAACTACATGGTACTAGCACACTTAGAACTACACCTAGTTCTCTTGCTGCTTCTTGAACAATTATACTAAGCCTTCGTTGCAGTATCTGTCACAATGTCTAACTTTGAAACTCATCCAAGTTATCATGGAACTTTCTTCCATCTTATTGTGCCACCTTATAACTCAAAACTAATAGCCTAAAATTGAGATTAAATATTTTTGTATATGTGACAAAGCCAATGTAACACATTGCAATGAACCATTTGTCACTTCTGCATACAAAGCATATTCTTAGTTCTTCGAAAGTACATAAGAATATCTTTACTATTGTCTAACGATCATCATATGAATGCTCGTAACCTTTAGAGCATCGGACATATCTGGATATACATATCATGGTGTACAAGATCGATAAAATCATTCTTGTGGTTTCACTCATCAAGTGTCAAAACAGTTGATTCTTGCTTTAACCTCTTCCATGCAATAAGAACCGTTCTTATTGATTCAATATTGAACAGCTTCAATATTTCATCTATGTACTATGGCAAAACTATATTAAGCCTCAATCTATCTGCATAGATATTGATGTTTAATATTCTAGTTTTACCTAAGTCTTTCATCAAAAATCCAGTTTTAATGAAAACTTAACATATCAAGAAAAAACACATAATTTCCAATGACCGATATGTCATCTACATAAAGTATTAGAAATATGTCTCAGTGCTCCCACTTACTTTCTTGTAAATACAAGCATCTTCAAATATCTTGATGAAATTAAACCTTTTAACATTTTCATCAAAACGAAGATTCCAACTTCGCTATGCTTACTTCTACCATTGAAGTTTCCATACATATCTAGCAACCTTTGAATCAACAAAACCCATTGGGTCGTGTCAGGTACACGTCCTTGGTGTGCATTCCGGTAGAGGAACATTGTTTCATTTATTCAACTATCACATCTCAATATGTAATTGTTGCTAGAATGATCCATATGACGAAGTCAGGGCCCATCACCGCTTCTTTGTATATTGTCGGTTACTATTATCCAATAATATCTCGTCCTCAAATCATTCTATTTGATTACGACCAACTTGGTTAAATAGGAACTTCGATGCCGTACCTACAACATATTGTACACGCGTGATCCATGAATGCAGTTGCCGCTTCCAGAATATTTTCTGGTGCTGAGCTACTCTGATCATCTTTCTTAGGTTCAATAACCTCATCAAGTTCCATTTTCCTCCCACTTAAACCTTTTGCGAAAAACTCCTTCATAAGAAGTTCACCTTTTAGCGACAATCACTTTGTGCTTGGGTTCATAGTAGAAGGAATGCCCATCGACATTCTTTGGGATAACCTACAAAGACTTACTAATCCAATTTTGGTTGTAAACATTTTACACATATGCCTTGCATACCAAAATATAAGAAAAGACAATTATAACTCGTATAGTGTCATTTCAGCGGATTATGATGGCACTCTATTCAGTGAAAAGCGGTAGTCTCTAAAGCATAATCCACAAATTATATTGGCAGTTTTATTTCATCATTGATCTAACCATGTCAAACAAGGTTTGATTACATCCATCAAAAACCCCATACTCATATGGTGTTTCACAAGATGCAAGTTTGTGAAACAATTCACTTAACTCTTAGATGTTTGCTAAACTTGTAACTCAAATATTTTCCTTTATGATCCAATCATAAAAACTTGAATTTTCTTGTTACAACAATTTTCACTTCATAAATTGAACAATTTCAATCATTTCATACTTCTATCTCATCAAGTAGATATACCATACATCTATTCAAGTCATTGATGAAATAGAAAATACACCACGCTCGACTTCACACCATGGACTACATACATCAACATGTATGATCTCCATTTAGTTAGTCGCTTGTCCTGTCCATGGCCCATGAACGAAGTTTAATCATCCTTAGGAAAATTCTCACAAGCGTCAATCAATTCAAAATCAAATGACTCGAAATCTATCAATATAGAATTTCTTTCATATTTTGTTTCCAATATGACTTAAACGGCGGTGTCATATATAAGTGAAATTTGTTTTGTCTTGCGACCTTTAGCATCAGTGTTATAAATGTCTATTTCACCAACAAGATAATAATAATCTATCCATCGATTATGGAAGACGGTAATAATTTGAACAACCATTGCTCTCATAATACCAGAACAATATAACAATTATTAAGTTCTTAACAAATCTTGAAGGCTAGGTTTGATGCCAATGAAAAGCACAATAACATATTTATTTATTTCTCGACGCGCATCATTACCACATTCTTTTGCTAGTTACTTAGGCCATTGTAGTTCTTGCATTGTGTTGCTTTGTATGATATTTCATACCAACAAATCAATATCGAATACTCAAGAATTACATTGTTAACAAGCAAAGAATCCATTTATAACATATATATCGTTTATATACCCGAGCTGGACATTTCCAGTCTTTTCCTTTTTCTACCAAATATTTTGCAGATCCTATTTAGCGTTTCCTCTCTACTTAGAAGAATTTATCAACATCAATAGTGGCGTCAATCATTTGATATATAGTCCAAAGCGCGTTAGTCAAATACTAATAGCTTTAGATTTTACACTTTGAGGTGGATCACCATCATCATATAATTGGCGTTCTTCTAGATTCCATTCTTTAGCATTCTTTTGGTATGGCAAAACAACTTAGCCGATACCTTTTCATCCATCTTATCATGACAACTTCATGATGAAACTACTATAGCTCATAAGGATGAATGCAAGTATAATATTAGTTCCCAAACTTTTGGATGATCGGGACGCCAAGCGTCTTCAATCTTTACATATATTCATACAATATGAGCATATGTTCTTTTACTAAATTATACTTAATCATTTTACAAACAATCAAATTTTTAGACATCAAATATCTTTTAACTCTTGTTTGTTTCTGAAACAATTCTTTCAGCTCCAAGATCACTTTGATTCTCAAACAATTTTGAAGATCAATTTCTCATGAAGGCAAATGTATGATCTTTCGATACTAAACTTGAATCGTTGCTCTTTGATTAATACAACTTATTAAATCATATGGAGCAAGCGAGGTTTGCTAAAGTTTGCAATAGGACTTAATCTTTGAGCTTGACATTTTAACTAAACGGCACTAGTCCGAATAGTAATTATCCAAAATTCTATAGTTCTTTTAACTCAATTAAAACTAAGTGTTGGTGGAAAACGGTTGCCAAAGACTACAACGACTTATGCAAATACACTAAGATTTAGTTCATGATAATTAGTTCAAGTTAATTGAATTACTAATGAACTCCCACTAAATTCAACATCCCTCAAAGTTGTTTAGTGAAGCATGATCCAAATTCACTACACCAAGACCGATCATCACGTGAGATGATGTAGCTTTAATGGTGAACATCAACATGTTGATCATATCATCCATATGACTCATGCTTGACCTTTCGGTCCGTATGTTCCGAGGCCATGTCTGTACATGCTAGGCTCGTTAAGTTTAACCCAAGTATTTTCGCATGTGTAAATCTGGCTTAGACCCGTTGTATGTGAACGTAGAGTTTATAGCACCCGATCATCACGTGATGCTTTAAAACGATGATCTTTCACAACGGTGCATACGAGGGGAGAACACATTTTATCTTGAAATTAAGTGTGAGGGATCATCTTATAATGCTACCGTCGCGATCAAAGCAGAATAAGATGCATACATAAAGAATAAACATCACATGCATATACAATATGTGACATAGTATAGCCAATCTTCGCGCATTGATCTCCATCTCGTGCACGCCGGCATGATCTCCATCACTCCACCATGATTGTCTCCACCACGAATAGCAACTATAACTATTGCTAACTACTTAGCGATAAAGTAAAGCTATTACATAGCGTATAAGAAGTTGACACGCAGGTCATACAAAAATTATAAAGACAACCATATGGCTCCTGCCGGTTGTGAACTCATCGACATGCAAGTCGTGAAACATTACAAAACATGATCATCGCATACATCACATATATCATACACATCATATCTTGTGGCAATACCATATCACAAACACTCCCTGCAAAAACAAGTTAGACGCCTCTAATTTGTTGATTGCATGTTTTACGTGGCTTATGGGAGCTACGCATAAGAACGGTTCTTACCTACGCAAAGCCACAACGGTGATATTATGGTTGCCAACATCCGTTGTAGATCCCATGACTACTATAGTGAGAGAAACTGGCATCCACCAGGCGTATGTGTGGAATAAGCCACACGTCAAGTGCGGAGCCGGTCTCGCGAACGAGGTCGTGTAAAGTTGGCCTGGACCGCTTCGATCTCACTATGCCGCGCCATAAAAAATACACAGCATAGAGGTTTGCAACAGAAAACATCAACGCCCGCAACAACATGGTTGCGTTTTACTCGAGTAAAACATCTACGCATAGATCTCGCTCTGATACCACTGAAGGGTTTCGCAGCATAGAAAACAAAAATTTTCCTACGATGACGAACAAGAACAAGCCAAGATCTGATCTACGAGATGCAAAGAAACAAACGAGAGAGATTAGATCTACATACCCTTGTAGATCGCACAGCGGAAACGTTCAGATGAACGTGGTCGGCGTAGTCGTACTAGCGTCTCCTCCTCGCGATCCGATCCGATTCAAGCGCCACAACGGGCGGCGCCTCCGAGCGTTGCACACGTACAGCGCAACGACAACTCCTCCTCCTCGGTCCAGCAAGGCGTGGTGGAATGGTAGATGGGATCAGCAGCACGACGGCGTGGTGCTTATGATGGAGAGTATATGCGGGCAGAGCTTCACCTACGCGTGCGAGGTAGAAGAAGATAGGTAAAATCTCTAGTCAAACTAGGGCTAAAGGCTACAGGCAAAAGGACACAGCAATGGCGGCCGAGGCTAAAAACAATTTTTTCTGGTCACCTGACCGCGTCCCGTGCACATCCTTTTATAGGCGCACGCACGCAAAGATGAAGTAGCATCCAAGTTTTCATAAAACTTCAAACTTCACGTGCACGTCAAACATTGCTTAGCCTCGATCAGCTCGCTTGATCTCGTGCATGCATCGTGCGTGCGGCCGGGCCGGCCGGCCCATGTACGCCTCCTTTTTTTCTTTTTTCTTTTTCTTTTGCTTCTCTATTTAATAGTTTGTCCAAATAGACTATAAAATTAGCCCGTTTAGCAAAACTACTAATGGACTACTTTTAGCCCTTATTTATTTCCAACAAATAAATATATGTATTAATATTTATTAATTCAATTAATTAATAAATCATTAATCTTTTTCCTGGAACAATTCCGTAACTCTCTGAAATAATTTCCATAAATCCCGAAACTACCCTAGCGTTGATGAGCGTTAAGTGTGTGACCCTACGGGTTCGAGAATGCATGGACATAATCACTATCAATAATCAATAGCGGGATCTGAAAATCCATATTGACTCCCACATATTCAACGAAGATCATTATCGGTGAACCACGATGTTAGGATTCAAATAATCCCATATACGAATTCCTTTGTCTCACAATATTTTACTTGCCCGAGATTTGATCGTCGGTATCGCTATACCTAGTTCAATCTCGTTCACAGCAAGTACTCTTTACTCGTTCCGCAATCCAATATCACCCTGTGATTAAACTCATTAATCACGTGTTTGCAAACGGTGTATGATATTGATTACCGAGTGGACCCGGAGTATATCTCTCCGACATGGGAGGGACAAATTCTATCTCGATACATGCAACCCAACAAGTACTTTCCGATTACCTGAGACACTTTTATGATCACCCTCTCATAGGATAACGTTTGATGACCTCAAAGCTCTCTTCCGGTACCAGGGAGTGGCATTATCTCATGGTCTAAGGAATATGATACTGACATAGGAAAAGCTACGCAATTGTGAACACAATGACACGATCTAATTGCTGTGTTTAATTTGGATCTGTCTATCACATCATTCTCCTAATGATATGACCTCATTATTAATCGATAACTCATGTCTATGGTTATGAAACCTTAACCATCATTAATCAATGAGCTAGTCTAGTAGAGGCGTACTAGGGACACGGTGTTGTTTATAAACCACACAAGTATTAATGTTTCCGCTTAATACAATTCTAGCATGGAATATAAACATTATCATGAACAAGAAATATGACAATAAAAATATTATTATTGCCTCTAGGGCATATTTCCTTCAAATTGGACGTATCAGACGGCCGGATAGGACTTGATTGCATTTTCTTTATCTCTATAGGGACTCTGATTGATTTTTTTGTCTAAGGACACACAGCCTACCAAACAACATCTCAATACAACTTGTTTCAGCAAACCCAGTCTACCAAACATGATAAAAAATCTGAGCCCAGCTTATATAGAGGCAGCATGTATGAGGGGAGATAGGAATTCTGAGGTAACACAGGCTACCAAACACACCCTTAATATCTACTGGCTATGTGAGAATGGTCTTCACTTTTGACTCAAAAATTGGTATTAACTAAGCTTATCTCCAAAACCTGTGCCTACAAAAATCATTTTATTTTGTCTAAACAAATCTCTTTAGCATCCCTAAACCCTAATCCGAGATCCTCTAACGTCTCTAAGCAAAGTGAGGATACAATAGCATAAGTACCTTGTCCTTGTTATATACCCCTAATTAATCACTGTAGGTGATTATTATAGATATAAAAAATTAAACTAAATTATAATACCATGATTTTGTATGTATAAAATTACTCCAAATGCATATCATAAATTTTTACTGTGCAAATTAATTCAACTAATTTTAGCCTTAATCATATGATCTAAAAGAAAGGAAGTTAGAGCACTATACATTAGCTGACTTCCCTTAGACCATTTCTACCAGCGCTCCCCAAATAAGCGTTGGCAGGGGCACCGGTAGATGCTCCCTTGTTGTCGAAGCAGCATCCCACATCGGCGTTTCTAATACTGGCCCTAAACAATTGAAATTTTCAAACTACAAAATTTTATTTAAACTAGGGCATAATTCATAGAATTTAAACGAAATTACAACTACATTCTAAATCTAAATATGTACTGGTCGCCAGATGAGCCAGCATCGTCACCAGATGGGCCATCACCATCATCCGAGCGACCGATGTTGGCACGCTGCTCCTCATCTATGGCATCTAGGTCGGCGTCGAGCACCTCCCTTGCGGCGATATCTGCCGCTACGTTGTCGTTGGGAACACCTCCCTTGCTTTGGGGAACAACGCTATTTAGTGTCCCCTTCCCAACAACGGTGGCCCTATTTATAGCTGCTTCCTCAGTGGAAACGAGGCACTTCCTTGGCAGAAACTACAGCGAGAAACATCTAGCCTACCAGAATCAGCAGTGGTACTAAATTACTATGATCGCGGCCGCCTAGTCAAATCCGACATAGCGCGAGATGGCGGCGCTCCCAATCAGCTTCTGTCATGTTGGGACCGGCGTGGAAGAATAGACAGATTTATTGAGCTCCAGAACATGTCGACATCGTATCTCGGCTCATCGTTGTATCATGTAAGGTGTGGTATCATTAGAGGATCTATCCTGGATTGTACATGTGCTCTGCATCCTGACGAAATAGAAAAAAATAACCTAAAATTGTAATAAATTTAAATAATAAAATTTTAGTGAAAGAATTTTACACAAATAATCTTTTTCTGCCGCGCTGTAGATAATAGCGCGGCACACGATTGTGCCACACCATAACCAGTGATGATGCACACCATTGTGTCATGTAGACAATAGCGCTGCACAATTTATAATCGTCATTGCCAACAATATGACATAATGGTGTGCCGCGCCTCTGCTTACGGCGTGGCATAATAACGTGCCGACGTAGGGGCGCGGCAGAAAAGAGTTATTTATGTGATTTTTATTATTATTTAACTTTGTTACTCCCTCCGACCCATATTACTTTTCGCTAATATAGATGTATCTAGACCCATACATGCGAAGAGTATTATGGATCGGAGGGAGTAGATTATTTTTATTATTCATTTTGCCCTGCATCCTGCGTTGCACCATCTCGACCTCTCCGGAGCTGCCCCGTGCGTGCCGACCGCCGCCCAGGGTCAGCCCGCCGTGGCGCCGCCCTCCCCCTCCTCCCCACTGCCCGTCACCCCTACTGCTGGCCTGCTCCGCTTCCGCTCGACCGTGCCATTAGGGCAGGGCACCTTCCCCCTCGTCCCCTCGGGCATCCGGCCCCTCCCGCCACTGCCCCTCCGACCACTGCAGGTGCCCCCGCTGCGCTGTGGAGGAAGGCTGGGTCGACCTCGCCGCTAGGCCTGCTCAGCTGCCCCTGTTTCTCTTGGAATCGATTCGGTAATTTTAATTTAGCTACCGAGTCCTACCAAATGTATGCGCTGAATCCAACTTTATTTCCTCTGCTCTTAGTTCTACTTTATTTTGTCAATGGTTTGTGTACTCTCTTTGGTTGTTAAACATCGAGTTTAAATTCTGTGTTTGTTGTGCAACAAATTAATGTACCAAGCCGTTGAAGATTTGGCCAAGTCCTGGAGCAAATTTAGCCTCCTAAAATTCATCTTTCGAATGTGAAGATCTCAACTAATTTACCCTTTAAGCCACAAGCAACACTGATGTATCTATCTTGTCTTCAACCTGATCAAACCTTATGCCTGAAACAAAACAGCTACATGTTCCCGTTCACCATATGTAGCTACCACCATTGCCAAATCTCCTGTGAGACGAGCCCGCAACCACACAGAGGACAGTTGCTAGCAACAGTTCAGAATGTAATCATCAGTCTGAACAACAGGGTAGGTGCCATCATGTTAGCAATGACTAGGTGTCCAGCATAGTTTTTTTTTGAACGGGGTCTCGGGGTCTGGAAGGACCTGGAGAATTCATTCATCACTGGTGACAGGTACAGAGTTAAGAGTGGCCTTTTCTAATCTAGTTCTAGGAGATTTCCTATCCAAATTTAAGGCCAGACTTTTTATAAAAACCACACTTGAACTAAACATAGAAATGCAATCAAGTCCCTTGGCTTCTCTGTCACCCTTCGCCGGCGTCCTCGAGGCGGGGCCACCGAGGAGCAGGGGCCTTCTGCTCGGGAGCCCCCTTCCGACGACTGACAGCCACCGCGGTCCCTCAGTCCAGCATAGTTAGTTACTTGTGTATAATATAACACATTTAGACTATTATCAGTCAAGAGTCAACAAGTCATCTTTGACATCCTTTACGCTGCAGACTGGCGACGTGTTTCTTTCTCACTTTATCACACAGTGTATTGGTGGCATTTTTCTTGATGAAATGTCAACTAGCAGTACGGCAAAATTTTGAAGAACCCCAGCATAGAGGCTTCTCAGGATGATATATTTCGATCACATTGAGCAAACATAGCATAGCCTACAACTCACTCGTAGCATGCGTGCAAGCAAAAAAGAGAAGTGTCCTACTCCCTGCAGTACAGTGCTGAATATTCTCGTTTGATTGCAGAGACTTCTGCGTAAACGTCCGACACTGCTGGTCGATCTTTTGGTGTCTCCATAGAGCATGAGAGACCAAGCTTAACAAGCTGCATAACGCAGCTCGGCATTTCCACCCTTGCATGGTCTTCATGGTCTAGGTTACTGTCCATGCCTCCCGTCTCCGAGATTTGAGAGGATACTGGGATCAAGTATCTCACGAATCTTGTTGGGAAATGCATTTCCTACAAATTTCTGAAGGCTCAGACCATTATTAAACAACTCATTTGTTGGCCGTTTCCCTGTGAGCATTTCTAGGATGATTATTCCATAGCTATAGACATCGCCCCGTTTTGAGATCTTGTTCCCAATGCCATATTCTGCATTGTTTAACATTCAGTTATCTTACAACGTGGAATATTTAAAATCATAAAAGGTTCGTTTTGAACAACAAAAATTAAAAGTTGAATGATATTAGGGATGCCCTATAATTTTTATACTGAGGAAAGATAATAATATAGTATATGTTTTACCTGGTGCAATGTATCCAATTGATCCTTTTGGCCCTGCTAAGCTTGTAGAAGTAGTAATACTTGAAGAGTTGTGACTCTGAAGGAACTTAGCTAACCCAAAGTCACTTAGACGGGCACCCATGCCATCATCAAGAAGCACATTGCTAGGCTTCAAATCACAATGGACTATAGGGGGGATGCAACTGTTATGTAAATAATCCAATGCAGCAGCTATGTCCACTGCTATTGTTATTGTGGAGCCAAAACTGAACGGTCTTCTTGTTTCCGAATAAATCCAGCTCTCTAGGGTACCATTGGCCATGTATTCAATAATTAGAGCTTTGAAGTCATTGCCTTTGTTGTCCCATGTTGAACATGCAGAAATTACCCTCACAAGATTATGATGACGAGTGTTTCTGAAGGCTTCACACTCGGCAATGAAGCTTTTTGGTGCTCCAAGTTGATCAAGCTTGAAAATTTTGATAGCAACCACTCCAGATATTTCAGACTCAAGTACACCTTTATATACTGTTCCATATGCCCCTGATCCAACCAAGTTGTCTGGAGAGAAACCATTTGTCGCTTTGACTAAATCAGCATATGAGAAGCTCTTCATCTCTGTGAATGATTGATTATCTGACTGTTTAGATCTCTTACTCCTCTTCAACAGAATAAATACTACACATGACAGAGCAACCAAGGCAACAGCCGCCACAGTAATCCCAGATATCATTAGATTGCTCCTAGTGCGACTGTGTCTGGATGATGCAAAGCAAAGTGGCAGTTGTAACATTGGGGAACTAGAGCATAACATGGTGTTCCCTTGGACAAATACCTCACTAGAATTCTGAAATAATCCCCCCCTTGTGGCATTTGACCCTCAAGGTCGTTGAAGGACAGGTTGAGAAGCTTCAAAGAATTGAAGGACTGAAAAAACTTCGGAATTTCACCACTCAAGTTGTTCTGAGAGAGATCAATCTCTGCAGTACCTCTCAGATTGATGATAGATCCCGGAATTCTTCCATCAAGAGAGTTAGACCCAGGCGTAGGGACTCTAAGCGGACACAAGCACCTAGAGCAGTTGGAATGTGCCCGGAAAGACGGTTGTTGGAAAAATTCAGCCGGCCTATGTTAATCAAACCACCAATCTCCTGTGGAATCTGCCCAGAAAGCTGGTGACCTTCTGATAAGGAGCCAAGGAAAAAGAGCTCTTTTGGTATGCTCTCGTTCAAGGCGTTACATGAAAGGTTGAGAGTTATTAAACCGTTGCAATCACCCAGCGTCATGGGAATGGGCCCGCTGAGATTATTATCTTGCAAGAGGAGATTGTTCAGCTGGCAGAGTTTGCCTATGGAAAGTGGGATCTGTCCAGCAAGCCTGTTCCGGGACAAGTTTAGGAAAGTCAAGTTTGCAAGGTTTCCGATTGCGTCAGGGAGATCCCCGGCAAACTGATTCTGCTCCATTCTAATATACGCGAGGTTTGTAAGGTTCCCTATCTCCGGAGGTATGCTGCCAGATATCTTTTTTGCGTGCAGGACCAAAGCCTGCAGGCTGTTTGCAAGGCTACCAACTGAACTCGGCAGGTTCCCTTGCATCATGTTGGTTCCCAAAGACAAGACCTGCAGCTGCGTGCAATTCGCCTATGAGGAGAGGAACGACCAGTCTCCAGCTTCGAGTTGGTTACTAGCCAGAATCAGATCGTTTAAGCCAGGAAGGGACCCAAAAGAAGGAATAACACCATGAAATGCATTAGCCCCTAGGTTAATAGACACGAAATCGGTTGCGTTGGCTAGGGATGGAGGGATTTTTCCCTGGAAGTTATTCTCTTGCAATACCAGTGTCTGGATGCTTGGAAGCGTGTACCCGATGTCAAACGGAAGGCCCCCAATGAAATTGTTGACGGCTAAGGTAAGGTAGGTGAGTGAAGACATGTTGTATATGGAGGGTGGGACAGTCCCTGACAAACTGTTGTAAGACATGTCTAGTAATTCCAAGTATGGGAGTTCTCCTATGCTCACCGGGATGCTTCCTTGTAAACTGTTGCCTCCAAGCTGGAGCCTCCGAAGTGAAGAGAAATTACCCAGAGTCCAAGGTATGGTGCCTGCAAGGTTATTCACCGACAATATTAGATACTGAAGGGGTGAGTCGACATTTGAAACAGCTGGTATGGAGCCGGCAAAATTGTTCCATCCAAGGGCTAGTCTTCGGAGTGATGTGCTGTTGAAGAGGACAGCAGGGATCTCTCCTTCGAGGTTGTTCCTTACTAGGTCCAACACCTGAAGAGAGGAGCTGTTGGCGAGGGCCGGTGGAATGGGTCCCGTGAGGGAATTGTTTGTGAAAATCACGGAGACAAGGGAAGAGCCGCTGCTTCCGAGCGAGAAGGGAATGTGGCCCGTCAAGCTGTTGCGAGCAAGGCGTAGAACCGAGAGGTTGCGGAGCGCCCCGAGCGTTTCTGGGATATCTCCAGTGAGCTGGTTGTTGCCAAGATCGATCACCTGGAGCTGGGGGGATGTGGTGGAAGACATTGTGCTCGGGATTGAACCTGTGAGGCTGTTGGAGCTGAGGTTAAGGTAGGTCAACCTGCTGAGCTTCCCAAGCTGCGCCGGAATGTGGCCACTCAGCAGATTGCCCGGGAAATGAATTCTTGAGAGATAGGTGAGGTTGGCCATGCAGGGCGGTATCTGTTCATCGAGGCCAGATTTCTCGAGGTCCGGCGCGACGATATCAGATGTGTTGCTGCAAGTGACGCCGGGCCAACTGCAGAAATGGAGGGAGCTGTTCTGCGCCCATGAGCCAAGAAGGCTGCTGGCAGGGCTGCTGGAGAGATGGAGCTTCAAGCAAAGGAGGGTTTGGAAATCGTCGGTGTTAGACGAGGAAGAAAAAGGAGCAGCGACAGCGGCACTCAAAAGAGAGATCACAACAACAATGGCTAGGAGCCTTCTTGGTGTGACACTCATGTTATGCTTCTTCATTGGGCTGCGTGGTTTGATTTTTGTACTAGTTATATGCTGAATTTTATACAAGGTGAGCTGCTGCAAGCTCGTTCGTTGCACATACCCTAAAGTGGCCTGGGTGCTCTAGATACTTTCTTCCACATTAATTAAAGAAGAATCTTGGTCTTACTTTCAGACTACCTTTCCCACCGGTTATCTGGATGATCAGTCACCACTTAATTGCATGATTATCACATGCCTGCTATGATACTGGCCTCTCAACTTGATCTTGCCACCTACATCGCAGTCTCTCTCAGATGCATAGATGCCAAAAAGAATGTATGTACACATGGCCACTTGGCTGTTAAAGGAACCACCAAGCTCGATCTTTCCCAATAACTATATATATACTCCCTCTGATCTAAAGTAGTATAAAAATATTTTTAAGACATGACTGTTAAAATTAAGGTGGCACTTTGAGTAGCAATTTTAATTGAAAACACATTTTTTTCAAATAAAAAGGGATTACACGTTACCGACGTTTTTTTGTGTGAAAATCCAACAACACTAACCTTACTTTGTCAATCCACATTATCCTTTTTTATTATTTTACCGATGGTTAATACTATAAAACTTTGATTGACTGGCAGTAATCATAATATGACTTGTATATTTCTAAATGACCATCCAATTTTTGAGAAAGTAAATGACCATCAATTTTTGTTAGTGAAATTATATGTTTACCATTGTACGTAGAGTCATACTCATGGTACCTGTGCAAGGAGTCTTCAGTCCGTGTACCATACACTATGCCTTTTTATTCGGTGTCACTTCCTAACTTCTTCTGTACTCTTGTAGGCAGTGCAATTTCTTCCCTTCCGTGATGGAAAATGATCGAAGCTTAGGTAAGCATCTTAACCATCGGCCATCCCTTGATTCCAACAAGTACGGACAAGGTAGGCATGAAGCCACTTGGCCAACAATAATATATATGAACCCAACTTGATATTGGCTTTTATCAGACGAATGCCAACAGGTGCACGGCCGAGGCCTTGTCTTAACTTACAGTATAATATTACCCATTCAGTTTCTAATTGATCAATAGTTTGCAGTATTGAAGTTGAAACTAGAACGAATTGATAAACAAAATTCAGTCATATGTGGAAGTCTGTCAATTACCTGATTTGACGGCTTTTCTTATTCCATGATGGCAGCTCAGGTCATCCACCAAATCCCAGAGATTTATTTCGGAAATTGGCTGGCACCTTCGGTTTAAATGCTTGAGAACAATAACTTTCCTAGCACTATAATTGACGACAGTTTGTTTGTGTCAGGTAAGGTGAAACCATTCAACCTGAACTATTTTTGAAAGCTGTATGTGCTCTAGAAGGCTGGCGGCAGCCGTGAAGATTAATTTCTACTATGTAAGGTTCCTATCTAGTTTTTCTTCCGCATCTCCAGTAACCTACTCTCGGAGTTTCAGCCAACCGTAGATTTTGAATGCATGGAGGCTTACTTGCTATTATTTGTAAGTGGAGTGTGTTGAATATATGAGCCTTTCACATCCATAAAAAATGCTACATAAAACATGCATCAAAGTAGAAAACAAACTAGTTATGCAATCTAGTAGGTAAGACGAAAACAACATTTCCAAACTGATTGCTAGTAATAGTGATTCAGGCATGATCTCCGACAGAGCGAACAAGAACTCATAAGGTGCTTTTGCAGAAGAAGCCTTCGCTGTAGCTTCTGAGGAAGTTGTCGATGTTGGGAATAGTTGTCAGCAGCGGTGTGAGAAAATAAGCCAGTAGTCATGCAAGAGCGTTCACCATAAACCTGATCACCCTTCTCCCTTGCAAGACCACAAGAGGCAGGCTTCTAGAAGCATACTGTCCCGTCTAGCGGTGCATGCCATTGCAATCCTCTATCATCACTTGATTCCAATATTTTGAGTTTATTGGACCGCATGCTTAGAGTGGATGACTACTTGGTCCTTAGTCATATGAATGCTTGTAAAAAATGACCTAGATGTTTCAGGACATCATGCATTTAGAGAATAGTTAAAGTCAGTCAATGCATGTATAGCTAGCGACCATGTGCATTCTCACTTGCATCCCACCTTTTTAATATACTCCTCCCTTGTCCTGCACAGTCGGTGTCCCCCCTTCCACCCACCCTCAAACTAGAACACCATTCGTTCAATTTGCACCTAACCCTGCTCTATATAAGTGCTCGAGTTGGCGTTCAGAATTGTACTCGGCAGCAAATACAGGAAGCCAGCAACAATGGCGCAGAAGTACTCAACGTCCTCCGTTCGTCTGATGCTCACCCTCCTGCTTCTGCTAGTTTTCGTTAGTGGCATCCTCGCCCAAGGTCATGATGGACCAACCAAATGCAGCAACGGACGTAAGCTAGCTCGCACTCCTCTCTTATATGTTGTTTATCTCTCTTTTTTTGCCACAAGGCTAGCCTTAAAGCCGGGTTCACTATCACCAGATAATATAACCGCCTTAGCCTTCTCTTTCTGCTTGGCTAACTTGTTATTGTTCATCATTTGTGGCAGCTGTTCAAAAGGACTGCCCGCGGATCCCCCCCTAGTGGCTCATAAGCACCCGAGGGACCATTTCTACGCAGCGACCGGGATTTAGTAGGACCTCGATCAAGTTTGGCCGCCTATATATTTGTATGTGAACCAAATCATATAGTACTACTTCCTTTTCAAGGAATAAGGCGCACACGCATTCCAAAGCAAAGTTTGACCGAACAAATAGAGCAATTAAAACTTGATTATATTGTGTAAAATTAGTATCGTTGGATTTATATTGAAACATACTTTTCAATGATGCTAATTTTATATCAATATTCTTTATATATTTAGAGTAAATCTTAGTTAAAGAAAAAACACGTAAAACGAGGGCGCCTTATTCCTTGAAAAAGAAGGTAGTATATGTTATCGAGGTGTACATCGATTGGTGTGTTGTTCTTCAGATTGATGCTTGTATTGCCACCTGGTTTATAGATAAATAAAGTATTTGTATCGCGGACCAACATTGCAACCTTCCCAACTAAAAGTCTAAAACACTTGCAATTTATCTATTTTTCAACAATGTTTGAAGATTTCAGAACATGTTTTGGAATCTCTCGATATTTCCGATCAATTCTTGCACCCCAGATTATTTCTAGCAAGAATTTCATGTGGATGTTTTCCACATTTATATAAGAACACTGTTCTACCGATTGATTTATCTGAAAGATAACACACGGTTCTACACCAAGGACCGACCAATTTTATCTAACTAGTCTTATACTCTCTCCATTCATAAATATAGGATATTTTTGTTTTATAAAGTGGGTGTACACTAAAATATGTCTAGATACATTAGCTTCACAAAGCTAAAACATCTTATATTTCTAAATGGAGGGAGTATTATATAAAGGTGAGCAGCAGTTGGAAGGCGCCACTTGTGTGTGCTCCCTAGCAGCACCCGATTTTAGCCTTTGTTTGGAAAACAGAAGACAGAAACCTTTGCACGCTAGATAGATGCCATTCACAAATATTTGAACAATCTGCCACCCACACCAGGTACTGTAGTAAAAATAGGTTGATACCATAGGATTAACCATAGACTGCACAAAATTTATCGTAGCAAAACTGCATGGTACATTTGGATCTCACTGCTTCAACATTTGAAGTTTTCAACCGTCTACAGCTTAGCAATTGTACCTCCAGTTCTCTGCCCTGGACTGAACGGTACATCGACTAGGGCTAGAAAGTGTAATGTTTACTGCATGTATGATGTGGCCCTAAGAACACATTGCTTTCTCTAGTGTTTCCTGCAGTTCTCCACTCTTGTATGCTTCTGCAAAACATACAACAAGGCAAGCAAGCGTTAGGCACACTTCACTGAAACGCTGATATCAAACATAAGCATAAATAAAAACAACCGATTTGAGCTGGTATTGCTCCATGTCATTGACACCGAAGCATAAATAAAAACAACCGATTTGAGCTTTATTGTATATATACTATGAAGTATGTGGCCATGAATGCTAAACTAGCTTGGAACAGCCAGATGATATCCTCTTCTGCTGCAATGTTGGTGGGTTTTATGTTGGCAACCGCGAAAAAGAGATTATAAACGTAGATCACGATGGTTCTTCCTGATAGTGTTGCTGTCGAGAATAGGATAATTGCATAACACAGAGGCAATCTTCAGAGTTGAGATTTCAGGCTCACCATCTCAACTGCTACTACTGGGGAGTTTAGAGCACACATAAAGCAATACTGGGAATGATCAAAGTCGCAAGAAAGTATTGCAATCATAGGAAGAGATACTTATTCAGGAGATTTGGAGCACGCCAGATCACAAAATGTGCTCCATACTGTCTGACACTATCACCAGACCTTAACCACTCCCAAGCACTTCCTGTGACGAAATGAAATTATTGTCCAAGGTTTCCATCTATAATACTAGAAAGCTTCATACCTATCCAAGGTGGTGCAAATATTGGGGATGCAACTACTTTGGTGATGGTGATGATGGTGAGCACAGCTTGGATTGGAATCAGCTTATCAACAATGTGAACATGCTTTGTTGCTCATATAGTAAAGATGGATCGATAGTCCTCACGTTAAATTATACAAAAGGAATGCTAAATCCATCCTAAGGCATACATCCTCATCAGGTGGATGGTGCAAAACTGCTCCTTAGTTGACAACAAAGTTGCTGATAAATCTTGTACCCGCAAGGTTTCTACAGCCATTATCGCCCAAAAAAATCTTGAAACATGCCGGGCCGATGAATGTACTGCTAGTATGTCCTACACCGCAACTCGTAAGCTACAACAGGCAAATCCTGAACCGCCGGCAAGCGAGCGTGCGTGCGTGGGCGAGGCAAGGCGGAGGGGGGGGGGGGGGGGGGGGGGGGGGGGAGATGCGTACCGACTGTGATGTCGCAGCCGCCAAAGAACTCGCCGTCGATGTAGAGCTGCGGGAAGGTGGGCCAGCTGGAGTACTCCTTGAGCCCCTGGCGCAGCGCCTCGTTGGAGAGCACGTCGAGCGTCTCGAAGGGCACGTCGAGCGAGCGCAGGATCTGCACGACGGTGTGGGAAAAGCCGCACTGCGGGAAGTCCTTGGTCCCCTTCATGAACAGAACCACCTTGTGCGCCCCCACCACCTTGTCCAGCGTCTCCCGCATGTCCGGCCCTCCTCCTCCCGCCGCCGCCGCCAGGCGCCGCACCGACCGCGCGCCGACGCCGAGGCGCAGGGCCGGTGCACGAGGGAGCGCCGCGAATCTCACGGACTGCGGACGAGCGGGTACGGGGAGCCGGAGGGACGCGCCGGCGAGCGGCAGCGCCGCGGCTGGGGCTGAGACGGCGGCCATCGCGGTGGCGTGTGGAGGTCGTTCGCCGGCCGCGAGAGAGGAACGAGTCGTGGCTGTGGTGGTCCGGATGGCAGAACCGTAATTTCCCTCCGCCTTTGTGGCCACCGGAGAAGGCCCAACGGAGCCCATATCCGGCCCAACGGGCCCAACATCCGGCCCGGCCCACGGGTCGTAGCGTGGCGTAGAAGTAACAGGAGCCAGCCGCTCGCCTCTCCCATTTCTCCTAAAGCCCTAACTAAAACCCATCTCCATCTGCTCTCCTCCTCATCCCGCCGCCGCCGCGCCGCCGCCGCAATGGCCTCCGCCACAGTGCTCCGGGGCGGCTCGCGCCGCATCCTCGCCTACCCGGCCCTCCGCGCTGCCCTGATCTCCGGCCCCGCGGCGCTCCCGGACGCGGCCGCGGCCGCCGCGCCCCAGCAGCCGCAGCCGCCGATGGCCGCGGGCCTCTGGGCGAGGTCCATGGCCACCTTCACCCGCACGTGAGTTCCCTTTCCAGTCCCCCTCTCCTCAGATCTGCGCTTCTCCGGTCGAGTCGCGCCTCTCGTGTTCGTGGGCTGAATGATCTCTCGGGTGAATCTGTCGCAGGAAGCCCCACGTGAACGTCGGCACCATCGGCCACGTCGACCACGGCAAGACCACCCTCACCGCCGCGATCACCAAGGTCAGATCACACCGTGCTGCGATGCGGATTTTGCGTGCAAGTGTGTAGCGAACTGCCGAGTGATCCGAATGCGTTTTTTTTGTTTTCCCCGGCGATGCAGGTGCTGTCAGAGACGGGGAA
Organism: Dactylis glomerata; assembly: GCA_007115705.1. Lineage (NCBI taxonomy): Eukaryota > Viridiplantae > Streptophyta > Magnoliopsida > Poales > Poaceae > Dactylis > Dactylis glomerata. Next base: position 3,870,382 of record QXEO01000121.1, on the reverse strand, counting down.
CGCCAAGTCGATCGCGTTCGAGGAGATCGACAAGGCTCCGGAGGAGAAGGCCAGAGGAATCACCATCTCAACGGTCTGTTCTCTGTCGTTTTTTTGCCATACTGTTCAGTGTTCATTTCCATTTGTAGATCAAGTGGTGATCATATAATCATGTGTTGTTGTCTTGTGCAGGCTCATGTGGAGTACGAGACCGCTAAAAGGCACTATGCTCATGTGGACTGCCCAGGCCACGCCGATTATGTCAAGGTAACTGTTATGGACTTCGTTATGGTATCTGGCCCTGCATGTTGAATTCAGAATTTTTGGTGACTGTTGACTGAATTATCAAATTGATGAATCCCTTAGAACAGAATGGCTACTTATGGAACAGAATTTTAATCTAGAGCTTCTAGATTTCTTTATTGTCTAGTACCGACTCTGATGATGCTTGTATGCTTTTAATTTTCTGTGGATCTTTTAGAACATGATCACTGGTGCTGCTCAAATGGATGGTGGAATCCTTGTTGTATCAGCTCCTGATGGCCCAATGCCCCAAACAAAGGAGCATATTCTTCTAGCTCGACAGGTTTCATATTCTGATAACTCTTGCCCAGCATTGTCTGTTTAGCATGTTGTTTTTGCAGTTCTGAGGAGACGAACATTTCTCTTTTCTTTTTTATAGGTTGGCGTGCCATCACTTGTTTGTTTCTTGAACAAAGTTGATGCTGTTGAAGATGAAGAGTTACTAGAGCTTGTGGAGATGGAGCTTCGAGGTATGGTAGCATTTTTCCCAGTTCTCTACATTTTTCTGGTTGGTCCCTATGTTCCTGTTCTAAAGTGATTTTATTGTCGTCCTTTCTTCCTGCAGAGCTCCTCAGTTTCTACAAGTTCCCTGGCGATGAGATTCCTATCGTCCGTGGGTCTGCCTTGCACGCCTTGAATGGAACAAATGACGAGATTGGAAAGAATGCTATCTTGAAACTCATGGACGAGGTTGATCGGTACATCCCGGATCCTGTGAGGGTGCTTGACAAGCACTTCTTGATGCCAATTGAAGATGTTTTCTCAATTCAGGTGATTAGATTTAATGATTGCCATGTACAATTATTGATGTTCAATTGTTAAAACGCCCAGCAAAACGAATATATATGTGAATAAAAACACTCCATTGTTCAATGATAGGTGGTACTTTGCAGTATGGTTTTAGGTCAGTTAATCGGCTGCTCGGCCTAGTTGTTAACACACAAGATCCATTTTTTTTATCTGTTAGTCCCAGCGGTTGCACAGCCATGTATTGCTTGTTTTCAATGATGTTATGTCTCTGTAGTGGGATTTCCAAGAAAATGACCTGCACTAAATTATTCATTATCAGATTATTTTACTTCTGCTTCTTTAATATATTCTGTCTTTGTCTATTTGATTTGCTTGACGACTGACATTATATTACTTGTAGAACATCAGCTGACATTCTATTCAATTTAATCGGGCTCTTTAGAACTGTAATCTGAAACACTGACTGAATCACAAGTCTTTGACTTTAAGATGCTTTCATCACATTGATTACTTTTTGGTCATTGTTTCTGTGTACTTGGGTTGTAAACTTCAAAATCGTATTTCCCACTTTTTCCGGTTTAGTATCCTTCAGGAATAAGTACCTGCTCCATAAATAAACCATCAATGACAAGATAAGACACTAATCGTACGTTGATTAATTGGTTTCAATTTGCAGGGTCGTGGTACTGTTGTGACTGGACGTGTGGAACAGGGGACAATTAAAACTGGTGAAGATGTTGAGATCTTGGGTCTAACGGAGGTAGGTTAAACCATGCTTGTCATTTTAATGCCTGATAAATATTCCTGAGCAATTGCTGTACTATGTGGATTTGTTTTCGCATAAATTGGTAATAGAATAGATTTGAGCAATACATCATTTTTTTGCTCCGTTCATGCATTTGAATAACTTCAGGCAAATGTTGTGAATTAACAAAGAATTTAGATACATGTTATCATGGTAAATCTGAGTGAAGTTGTATCAGAAACTGAATTATAGGTATTATATATATTTTTTGACATATCTGTATGAACACATGAGTTGACTTGTTCTGGTTGCAACACTTGGCACAAACTGGTGGCACTAGTTATTACATTGTCCTCCAAAATTTGTTACCTGTAATGTTGCTACTTCATTGTATCATGATGGAACATATTATTGGTCACAGACTGGTCCCGTGAAGACTACAGTTACTGGTGTTGAGATGTTCAAGAAGATATTGGATCATGGAGAGGTAACAATTCTAAAGGAGACCATGCAGTTTTCTTGCCTAATGTTTATTCTCGTGCTTACATCTCATTGTGCTCAGGCTGGCGATAATGTTGGGCTTCTTCTTCGTGGCCTTAAGCGTGGTGACGTACAACGTGGCCAGGTCAGTATGCCTTATTCTAGATTGAACCTTTAGAAGTTGGATCTTAATTGACTTCTACTCATCATCTTTGGGCAAATGAATGTGTCAGGAAATTGCCTATGTTATCTGCAAAGGTTATTTGTAATGCACTGGAATTTAATTCTTAATCTGTTGGTGCATGCCTTTGCTTCACTTTGGTTTCATATTTGTGACACTATCTCAATCTGGTGGTTTTCTAATATTAGTTGCTACTTCTTTTATTGATTTTTACTCACTGCCATTTTCTACTATTTCAGGTGGTCTGCAAACCTGGTTGCTTGAAGACTTACAAAAAGTTTGAGGCAGAGATTTACGTCCTGACAAAGGATGAAGGTGGTCGCCACACTGCCTTCATGTCAAATTACAGCCCACAGTTCTACTTCAGAACTGCTGATATCACTGGAAAAATTGAGTTGCCTGAGAATGTGAAGATGGTTTTGCCTGGTGACAACGTAACTGCAGTTTTTGAGTTGATATCGCCGATTCCACTTGAACCAGGTACGCGTTCATTTCATACTTGCCTTAAACGGTTGGCGTCGGAATTGGTGTAGCAAAATGACTTCATTGTTCTGTTATCTGCTATTTGCAGGACAAAGATTTGCGCTAAGGGAAGGAGGGAGAACCGTTGGCGCCGGAGTCGTCGCCAAAGTCATGAGCCAATAATCTGTTTCCACAATTTTTCGTCGTAGTGATTTTAGGAGACAAAACGAATGTTGATATTGAAAGATTTGTCGGACCAGAAACACGAGATAACGAGTCGTCAAGAGCAACGGGAACCAATATGCATTTTCTTTGAAATGCATTTGGTCAGCTGCCATGGATATGGTTTGCTGGCATTCTGAAGATTTCTTTTTTCTCATGTTGGGTAGTTTGCTGTATAACACCGCAGCTTGTTACCTTGACACGCTTCTCAGGCATATATTAGCTCGGTGATCAATAATTGACTCTCTCTATTCTCTTGTATGTCCTTTATGTGTTCTTTTGTTGATCTATATTTTCTTGATCCTGAAGCTGTATGCCGGTGTGGGTATGCTTTGTGTTGCAAAAAGCAGACCTGTTATATTCTTAGATATAACTATAACTTATTTCTGTGTGATATGTGTGCTTTTCAGTCACACAGTGACAGAAATGAGAAAATACAACTATAACTGATTCTTCATAAATATACAGAAACAGTAAAGGCTAAGAATTGCAGTAGATACATCCGTACATCCTTTATTCATCATTTATTCTCCTCTAAAGAAGCTCCTCATGGTTCTGCCCAGCTGGAGCTTCATGGGCAAGCACCCTCCATCATAGCCATCTGGTTCTGAGCTTGGATCTTGACGGCGCTTCCCCCGGCGGTCAGTGAGCCGGGCACTCTCCATCGCAGGCGATGGGCAGAGTGGTGGGAGGGAGTCAACCCTCGGCGAGCTCTTGGCCTTGCCTGGCTTGTTCTCCCACTCGAAGGGCACCTTCCCGGTCGCCGAGGAGTATATTCGCATGGACTGCCCTAGGTCGTCGCTGGCGGAGAGGAGAGCTGACAGTGAGGTGGTGGTGGTGGCCTCCATGGATGGCTGTTTTAGGTAGGACATCACATAACGAGAAGGGCTATATAGATAGAGGAAGGATGGTCACCGTCTCCCTACTGTGCTTGCTAACTAAGGTTTGCTTTCCCAAGTCAAACGCTCTGGTTTAAGCCATGTTTGTGTAAGTTTATTGATGGATTCGATCTGACTTGATGCATGACAAAGGTAGGGAGGTGGCTAGCTTTTCTTGTGCTGGCTTTTGTTTGAAGATCACGGCGAGGAAAATCAGTGGCATGGCCGGCCGTAATGATGGCATGTGTCAAGAAACCTTAGCCAACACATTTGGCGTGTACACTTGTCCACCATGGATTGGATTACTGCAATTGAGTAGACTAGAGAGCCTCCTTGGTTTTGTAGTACTTTGTGTACATGAAACAGATTGCCAACACCATATCCACGGCAGTTACAACTTGTTCTTGTATCTTTGGCATGTTCACTCTATGCCAGTTGAACAGAGGCTGGACCAATGGAAAAGTTAAGATCAACTCAACGGTTTGCACCCAGTCGAGTTCAGATGCTGGTTGATATTGCAAGTGCACAACTTTGAAGGCAAGCGTATACATTGCCACAAGGTCTCGCCAACTGGTCTCGAGAACGCCTCAAGAATTTGAATGGTAAACCCTCCAGGAGGGGCACATATCAGCATACAACTAATATTTTCCTTACAACGTAAAATCCACACGAAGCAAGTTCTCCCAAAGACACATTCTGAACTGTAGCTTCAGTGAGATGCTAATCCTCACTGGCCAAATTTAGAAGGTACCACAAAGTCTTCTAGAGAAACATTCTGAACCTACCTTACGTTAAGACGCATTGCAAGTTATGAGATTATTGCCATTCCTTCACCATATTCGTCAACAGATAAGTATCTTCACGGATGAGGGATCCATGATACCTTCACAGATGAGATTCATGTGTGAGTAGGTCTATCACACGCTGCCTACTAGCTTCATCCACCTGCAATCTCGCGGACTCATGGCCGTCGATGGCATCGCACCCCTCGCAAGTGTTACAAAACAGCACGATTATCTTCAACCCCGTAGCTCGTTCCCTGACAAGTCTTATATAGTCTGCCACTTTATCTTCCTCCTCAAACCCTGCCATCACCAGCCACTTCAAGCTCAGGTGCTTCAGATCCTTGGATGGTTCCCACACCACGTTGGTCTTCTTGGCACTGCTCTCGAACGTTTTGACACAGGAATGTCGAACCCGATTTAACTTCATGCATGGACACAGAAAAAAAATGTCATATTATATAACGCGCCACCAAAAATCAGGCAGGACAACGTAGCAAAAGTTGAGGTAAATATATCTTTGCCATTTAAAGTTTTGCATCGATCACTACTAGTATTAAAGCTTGAGATCCTGGTAGAGTGTTTGGAGGAATTTGCATGAACTAAACGTCTAAACCCCATATACAGTAAGACACATACATATGCTTCAGGGACTCATATGAGGTTACAGCTATATTACTCCTATGTGTTGAGCTCTAAAAAAAAGATACTTTGTAATAAGGAGCTCTAATAAACAGGGTGATGTGCATTACTCTATGCAGATGCCAGGATTTTCTCCTTTTCAAAAAAAAACATAGATAATTTTTTGTGAACATAAGATATGATCCAGCAAGACTTTGTCTTGCATGGATATATTGTCTCTCTGCAAATTTCATATGGAGAACTGAAACATCCGTTTGCATTGCAACATCATTAATATATACAAGTATACAACCCATGTGTTCCCTACATTCCAATGACAATGCAGCCTGTAAGCAGTACTTGTAACACTTGTGATAGATTGGAGTTGGTGATTAGTTGAGAGAATCAGATCATCTTGCTGGTATGTTGCTAATGCTGAATATCCGGAATCATGCCATACTAAAATGATGTGGATTAAACTACGAGAAGGTAAGGTGAGAGACTCACGATAAACATTTGGAGGGCAGGTGCAGCTTCAAGGATAAACAAGGTCCAGCTCAGATCACACTCAGGATAGATAAACGAAAGTGTCACATTCGTCAAGTTACCGAATATAGCAGTGGGCTGCTTCGGATGTTCTGGCTGAATCCAAATCTGCAACAACAAGAACACAAATGCACATATAAAATTGGTGGAGAACATATCATAATAGATGCAGTGAAAATTCATGTGGGATCTGGGGTGCAGAAATTAAATTACCATTTGGCAGTTAAAATCAAGATGCAGTGTCGACAGGTTCCTAGCATTCATTAAAAAGCAGTCGCTCAGCGAAAATGGCTCCTGCCACGCCGCTGCATGACAATTGAGGGCCACCTTGCGAAGCTCAGGTACATAGCCGAAGCGCAGCGGGGCGTTCTCGGAGTTCCAAGAATCACATGTCAATTGTGTTAGCTTTGGGAGAGAATTGAGCTCAATCCGCATGCAACTAAAGCGGCTGAAGTGGAGCTTCTGAATTACGGAGTTTGGCACTTCGATCTTGAGCACAGAGTGCCAAGCCAATCTGCAGGATATTAAGGATAGGTGCTTGAGCTTATTGCAAGCGCCCATGAGGCTAGGCAGCTCGTTGTCCCCGAACTCGAGGCTCGTGAGCGATAGGTCCGTCAGCCACTGGAATGCGATTGGGCAGGCATGAGAGAACGACATGAACTGCCGCCCGAGCTCGGTGTGGTCGGGGTCAGTTAGGTCCGATGAAGGGGGAATCACCCTGAACTCGAGGCGTTCCGTCTTACCGCGGCTCACTGTGTCCTCGACGGCGTGGCCGATGGAGCTCAGGTGCGGGGACGACATGTAGAAGTGGAGGCAGAGAGTCTTGACGGCACGCATGCCCTTGCAATCGCACTTGCACTCAGCCGGAGGACACACCGGCAGCAACCTGCACACCGCACCCGCGAACGCGTCCATGGTTTCGAGCGGCGTGGTGCCCTGGAAGTCGTTGACGTCGAGGTCCACGTGCGAGAGCTGGTGGGGGAGGTGCCGCCACCGTGTGGAGACCGCGCCGGCGCGGACCGCCTCATGCAAGCTGAGGCGTTCAAAGATTCCGAGGAGGAGGTCATCCGGGAGAGCACTGATTCTATCTTTATCTTGGCTGATTTTGAACAGCCGCGACTCCATTACTAAAGCTCCGATCTTTAATCGATTTCTCTTGCTGAAATCTCAGTGATCCCGCATGGAGATGGAGGCCGGCGGCGTTGCAGGAGAGAAGGTCGGTAGATGTGGATCTAATTTTTAAGCGACAATCGATGAGGAATTATTTTCTGAAGGTGGATTTATTCAGTTAGGAAACTCCAAAGAATCCTCATCCGCCACGACCGGATACCTTGCTACCATTGTGTACCAAAAAAAAAACAAAGAGGAATGCCGCAGGAGAAATCGCTGCTTACCGGGGCCAAGGGTCCATAACAACGCAAAGATCCAGGAGAAATCAAGGCAAGAGAAATCGCCAGGCATCTTCAGCAAATTTAGTCACCGAGAGGCGGCCGCGCATTTTCCTTCCACCACATGCGGCCCGTCGAGATGAACGCAGGCGCGAGTAGCGCCGCCTCCGCCGCGCAGCCGAGCCGAGGACGCCAGCTCGATCTTGTTGAACCATAGTGTCCGTGCGTGTGCTAAACTGTATCTAGTCAAAGGCACCGCACGTTCCCTCCCCATGTCCTCTCACACGATGCCATGCTCTGCTCTAACTGAAGCTGTATCGTGTGTGTCTGTACAGGTATATATACCATAGTTGCCAGCGAACCGGATCGTCCGGATCGAGGAACGGGATCGGGGAACGAGGATCCACGGGCCAACGAACAAGAATCGATCAGGGGTATACATCTTTGGTACGCCAAGTTGGATCGTGGATCGCGATCCACTTTGATTTGGGTTGATGATCCCGAATATAATGCGGAAATTGCTATTTTTACGTTTTATTTTTAATGGGCCTGCCATATTTTAGAGTCGCTAATATGGAAATAGCCAGCCCGAACAGGATCGCGACCCACAAACGAACCCCTTCGATCCAGTAGTGTTCCCGATCCCCGATCCCCGATCTGGATCGATCGATCCCGGGTCGCGGATTGCGCCACCGTTCCCGAACCCTGCAACTATGATATATACCCCCGTTGATATCAATGCAAAGTGTGTTGAATCCTATCTGTGCTTTCATGGTATCAGAGGAGGAACTGCTTAAACCCTTCTCGCGGCCCCTCTCTCACGCTTCCGCAACCTTCCTCGACAACCCCATGGTGACGCCGACGTCCTCTCCCGACAGCATGCCGCCGGGCTCGCCGCGGCCTGCCGTCGTCCACGCCTTCCCTCCTCCAGCCCTGCTTCTATGATCCAGACGGTTGCCATCCGATCGCACGTGCCAGTCACGCTTGATCTGGCCGCCCGGCAACTACGCGCAGTGGCGGTGCTTTCTTCTCACCGTCATCGGCAAGTTCGGCCTCGGTGAGCACGTCGATCCCAACGCCCCCCGCCGGATCAATGATCCAGAGTGGGTCATGATCAACCACGCCGTCGCCCACTGGCTCTACATCACCATCTCGTCGGAGCTGCTCGACGTCGTCATGCAGCCCGATGATACGGCGGTCGCTGTTTGGACGGCCATCGCCGACATCTTCCGTGACAACCATCTCTCCCGCGCGGTGTACATCGATGCCGAGTACCACGCCGTCGTCCAGGGCGAGCTGAGCATCATGCAGTACTGCACGCGTCTCAAGTCCTTCGCCGACCAACTCCGCGACCTCGGCCAGCCGGTGACGGAGACGTAGCAAGTGTTCAACCTGCTCCGCGGTCTGAACCGCAGGTACCACGCCGCGATCCCCCACATCACCTCGCGTGTTCCTCTGCCCTCCTTTCTACAGGCCCGCTCCTTCCTCATGCTGGAGGAGCACCGGGCGGAGCAGTCCGATCGCCAGCATGCCGCCCAGGCTCTCTACGCCGGCCACGTCGCCAACGCCCCAGCCCCAGCACCCGCTCCTGCACCTGTTGTCTCGCCGTACAACGCGCCCTCTGGCTAGGGCGCCTCCGGCTCCACCAACAACCGCAATCGGAACAAGGGCAAGAAAAAGGTGAAGGACGGTGATGTGGGCGCCTCGTCCTCGACTGCCCCGTCGGCGCCTCGTCCGCCGGTGTACCCTGCTCCTGCGCCCGGTGCTAACTCATGGACCGGGCTCGTACCGGCCTGGCCCATCGCTTGGCGCGCTCCTGGCACCGGCGTCCTTGGACCACGCCCCGGTACTCAGCATCAACAGGCATACATGGCCGCTCCCGCGCCTTCCTACATGGTGCCGCCGCACCACCAGGCGTACATGGTGCCACCCCAGCAGACACCGTACACCTACGCCCCTACCTCACCTGGAGCGCCGCTGTTCGGCGGCCCCGGCTCCTCCGGTGCCAGCTCTTCCTCGCAGGCGCAGCAGCAACCTTGGGACATGAGCGCTCTCCAGGCCGCTCTCAACGCTTCCACGGCGCCGCCCTCGTCTTCATCGAGCAGCCCATCGGACGTGTTCCTTGACACGGGCGCGTCTGCACACATGTTCTCAAACCCTGGTAATCTCCACTCTCTGCGCCCTTCTGCATCTTCTTCTCGGATTGTCTAGATTGTCGTTGGCAACAGTGGCCGCCTTCTGCCAATCACACACACATGCACTGGCTCCCTTGTCACCTCCTCCACCCTCCTTGCACTCCGTAATGTTCTGCTTTCTCCCTCTCTCATCAAAAATCTCCTCTCTGTTAGACAACTAACTCGTGAAAATCCCGTTTCTGTCGAATTTGATGCATTTGGTTTTTCTGTCAAGGATATCTGAACCAAGGCGGTGATCCTGCGCTGTGATTCCGACGACGATTTGTACCCCGTGTCATCAGGCTCTCCGCACGCGTCGCGTCGCCCCTTCGCCGGTGTCGCCTCCGTCGACCTGTGGCACCAGCGGCTTGGCCATCCCGACGAGGCTACTCTCTCCGTAGCTTGTCTAGCAGTTTTTCATTCGAATGTACAAAATTCAGTCCCCATTCCTGTAGTGCTTGTCGAATGGGCAAAAATGTTCGTATGCCCTTCGCTGCCTCAACTAGATGTAGCTACTTTCCCTTCCAGCTTTTACATCTTGATGTTTGGACTTCACCTATTGTAAGCATCTCAGGCTATCAATATTACTTGGTTATTCTAGATGATTACTCCCATTATGTCTGGTCATTTCCTCTCCGCAACAAGTCTGAAGTCGCGCACACTATGTCTGCATTTTTTGCCTATGTTCAGACTCAGTTTCAGCAGCCCATTCTTGCGCTGCAGACAGACAACGGCCGCGAGTTTGTTAACTCCGCCGTGCACTCCCTCCTGTCGACCCACGGTGCTGTCATCCGCTTCTCCTGCCCCTATACCAGCCAGCAAAATGGCAAGGCCGAGCGCGTTCTGCATATACTGAATGAAGGAGTGCATGCCTTGCTGTTCCACGCTTCCATGCCAGGCAAGTTCTGGGCGGAGGCTCTCTACACCTCCACCTTCCTTCTAAACCGCCGGCCGTGCCGCTCCACTGCACCCCACATTCCGCATGCGCTGCTCCTGCTCCTAACTACCGCATACTGCGCGTCTTCGGGTGTCTCTGCTACCCCAACACGGAAGCCACGCCACGCCACAAACTCGATCGTCGCTCTGTCGCATGCGTCTTCTTCGGCTACTCACCCGGACCATCACGGATATCGATGCTATGACCCGGTGTCTCGCCGTGTGCTGACCTCACGGCCCGTTCACTTCGTCGAGGATGTCTTTCCCTTCGCGGCGCGGCTGCTCTGCTGGTGGCAGCAGCCCTGATAGTGCTCTGCACTTTGTCCCCGTATAGGCTGCGTGCGGTCGGCCGCCATCATCCTGTGCTGGTGAACCAAGCTCCGTGTCAAGCCCTCCTTCGACACCAGATGTGCGGCCCGTCTCGTCGCGTGGTTCCCCTGCCTCGGACACGAGCGCAGGCTCCTCGACTTCAAGCTCCGCCGCTCCTTCCGCGATGGACGGCGCTGCATCGACCTCGTCCTCGCTTGGCTCTCCGTTTCCTGCTTCGCCACCACTTTTTTGACAGATGGTTACCCGCGCCAAGGCCGGGATCTTCAAGCCGAATCCGCGCTACGCCAACATCACGTCCACGACCGCGGCATCCTCTTACATCTCTCCGCTTCCACGCTCCATCCGCGCTGCCGTGAAGGACCCCAACTGGCTTGTAGCCATGCAGGAAGAGTTCGCCGCCCTCGTCGGCAACCGCACATGGGAGCTTGTTCCTCGACCTCCGCACGCCAACCTGATCACCGGCAAGTGGATCTACCATCAGAAGCTACGCTCTGATGGCTCCCTCAAGCGCTACAAAGCCAGGTGGGTCCAACGGCTCGGTGTGGACTACGGTGAGACCTTCTCGCCGGTCGTCAAGCCAGCAACCATCCGCACGGTGCTCACGCTTGCTGCCTCACGTCACTAGTTGGACGTAAAAAATGCGTTCCTCCACGACACGCTTGCGGAGGAGGTCTACTGTCTTCAGCTGGCGGGTTTCATCGACCCTAACAAACCTGAGCATGTGTGTCGCCTGTCGAAGTCCCTTTATGGGCTCAAGCAAGCGCCGCGTGCCTGGTTCATGCGGTTTGCCAGCTTCCTCGCCACCATCGGCTTCACTGCCACGCGCTCCGACAATTTTGTGTTCACCTACGCCAACGGTGCTGATGCGGCCTTACTCCTCCTCTACGTGGATGACATCGTTCTCACGGCATCAACCTCGGCTCTACTCCAGTGCATCATCGCCAAGCTAACCTGCGAGTTCACGATGAAGGACCTCGGGGACCTCCACTTCTTCCTCGGCATTCCTGTCACGCACACGCCAGCGGGCTTCTTCTTGTCGCAGAAGCAGTACGCGGAGGACATCCTCGAGCGCGCGGGCATGGACAACTGCAAGACCGCGCCGATGCCACGACACTCACGACAATCTTCCCTCTGCTGATGGCCCAAAAGTTGCTGAATCTTCAGCCTACCGGAGCTTGTCAGGAACATTGCAGTACCTCACGATCACAAGACCGGAGGTGGCCTACACCCTGCAGCAAATCTGCCTGCATATGCATAATCCTCGTGAGCGCCATGAGGCGTTGATCAAGCGCGCGCTCCGCTATGTCCGTGGCACCACTGGCCTTGGCATGTGGCTGACCGCGTCGTCTTCACTCTCCCTCTGAGCCTACACGGATGCTGATTGGGCCGGCTGTCCCGACACCTGCCGCTCGACCTCGGGGTTCTGCGTCAACCTCGGTGACTCGCTGATCTCGTGGTCGTCCAAGCGTCAAGCCATGGTCTCTAGATCGAGCGTCGAGGCCGAGTACCGCAACATCGCCAACGCTGTCGCTGAGTGCCCTGTCCGCTCAGCAACGCTGGTGTTCTGCGACAACATATCGGCGGTCTATTTGTCGGTGAACCCTGTGCATCATCGCCGTACCAAGAACAAGGTTAAAAATAGCGCGCTATTTTATTTAGCGCAACCCTTCTCCAGACGCTATACACGCTATAACGTGCTAATAGCGCGCTATGTTAAAAATTAGCGTTTTCAAATTTTAGTTAAAAATCAAAGATTTCAGTAAAGATAATGTCTATAGTGAGACATATATATGTTTTATCATGATTAGTTATGTTTAATCATTAATATTTGTATCATATGTTCGCTTACTCAACAATCTCATCTTATAATTGCTTACTCCACACTAGTCTTAAGAAAAAATGGCGTGCTATATTTGAAATAGCGCTGACGGTATGATGTTTTAGCGCAATATAGCATGTTAATTTACAAATAGCACCATAGCGAGCAAAATTGTGAAAATTTAGCATCGACACTCAAAATACGCTATAGCGCGCTAAATAGCGGGAAAGCGTGCTATTTTTTTCCTTGACCAAGAATGTGGAGCTGGACGTCCGCGAGCGCATGGCACTTGGCGACATCCACGTGCTCCATGTTCCAACTCGCCAACAGCTGGCCGACGTGATGACCAAAGGACTGCCAACGAACGTTTTCCAAGAGTTTCGCTCTAGTCTTTGCGTCGCCACCGACGACGTCACGACTGCGGCACCGCATGTTCCCTCCCCATGTCCTCTCACACGATCCCATGCTCTGCTCTAACAGAAGCTGTATCATGTGTGTCTGTATGGTTGTATATACCCCCGTTGATATCAATGCAAAGTGTGTTGAATCCTATCTGTGCTTTCAGATCTGACACCCGCCTCGGCGTGGCCGCCTTCTCGCCTCGACGTCCTCCTCCTCCGGCGTGCTGCCAGTCTTAATTTTATACGTTGATCGCGCCATCAATGGACTCGACTGGACGGGATTCATGTTCAACTACTGGATTGCCTCTTCTCCACGGGAATGCTGAATTTGGAGTGATCAGGGCATTTTGGACCTTTTGTGGTTCGAGTCAATCGTACCACTCCTGCTTGGTATTTTGCAAAAAATTCAAATTTGCATCTCTGTTATAGCAACGTGAATTTATGAAATATGTATCTCAATTATTTTGCCGTCTTTTGGATCGGCAATGATTCTTGCTCTCGAGCCCGCTGTCTAATTGCTTGGGATAAGGTTTGTCTATCTAAGCAGGTTGGAGGGTTCGTGATGCGGGAGCTTCATCAATAGATCACGGTCCTGTTCATGAACTTCGTCCACAAGCTTCACCAACGCGAGGAGATACCCTGGAAGGTTTGCGTTCGGCGGTTCTATGACCGGGATCTAGGGGATCGTTCTCCCTCCCAGTCTTTCCTCAAGAGTATCCTTCACCAATGCCTTCCCACCTACCGCTCCATCACTCGCTCTTCCATCCATGACGGGGAGATTACCTCTTTTTGGCTCGACCAGTGGCACCCTATTGGGCCACTCCACTCCCGTTTCCCTTCTCTTTTCTCCCACATTACACGTCCGAACATCTCTGTTGCCTCTGCTCGTGCTTCCGGGCTTCACCTTCGCCCGCGCCTCTCCCATGTTGCTAAGTCCGAGCTCACTATGGACCTCACCATCCTTGATTCGACTACCCTCGATTCCGAGAAAGACATTCGCACCCTCGCCTGGGGGCATGACCTTCACTTCAGCTCCCATGCTGCCTACCAGATCCTTTCTCCCGTTGCCCAGCTTGACACCTCGGCGATGACCTGCTGGGACTCCCATCTCCCATCCAAGATCAAGATTTTTTGCTGTCGACTCCAACCGCCTCAGCACGCATGCCAACCTCCACTTTACAGGGTGTGTCGACTCCCCTTTCTGCGTGTGCTGCGGCCTCCGCGAGACGACCAGACACCTCCTCGCCGAGTGCCCGCCTGCCGCCGCGACCTGGGCTCGCCTCTAGTGTGACATGTTGGTCGACTCCATCTGGGATATCAAGGCCCCCCTGCCACGCTGTCCCGAGAGTTGGCGCCTCGACGTGGCTGCTGGTAGACTTGGAAGGAAAGGAACGACGTCGTCTTCAACACCTAGGACTCCTCCGACGCCAATGTTCTCCTGCGAGCTGCCGCCGACCTCTCCATTTGGTGCCATCGCCTCCAGAGTTGTCATCGTGGTAGCCTAGACGACATTCGTGGTTTTCTAATTCACCACGCCATGTAATCTCCCCCTCCCCCTGTACTTCCGCTTTGTGTACGAACTTGGTTTGTTGCCCCCATTGTTGGGGCCGTCGAGTAATCAAAAGCGGTGGGGAATCCTCTTCCCCCCGTAATTCTCGAAAAAAATATTTTGTCTTCATTTAATTTAGTTATGATATTATGTCACTATTGACTTTAATCGGCATAAAATCTATGTACCGAGAACCAAACAGTGAGAAATATTTGATGAGAGAGATCAACGTGGACTTCTCCAGTTAAGAAACTCTAAAAAAAATCCTTCTACGCCATGACCGGATGCCTTGCGAAGAGGCAATCGTCCCCTCGCTTTGTAATTAAAATAAGTTAGCTTAGTTTTACTTTTTCAAAAATTAATTATTCTAGTTTGTACAAACTTCTACATTTCACGGGACTTAGAGCATCTTTAGCAGATACCGTAGAACTCATTTACGTTAAATTGCAAATATTTTGTGGTTCGAAAAAAGTGATCCGGCATACTAGATACACTAAAAAATGAGGAATCAATATTGTGTAACAGTTGACCTTAATGCTTTTTGCATTGCCCACCCGTAGTCGACCTCACTAAATATAGTTGCTTTAGTCAGATGTTGATATTGATGCCAAATTTACTAGGCAAGTCTGTCCCAACTAGACATTGTTGTGAGTCTAGGCAAGGCTTGCAAAGACACATTCTGAATAGAGGAATTGGAATGATGCCCCGCAGCAGGTGAACAAGTAAGAATCCATGGGGAAAATTTCTTAGTAAACTGAAAAAATGCATTCTGAAAACAGTACACACAATGATTTACCTACGCTGCAAAGCGCACTGACGGTCAGGTATTTCCTGGCTACCTACATAGGTAAACGGTAAATTACGACTGTGTGGGCCTCGTACTACACGCTCATCACTCCAGCAGCAGCCGTGAGCACTTCATTTTATAAGATTATCGTCTTTCCTTGACAGTATCCTTCAACATATCATCATCTCCAACCTCCCGGGCCAAGGGTGGGGAGGATTCACGTGTAAGACGCTCCATCACCCGATGCCTGCCAGCATCATCTGCCTCAAATCTTTTAGGTGACTCAAGGTCGATGGCATTGCACTGCTTGCAGATCGGATTATGCAGTTCGATTTTCTTCAACCCCACGGTCAGCTCCATGACGAGTCTTATAAAGTTTGTCACCTTGTCTTCCTCCTCGAACCCTATCATTATCAGCATCTTCAGGTTTAGGTGCTTCAGATCCTTGGATGGTTCGCGCACCACGTTGGTCTTCTTGGCACCGTCCTCACATGCTTCCATACATGAATGTCGTACCCGATCTATCTTCATGAATGGACACAATTTTTTTAATAAAAGTGAGATGAAAATACTTAGCACCAACCCATGTAGAACAACGTAGGCCGTAGGAAACATTGCAATTAAAAAATCTTTGGCACTTAAAATTTGGCATGGAGAAATTCTTGATGTTTTAGATGCAGTGTGAATATGCTTCTGGGATTCCTATGAAATTACAGCTATATTACTCCTATTTTTTTAGCTGCTCACCAATTTCTATGTTTATCTCAACCAAAATATGTTGTAATTAAGAGTTTTAATAAAGACGGTGTTGTCCGTTACTCGATGCAGATTCCAAGGCCATCCTCCTTCTGAGAAATAACAGAGGAAATTTCTAACATGAATACGACCCAACAAGATTTTTTAACAAAAATCATATGGAGCACCAAGAACCAACATTCATATATAAGGAATTGGACTCATGTGTTCCCTACATCCAATGACAATAATGTGTCCTGTAAGTACTACTAGCTGTAATATTTGTTATAATTAGAGTTGGTGAGGGGTTGAGGATGAGATAAAATTGTTGATATGTTGTTAATGCTGATGAGTTGTGTCTACAAGGAGGTAAAGTAACAGTCTTACTGTAAAATTTTGCAAGGCAGGTGCAACTTCAAGGATAAACAGGGTCCAGTTCAGGTCACACTCAGGAAAGATACACGAAAGCCACACATCTGTTAGGTTGCTGAATATAGCAGTGAGCTGTTTCGGATGTTCTGGATGAATCCAAATCTGCAGCAAGAAGAACACAAATACACAGCTGAAATTGTCGGAGAAGAACATATCATATGTAGATGCAGTGAAAATTCATGTGAGTGAAGAAATTACATTACCATGTTGCACTTAAAACTAAGAAAGAGCTTTGACAGGTGTGTGGCATTCGTTGAGAAGCACTCGCTCAGCGCGAATGGCGCCGCCTGCGACGCCTTGGCATGACAAGAAAGGTACACCTTGCAAAGCTCCGGCACGTAACCGAAATGCACCGGGGGTTTGTCCTTTGAGCGCCAAGATATGCACCACAGTCGCCTGAGCTTTGGGATAGAGACGAGCTCGATCCGGGCGCACTTAAAGCGGATAAACTGGAGATCCTGAATTATAGAGTTTGGTATGTCGATCTTGAGCACAGAGCGTGTAACCAATCCGCAAGATGTTAAGGATAGAAGCTTGAGCTTATTGCAAGCGCCGATGAGGCTGGGCAAGTCCGAGTCTGCGAACTTGATGCTCGTGAGGAATAGGTCCGTGAGCCACCGGAAGGTGACAGGGGAGAAGTGGAAGAACGACATGAAGTGCTGCCCCAACTCGGTGCGCCCGGAATCTTGCCGAGGGGCAATCTGGTTGGAGGAAGGCGGAATTACATGGAACTCGAACCGTTCGGTCTCACCACGGCTCACGGTCTCGTCGACGGCGTGGCCAATGGAGCTAAGGTGAGGAGCCGACAGGTAGAAGCGGAGGGCAAGGGTCTTGACGACACGCCTGCTCTTGCAGTCGCACTTGTACTCAGCTTGAAACAGCAGCCTGCGTGTTATGTGAAAACTTACCACCAAGGACTGGAAATAGACATATCATATGTTGTGATTCAAATTTTGAAACAAACTCGGTATTACTACTAATATTTAAGTTGAGCCAACTTTGTGTTTATGTTGGAATTTGCATGGACTAAATACTACATAAAAGTAGTATACAAAAGAATGTTCTTCCGGGTCCCTGTGATTATAGCGCAACCCACATATACAGGAGGAACTTCTCCAGAAGTGTTTAACATGAGGAGAGATATAGTTGGGGGAAGTGTTTAACATGAGGTGAGATATAGTGGGGAAAAAGAACTTGTCGTGGTACTCTCCGTAAAATTCATGGATCATTGGCAAACTCTTTATATATATAGTGCCCTACTTTTACTATTTCTATTACTATTTTTATATTTACATTTATTTGGGTGCCATATACTAGAATGAGTTATATCCAAAATAAAGGGACAGACATAGACGTACCGTAAAGCTGCTCACGTAAGATGCAGCTTCAAGGATAAACAGCGTCCAATTCAGATCACACTCAGGAAAGATTCCGGTAAGATGCACAACCTCCAAATTGCTGAATGTAGCAGCGAGGTGCTTCGGATGTTGTGGCTTAATCCAAATCTGCAATCTCGAAGAGGAACGTACACAAATACACATGAAATCGGTAGAGAAGAAAATCAAATGATATGAAGATCAGTAGGTGCATATTCATGTACTTTTCTCCATAGAATAACGTACTTACCATTTGGGAACAAAAATTGAGATACAGCTTCGACAGCTTCCCGGCACTACTAGATAGACACTCACTCAACGCGAATGGCGCCTGAGACGCCGTGGCATGAGAAGCGAGACGCACTTTGCGAAGCTCGGGAACATTGCCGAAAATCACCGGAGGATTCTCGCGATGCCAAGAAAAGCACCACACTCTCCTGAGCTTGGGGGCAGATATGAGGTGAATCCGCGTACAACGAAAACCAGAGAACATGAGTGTGCGGAGCCCGGATTGCGGCGTGTCGATCTTGAGCGCGGAGTGGCGATAATCAACCAGCCCGCACGAGCTCACGGAGAGGCACCTGAGCTTATCGCTAGCGCGAATGAGGTCCGGGATGTCGGAATCTCCAAAAGTGAGGTTCTTGAGGGTTAGCTTCGTGAGCCACCGGAAGGCGACGGGGTGGGCGCCGGAGAAGGACATGAATTGCTGCCCGAACTTGGCGACGGGATAGGCCGTGGGCGGCGGGAGAACGCTGAACTCGAGGGATTCGGTGTCGCCGTGGGTAACCACGTCCTCGACGGTGCGGCCGATTGAGCTCAGCTGAGGGTCCGAGACGTAGAAGCTGAGGCGGAGGGTCTTGATTGCACGGCTGCAGCTGCCGTGCCTGCACGCCAGATCCGGAGGAGGAGACACGGAGAGCAGCCTCGACACGGCGCCCGTGTACGCTTCCATGACCTGGCGCACCGTGGCGCCGGGGAAGTAGCCGGCTTTGAGGCGCAGGTGGGAGAGCTGGTGGGGCAGGTGCCGCCACCGCGCGGAGACCGCGCCTGCGCGGATCGCCGTGCGCAGATCCAGGCGTTCGAGGATTCCGACGAGAAGGTGGTCGGGGAGCGCACTGATCACGTCCTCGTCGTCTTGGCCGACGTTGAACGGCGGTGAGTCCATGGTTGGAGGGTGCGCCGATTGATTGCTCCTGGTGATAACTCGATGGAAACACGATTGTCAAAAAAAAAAAAACTCGATGGAAACACGGCGGCGGATGACCTTGACGTACGAGTTGCTTGCTAGCTACTCCAGCTGTTTGAGAAAAAAAAAAGAGGCCCATCGACGTGTACTTATCCAGCTATGGACTTAGATATCAATTAGGAAACCACAAAAAATCCTTCTTAACCACGGCTCATGTGCTACCGTCGTGTTCCATAACAAGGAAAAATTGCCAGACACGGAAAGTTATTTACTAGCCCGATTTGTGTTTTATTAATCGGATTTGCTAATTCCCAGCTAGCTGAGAACTAGCTTAGGGCACAGCTAGGTTGTTATCCGCTGGATTTTCACGTGCATCAAGATTTGTATGGTGGGTGTTTGTTTTTTCGGCCTGGTTTTGTTGATGCTTAGCCCATTATGTTGTGGGCTTTTGTGGGTGAGCTTTGGTTGGTATCTGTTGGTCCATCGGTTGTCTTTTGTTTTGCCAAGGGCCAGCTGAATGGGTTGGACTGGGCTGCTTTTTGGTCTTCCCAGTGTGGTGTGCCTGCTAGCATTTTTTTTTCAATTTTGTGTGCATCGTTTGTTTTTGTGACATTTAACTTTTGTTGTTGTGAGTTATTTGTGTGTGGGTTCTTTCTTATGATTTTTTGTATGTCCATATTAAAGTTGTCTTATTTTTATTTTTTGGACATATGTGGAATTGTAATTGAAATATTTTTCAGTTGCAAGCGGCGTTGTAACTGAGATTTACCAGTTGCAAGCGGTATTGCAACTAAGATTTTTCAGTTGCAAGTGATGTTGTAACTGAGAATTTTTTGAATTGCAAGTGATGTTGCAACTGAACTTCTTCTAGTTGCAAGCGGTATTATAACTAAGATTTCTTCAGTTGCAGGTGAAGTTGCAACTGGGATTTTGGGATATATTTTTAGTTACAAATGAGGTTGCAACTACGATTTAAATCCAGATGCAAGTTAGATCGCAATTAAATAGTTTTGCCGTTATCAGCAAGATTGCAACTGAGATCATTTCAGTTACATGTGGAGTTGCAACTGGGTTTTCCCAAGATAGGTTGCAACTATTATTTAGTTGAGAATTAGCAAATGTGTTTCATAATCTCTTTGAATTTTAAAGCTAGAGCAATTTCAAACTAGAAAAAAGAAATGTTGCGTATGAGATCTGCTAGAAACAATCGAATGGAAATTAGCAAGCAAAAGATCAGAAACCAGAACGTGGACCTATTATTTGTTGCACCATGCGTGTAGGAGCTAGCGTACGTCCCGGCCGGCCGGCTGCATGCCTTCAGCTCTTTTCCGGATAAATGCGATGGATAGTGTCGATAACTATCATAAGATGCACCATGCTGACGTCAGCTGACTAAGAATTAGCTTAATTCTCAGTCAGCTGAGCGTTAGAGGGACCCTTTTTATTAATAGAGTTGAAAAACTAATAAAGGCCAAAGACCAACAAATTAGATCGGCACCCATCATGGCCGAGGGTGACAACAACCTCTGGGGCATCTGGGAGCTAATCCCCACGGACGTTTTCGTCGAGGTCCTGCTGCGCCTTCCGACGAGCTACGTCAACATCGGGGGCGCGTCACACGTACACCTTTGCATACCACCCCACTACGGGGCGGTATAAGGTCGCGCACATCCCCTACAGCTTCAACAGGTCTTGGTGTTCACACTCGGGGGCGCGCACTGGCGAGACGTTGCCACGGGCAGTCCTAGAGAGCCATATGACACCGCCAAGGGCGTCGTCAACATCGATGGCACGGTGTACTGGGCGGTCAAATTAAGGAACACAGGCAAAGGTCATGTCCTTTGACCTCGACAGCGAGCACATCGCATCCATCACGCCGCTGCCAAAGTGCTATCTAGAAAAGGCAGTTGGCACCTCGTGCAGGCGCGTGGGAGGCTGGGCGTCGCCATTACCCACGAGTCACCGACGTCTGATAAGATGGAGGTCTGGATCATGGAGCATGCCACGGCAGGACGACGTACGTGGAGCCCCTTGTACAACATATTGATGCAGAAGCCACTAGATATACTTATGCTTCAGCATCAGCTCACACTACCAAACTTTACTACTCACGACAACGAGTACATCCTGACGGTGAGATACGACTGTGACCTCCACCGGCATGCATTTGAATTGTACAAACACAAGCCGAGCAATGACGTAAAGAAGGCATGGCGTGGAGTGGTAGAGATCAGCGAGAGGAACCGGGGGGCTGAGGTTGCCGTTATACCAAGTGACTACATCCGGCCTCGGACCTTCGCCTACACTGAGACCACGGGAATTTGGCCTACGGCGCCTTTGCAACCGGTGAGCAGTCCAGTCACAATTTTGGGTGACCAACCAAGAGAGGAACAGGTAACCATTAGTAGAAAAAAGGGCTTCCATTCGCCCCCATTAGTCCCCAAACTGTTTGGTCCACGGCTAAAGGGGATATTAGTCCCGGTTTAATTGAATATGTGGGCCAGGAGGCATTAGTCCCGGTTCAAATGGGTCATTTGGTCCCGGTTTGCGCCACCAACCGGGACAAATGCCTTTGGGCCTTTAGTCCCGGCTCGTGGTGCAAACCGGGACTATAGGGCACCCTTTAGTCCCGGTTTGCTCCACGAGCCGGGACTAAAGGGCAGTTCAAACGAACCGTCGCTCTCCCGCGCTAGTTACGCATGGTCGCCGCGATCGGTTTGGAAATCGATGTGGCCATTAACTTGCATCGCTTCGGTAATCGTATACGACGCATCGGGACCTCATTGCCGGCGGCCTAATCACACCACCGGCCAGCCTCTTCTTCCCTCTCTCTAGTATATAAGGATGTACCTTCTATAAGCTTCTTCTTCATCATCCTCTCCTAATCTCTCCTCCAGAAACCCCATAGCATCACCGACCGGCGAGCTCTCTCTCTCTCCCTCTCATTTCAATGGAGCCGGTGATGCTACCTCTATCTCGGGTGCATAATATTACCGCCAAAGGGATGGAATTCACCATCACGGAAACTCTCCGTGCATCAATGGTGGAGATGTGACTCCACGCCGTCAAGCAGCGGTTCCTCGATGCCGCACCGATCAAATGTGTGGGCTTGGACTGCGAGTTCACCAGCCCTCGCGAGGGTAGGCTCCATCAGCGTGCCACCGTCCTTCAACTCTCGGTGGCGTCCGAAGTTTTGGTCTTCTAGATATGTCGGGCCGATCATGTGCCGCAGCTGCTCAAGGATTTTTTGAGGGACCCCACCATTAGATTCTGCGGCGCGGCTATCGGCAATGACGTGCGCATGCTGCAATCATACGGAATTGAAATTCCGTCGGTGTACGACCTCCAAATGATTATGCCGAACCCCACCAAGAATCCAATTCTAAGTCTATACGATCTGTCCAATGCTACTATTGGGACAAAGCTTGAGAAGAAGAAGAGGAAGAAGGACAAGAAGAAGGGCAACGAGGAAGAAGAAGAAGAAGAACTTATATATGGTTGGGCCAAAGTTCCATTGAGCGACAAGCAAGTGTTGTATGCCGCTTGCTTGGGTTTCGAGATTGCTAGGAGTTATTGAAAGCTAGAAGGCTACTAGCTAAATGTGTGTGTGGTGTGGTGTGCGAGTATGCATATATATATATGGAAAAAATGTACTCCCTCTTGTTTGGTTAACAAGTCTATTAATTTTCGAATTTTGAATTTTTCAAGTTTTTTGGTCTTTTTTGAATATTTTAATTATTAAAAATTAATAATTAAATTATGCATAAAAATTATTTGGAATTCATTCATGCTTATTATTACTTAATCATTGTTGCTTATTTTGTGAATTTATTTGGAATTTTAAAAAATAATATTATATGTTACCAAAGTGTATAGGTTAATAAAATTGGTAGCATATCATTATCAAGAAGTCGCGAGTACAGTCTTGGAAGCTACTATGGAAGGAATTGAGAAGTTAAACGTGCTAAGGGTGGAGCAGTGTGAGGATGGCTGACCGACCAGGAAGTGCGGACCACAAATATGTAATTTGACATGAGAATAGAGTGAGGGTCATAAGTATCTAATTTGACATGAGAATAGAGGTGATTAGATATTAGAGAAATAAAGAAAATAGAGAAATTCCGAAAAAGAAAATACAAATTTTATTCCGAACGGACCTTTAGTTCTTGTCTGTGTAACGAACCGGGATCAAAGGTCCTCCAGCCGCAGCACATGACCCGGGCCACGTGGAGGCCCATTGGTCCTGGTTCGTAAACAACCGAGCCTTTAGTCCCGCTTTGTTAGTCCCGATTGCTCCAACCGAGACAAATGGGCCTTATAAACCGAGATCAATGGCCTTTTTTCCACCGGTGAACTGACGCCTGTTATGCCCTTTAGGCTAGGCTCTGGTGATGCCCCGGGCGACGCCCATGGTGACGCCTCAGGCAACGATCCTACACCTAAATCCGGTGATGATCGGATAAAGGAGAGGAGCGGGAAGATCCCTTCAGGCCGATTGGTGCTCGATGGGGTTTCATTCGGCCACAAAGACAATGCGAAATACAAATACTACACATTGAAAAGGAATAGATATATATCCTGTTCTAAATCATGAAAGATACAAACAAGACTGTATGATTTCCTGAGCAAAATAATTATAGGTTAATGGTTCAAACTAATTAAGCATTCATATAAGTTTGAACAATACCAGATTATGATAACACCTATAGTTGCAGCTTACATCTCACTCGTCAAAAATAATAACTTGTTGCAACTAGGAGCATGGTAAACCTGGATGCAGAACAAGCGTACCACAACTGAGATAAACATAGAAATTTACAGAAGGGTACACCTTGGAAATGTTGTAGATTTTGTTAGTGCAACCTCGGTGCGCATAAAATTTGATCTTATTTCCCAGCTTCATGGTCACCTTTTTAAGCGTAGGAGCACTGCTGAGTATTACTTTCATGAAATCAAAGCCATGATCGTCTCCCTTGAAGCCTATGATTTCCATTTCTTCTAATTTCCTCAGGAGAATACTCTGGCTTCTCCAATTGTTGGGCTCATTACAGGAACAATTTTCAATACATGCTCCTGTCACCTAAAACAAATAAAGAGTATTACATATTTATTGTATTTATTTGTGCTTATACCTAGAAAATACTGTATTGCACAAGTGTATTTATGATCCACGGTATGACGCTTGGCAGTTGGATTATGTAGGACACAGCGAAGAATTACCTCGGAATTCTCGGAGCTCAAGAGAGTGACCCTTAGTGTTTTTATAGCATTCTGAACCGGAAGCGCATGAAGGAGATGCAACAGAGTTGCTCCATAGGCATGCCCCATTGCTTCAAGACGTAGGTCCACAACTGAGAAGTCGGTAATCGGAAACTTACCTATCTCTTGTGCAAAGTCGAGATTTGCATCAGAGGTATCCTGCTTAATAAGTAGTATGGGATGATCTTTATTGACCATAAATAAAACGGATTAATTAATTTAATGAAGTCCACTAAATGGAGCAGGACAGGGGACTTACGGAGGCACACATGTCCACGGTGAGGACATGGGCGCGAGACAACTGCAACCATGTGCCGTCTCCATTGCTCTCCGTTGTTGTCTCGATCCAAACACAAGAGTTGGCCCTGTATAGAAGCGCCGCAGCGAGACCTTCTCCACCTGCGGCGTCGAGACGGACAATGCAATGTCCCCACGGGAATGGACTTCCATGGTGAGCTGCTTAAGCATTGTGGTCACGATATCAATGGCAGGGCATTCCTCGTAGGTTCCAAGGACAAGCTCCTGCAACGATGTTGAGTGGACCGTGATGTCGCGTTCGGACGTAGCGCCGTCCACCTTGAGCACGGGAAGGCGCGGGCAACATGAGACGAATTTGTCAAGGTTGTCGATGCTGCACCCCAGGAGACAGAGTCTCTCGAGAGCGAAGAACTCGACCGAGTACAATGTTGGCGATTTAAAGGTGGTGCCTGGGCAATTGATCTCAATGGAGACGGTGCGGTGGAAGAGGAACAGCTCAGACGGGTGAGGCCATCCATCTGCGTGGCGACTATTTTTATAGACGAGCTCTTGCGGAGCGAGATCGGCCGCACCGCGAATAAGGGAGCGGTCTGTGTTGGAGATGGAGACGTCGAGGAGGGACACTAGCACCTCACGGGTCCCCAACACCTGTTTGAGGTAGCCCAGTGTCCAACGAACCTCAAGAGCCGAGACGCCGCGGAACTTGGCCCTGAGAACACGCAGGCGCGGGCAACACATAACGAAGGCGCCGATGTAGATGATATTGCCAGACATGGACAGCCTCTCCAGCGACGGGAACTCGCCGAGCGGCTTCAGGAGGAGCTGTGTGTCCAGCTCGATCGACGTGGCGTGTTGGAAGCAAGGCATCTGGATTAACATGTACCTATAAGCCGGATTCGGAACGAACGGTGCGGTCGCGAAGACTAACCCAGCCGGCGAAAGCAGGGCGGCGGCGCGCAGCAGCGATTCGGCATCAGCTGGCTCAGATCCCGACGGAAGGTGGATGTCAATCTGAAGCGCCATGGCCGCCGGCGACGGTGAGGAGGCGTTGAAGCGGGATAACGCCGCCTCGATCATGGCAGGCGTGACACCGCGGAAGGTGAGATCGGTCAGGCGGGTCCAGTGGCCGCGCCACCGGCGAGAGAGGAGGCCGGTCCGCACGGCGGTGCGGACGCAGCGCAGACGCGTTAGCACCAGGAGGATCATGTCGTCGGATAGGCTGCTGATGCGGTCAGCTCCTCCGGGACCTCGCCGCTGGCCCGGCGCTCCATCGTGCTGTGGCGGCGGCCGCGAGCCGAGGCGACGCCGCGATCGGAGATCCATCGATGCAAAAAACGCGAAACTGTCTCGTCTATTCCCAAAGACAATGTGGGGGGCACAAATCTCCGCGCATGCATACACGATTGAGTCTGTCGTGCCGGAGGGACACTTGATTGACTCAAATACCCACCCCTATCAGGCGCATCTAGGGACACGACAAGTTTAATTCTCCCACTACCATATTAATCGCTGAGTATTTTGGATCTAATACTTCAAATAGCATCAGTGACATGTACGGGCAGTTTTACCATTAATCCTCGTACTCCCTCCGACCCATAATAATACTCTTCTCTAATATAGATGTATCTAGACGTATTTTAGTAATAGATACATACTCTCTCCGTTTGGAAATATAAGATGTTTTAGTTTATAAAGTAAATATATCTAGATATCTTTTAGTGTATAGGTTCGCTCAAATCTATACACTAAAAGATGTCTAGATACATTAGCTTCACAAAGCTAAAATATCTTATATTTCTAAACAGAGGGAGTACATAACATATTAGCGAAGAGCAATAGGGCGGAGGGAGTAAAAAATTTAGGTGACATTTTTATTTACACGGTTTCGATATTATGTACTCTCTTCATGCCCTGTAATTTGGTATGGAGGGTATATACCTTTGACCACATGTTTAAAGCAAGTTCAATAGTAGAACCAATTGCCAGCTATAAGTAATTATCATGTCATCTATAACCAATTATGTTATAAAATGTGATAGGCAATAACGAAGAACGAGAAGAAAACACAGCAACAAAAACACAAAATTTTAACATGGAAAATTCTCTTCAACAAAGAAAGGTAAAAATCATGAGCGTCAGCCAGCAAAACTTCACTATATCGGAAATATTTACAAACGTTGTGGGTAATCTTATGATGTGATTCATCCTAGCCAGGGGTTACAAGGAGTATAAATAGGCGGTGTTAACGATCCATATCGCAGAGCCTTCGGTGACGGGTCTCATTTCGCTCGTCAGAAATTAACCTTTCATTTGTAAATTTGGATTAACATATAACAAATTAAGTACAATAGTTAGGTACAAAGATGTATTATTTATTCATAAATGGCTCATAATCCTATGATATGCCTAGGAGCATATGCTAGAGCTAGTTATTGCATAAGAGTTCACTTCCCTTCTCTCCCCTCCAGCTTATCACAAATATATTTTAATTTAAATAGTTAGCTAATTAGATCTTATTTTACTTGCTCTTATACCAAACTTTACATATGAGCTTGCACGGTAAGTGTACGTATGGAGCAACTTTGCTGCATCTACTTCACGCGCCTCAGGTTAAGACCGCTTCAAGAACACTTATGCTCACCCTATTGAGGTCACAGAAATCCGAGGTAACTTCTCTCTTATATATGTTACATACTAGTGCTTGTTCAACAAAAATTTCATAAATAATTGACAAGTGAAATATATATTATAAAAAAGATACCAATTACACTTAACCGCTGCACCAACATAATATTAAGAACTAGTAGAGAAAAATGTAATTGTGATCAGTCCTAGTATTGGAGAAGCCAAAGTGTATTGCCCCAAACCATCTTGAAATAGTTGAACTCAAAGTCTTTAAAGGAGAGAATCATGAACTCGAATTTGTGGAACTAATACTCCATAACCCAATGCGCCCAAATTCTTAAAAGAATGACCCTGAAGCTAGAAAATTTGGGTTAAATCATATTGTTAGAAAATTTGCACTAAGAAAATCCAAAATATTTCAATTATGTATCATTCAATTAATTTATGTGTTTATCTCAGCTCTCATAAACTGGTCTCTTCTAGTTTTTTTATGGAGATTATCATTGTCTAGTACAGTTAGAACCTAACTTAATGCTTACCCATTTTGAGTTTGTTACATAGTATAATTGTTGTGATGTGCATACACCTCTATGATTTATACAATGAACTACAATAATCAAGATATTATCAATGTGTATTTATAAATAAATCCTTGTAGGGATTTCGCGTAGTCTTAGACCAAAAAATTGTTGGTAACGCGCCAGATAACTTAGCAACTATTTAACGATTGAAAGACAAATTATGTTTAGGTTTGCATCTTGAGCACCATAATTCTAGAATATTTATGTATCATACATAAAGTTTTGGAAAAGTTTAGTATGGATAAATTTCATCCAGTAAAAAACACAAATGTTTGTCGTCATGTTACTAGATTTGAAAAAAAAACCTTTTGGCCATCGGATGACAACCAAGAAGTATTGGGGATCTGAACTCCATACCTCCGTGCCATTGGAGCACCAATGTCCCTCGCAAATTGCACTAGAACTGACATCAGTTTGCTGTAGATTTACTAGCTAGGCATAGTGCAGCTTCCACAAATACTAGTGAAAAACAGAGAAATAGCACCGGTTCATAACCCCAATTAGCACCGGTTTTGTAACCGGTGCAACGCATTCGGGACTAAAGCCCTCCCCCTTTAGCACCGGTTGTTTTACGAACCGGTGCTATAGGGTCTCCACGTGGCCTTCCACACGCGCCCCCGCCGGAGGACCTTTAGCACCGATTCATAATACGAACCGTTGCTAAAGGTTGGCGACATGGCAGCCCTAAACCCTAAACGCTGCGGCTGAAACCCTAAACCCTAGTATTTGGAATACGTTTTTTTAGAGTATTTGAAACACGTTGATGCACATATAAAAGAAACCATTATATTACACAATAGCGTCATACATATAGAGATCAAAGCTAGTACGTGTCATCTTTCATCGTGCTTGGTCAAACATATTACATAATGGTACATTCTACACGTTCATGCATATATACAATATAATTTTGGTTACGATTTTCCAAACTCGTAATGCCGATGGTATTCTCCGGTTGGTGCTATGAGCTCATCAAGTAAGAATCCTGCCACTTCCTCTTGAATTGCTCGTATACGCTCGGTTGCTAGAAGACGATCCCGCATCCGTTTGATCTAATGTAAAGAAGGGGATCAATATATATGAATGAAGAAACTCAACATAAATGATGGTAATAAAACAAAATTGTGAATATTGTTTATATACATCTAGTTGTTCTAGTCTGCTCTTCTCACGGCAAGTCTCTCGAATGAACTCGCAGACATAGAATCCACATAAATTATTCTCATCTTCTTACTTCAAGCACTTTACGAGAATAGAGTTCAATCAAAATAATAATCAAGGATGATAATGGTATTGAAACTAGAACCAAAGAGATGCGCGGACCTAGCTAGTAGTACTTACCGATACTTGTTTAAATTCAAGCTTCTTTTTCCAGGGACCCGGTGCCTTATCCGTGAACCGTATCCAAGCACTGCCCAGCAAAGAAAATGAATAAAGAAGTTAGTAATTACTTGATATCGGGAAATAAATGAAAGTTGTTGATATAGTGCCATGCATAATGATTAAAATTACCGCTGGAGTGTATCAATCATGTCCCCGAATGTCTCAAGGGGTTTACGTTTCGAGTCCATGACTAGTACTCGTCCTCTATTAAGTTCAATAAAACTAGCAGAATAAAATGATACCTGCGCACACGCATAACACACACTTAACATCGAGTAACCAAAATAGTAATGTGTATAAGACAGTAACACACTCACTTGAAGTTGTAAGGAAATAGTATTTTCATCATGGTTTCTTGTTTCCTTAACGCCCGTACCAATTTATTCTCCATGTCCTTGATATGGTTATGGAGAGTTAGCTCGTTCACGGTATATGGGTCAATGAACCCAATGTCATAGATTTTTCCTCTTTTGCATTCAAGTTTCTTCAATCTGCATAATATAGTGAGTAAAATTATGCATGCAATGAACGAGATGAGCTAAAGACTTAATTACAAAAATAATACTTACAAATAATAGGCATTGATCATCGATTTTTCGAGGGCGTCATGATTGTATAACTGAAATAGTTCAGCAAATTCGATGTTTATGTCATCGTTTCCACGAAAGTAATGCTCATCATTAATTCCCAGTATGATCCAGTTCTGCCCATGCTGTGAGGCTTCTATGTACCACTTATGTAATTTTCGCATTCTTGTTGGTAGATTCGGAATCTCCTCGGGTCTGACAAGAGGGCTCCCGTGCCGGTATTGGTATGCTACTACTTCAGCCGTGGGGAAATCACACTTGCTTAAGTACTGAGAAACAGACATACCTACAGCTTCGGCCTCCTCTTTGTACAGTGCTATGATATCTGGATCATACTGGACATCGGGAAACACTTGGAGCGGGGGGCACGAGTTTATCTGTTCTCCGAGCTGAGGAACTGATTTACCTTTCGACCGCTTTGCTGCATCTGACTTGAGAATAGTGCGGTCATAGTCTGATGCAAGCCTTGGCTCGGGTTGGTGAAGGGTCTTCAACATTTTTAACACTTTCGGATCTAGAGGAGGCTGCTCGGCGGACTGCTCGGTCTTCTTTTCTTTAAATTTTCAAAGAAGTTCTTTGATTTCTCTTGTACTTTCGCCGCATTTTCCTCTGGAGTATAGTCGTAAGGTCTCTTGGGAGGAACCTTAGGTACTCTTGGGAGGGGCTCCTGTCGACGGATCGGTGATCGGTTACTCTTGGCAGTGGCTATGGTATGCTTCCGCTTTTGGCTCTGAGCCTCAGTGGGCAGAGGTGGCGGAGACGGCTCACTAGCTGGAGAAGGCTGGTATGCTGGAGAAGGCTGATGCAGCGGAGATGGCGGAGAAGGCTGATGCGGAGATGGCGGAGAAGGCTGACGTGGCAGTGGAGAAGGGTGACGCACTGGAGACCTTGGCGTCCAATTTGGAAGTACGATGTATTCCTTTAGCCATAGAACTGTGGTCTTCTTGGCTTCTCCCAGCTCATACAAATCCCCTTCACCCGCAGGGTGGTCAATCTTCAACTGCTCAAATCCGCCCATAACTTCATCCACCCCGGCAACAGCGTAGCCATGTGGAATCAGATGGCAATGATAAGTTGAATCAGGTCCAATGGGTAAGGCATAGCCGACCGTCACCTTCATGGTTATGTTTACGACCTTCACATGTAGCTCGCAAGATGTCGACTTCGTGATATCATCCACTGGGTACCAGATCGCCGGTTTATCATCATCCTCTGGGAGGTTCGTGGAAGCCACGCTGCTTTTCCGCTGAGATGGTGGGCTGGTAGCATCATGTGCAGCTTCTATATGTGGCTGAGATGCGGCGGTTCCTTGCTGGCTCATCCAATTTAACAAGTCTGATTGCCGCTTCTTCTCTTGTTCTATCAGAGACATGCGGTCTGCCTCCCTTTCCTTTCTTCTCTGACGGCCTCTATCGGGAAATTTCTTCCTTTCCACGGGAAACCCGAGTTTCCACGGTTTGGAGCCTGGTGTGGTTCGTGTTTGTCCTGGGTGTTCATCATTCCCAAGGGCGCATGTGAGCTCTTCCTTCTCTCTTTTGGGATGGAACCTTCCCTCTTCAACATCCTTTGATGCGCTTCTAAGGGTATCAATGGGAAGGGGGTCTTCATCATGCTTTTTTGTATATACACACTTCCCTTCTGAGTCCAACTTCCCTCCATGCCCGTAAAACCAATTCCTTGACCGATCGTTCCATTTCAATGTCTCCGGAATGATCCCTTTAGTAATTAGATCGTCCTCCATTTTCTTCCACTTAGGCTTGCCAGACTTATAGCCTCCTTGCCCCATAGTATGGTGATACTTCTTTTTAGCAGCATTTTTCTTATTTATTTCTGACCTTCTCTTAGCTGCCTCCGAAGTCTTGTACTCCACGAATGCGTCCCAGTGGTCTTTTATCTTCTCATATTGTCCAGTGAACACCAGAGTCTTTTCTTTGTTGACAAATTCCTTGTACAATCTTTTCTTCCAGTTGTTGAATTGTAGTGCCATCTTCGAAAGAGTCCACTTCTTGACTTTCCGCTCTATGATATTCAGATGATGATCATCGTCATCTGAATCCTCCTCATTTGGATCCACCTCATTTTGATCCACCTCTGGCACCACCGGTAGGGTAAAATTAACCATGAGCTTCTTCCAAATCATATTCTTCAATCTCTTGCGGACATATTTAACTGGTTTCGTCTTTGTCTTCTTCCATTCTCGAAGGGTGATCGGAATGTTGTCCCTAACAAGAACTCCGCATTGTCTTGTAAATTTACTTGCGTGAGCCGCGGGAGCAATGGGTTCGCCACCTTCACCAATTTCTTCTATCTGGTACCTTTTATATTCTTCCAACCTTCTGGCCGGACCTCTTTTATTTACAGAAGAGTGACTCGATCCAGAGGGATAAAAGAAGAAAGAGCGTTAATATATGTATATACACAAATCAAATAATCCATCTATACAACAGAGGCTTAATTAATTAATACACATTTACCTCGCCGAACTTTGTAATATTCAAGGTTCCACTAGAGCCATCGGCTTCTCCCTCATCAGATCTGGCACCTTCTCCCTCACCGGCGCCTTCACCCTCACCGGCATCTTCTCCCTCATCAGAGCCATTTCTACGGTTTTGTTCGTCTCTCTCACCGGAGTTGTTTAGAAACAACGAGGTGACATCGTCATCATTATCGCGGATGATGTCCTCGATAATATTTTCCTAGAATTCGTCTCTTCCGAGATCCATAGTTTCTGCAAAGAATTATTATAAATTATTATAATGCCGATACCGAGACCAAAAAAAAGGGAGCGTTGACCGGGCACCGGCGCGCTGGGGGAAGAGTAGGTCTTCCCTCCCCACCGCGTCGGTGGCCAACCAACACCCCCATTTTATAACGGAACCCTAACCCTAACTAAAAAAATCATATTTGTATTTCTCTAAATTAATTAAGAGACCCTAACTGATGAGGTTTTACCCCGGCAATGCCCATGTCGAAGGGCTTTCGATCTAGGAAGAGTATTGGGGACCTGGCGAACTCGACGGTGGTCGATAAACGACGAGGGGCACATGAATTTTACCCAGGTTCACGTCCCCTCGGTGGAGGATCGCTACATCCTGCTAGCAATCTAGTATATAAGCATAGTGTTTACAGGGAGTCGCCGTAGGCGGATTTGTATGCGTGTAATGTAATCTATTGTGTGAGAGCCGTTCTAGGGGGTGCCCTTGGTAGCTTTATATATGCAGCCAGTTAGGGTTTACAAGGGGTTTCTTGCCTTCTACTCCAAGTCAAAGTGTTGGACCTTGCGGGCTTCTTGTATCCTTCGAGCGGGCTTCTTCCTTGGCGGGAACCGGGTAGGCAAACATCGAGGACCAAAGGGTCATACCCTCGTCAGTAGCCCCCGAGTGTCTAGTCGATTCGTAGAATCGGGTAGAGACTCTAATCTTGACATGACGTCGTAGTCTTGAATGTCGCGTGTCGGGGCACCAAATGAAGTTATTACATGTCTGGGTCGGTGAAGTCACATGGTGGTTGAATCATCGTAATGATGTTGTCGAATTCTTGTTGTAGGAAATGTCGTTGTCGAATACTTGTTGTAGGTGATGTTGTTGTCGAGCCTGGATACGTCAAACTGAAGTCGACGCAGCAGACGGAGCACCGTCGATGATGTAGAAGGCAATGCGAGGCGCAGCCCCCGAGCGTGTCGCCAACGCCAACACGGATGGACGCCAATTCGAGACGCAGCCCCCGAGCGTGTTGCCAACGCCGGGGCGAAGGAGTGTCAAATCGAGTCGCAGCCCCCGAGCGTGTTGCCAACGCCGGGGCGAAGGAGTGTCAAATCGAGTCGCAGCCCCCGAGCGTGTTGCCAACACCGGGTACAAAAATAGTGGATGCTAATGTTAGCATTTAAGCGTAGCCCCCGAGCATTGTTAGCATCGGGTTGTAAGGCGCAGCCCCCGAGCGTATTGCCAACGCAGGGGCGAAGGAATGCAAATTCAAGGCGTAGCCCCCGAGCGTGTTGCCAACGCTAGGGCGAAGGAATGCCAATTCGAGGCGAAGCCCCCAAGCGTGTTACTAACGCCGGGGCGAAAGAATGCCAATTTGAGTAGCTCTCAGTCCGAGCCTCGAAAGTGCTAAGTCGGGTTTGCAGAGGGATGCGCATAACTGGCCTGAGACTCACGCCGGGTCTCAGTTAATTGCATAGCCGCAAAAACATTCGGTTAGCTTACTCAGATTCGAGTCCCCCGACTCGAACCCGCATGGGCTGGCGCTACCCCGACCCGAGCCGCGTCGGACTTACCAGGTCGGAGCCCAGTTCATTGTGAGGCACCCGATGCGTCCATCGGTGCAAACTTCATACCGTAGGTATGGAAAATTTCCAGCAGAGCGCGTTTGATACGAATACCAGGCCATCTGGTGTTGCAAACCGTGGACTTACCTTCGTATTTGACATACGGCATCCGAACAGGTATATGGCCACCAAGATTCGGGCATGTTGAATGAGGAGCGTTGATAGTTCAAAAGAAAGGTTCGAAAAGGCATCAGCCCATTCTCGAACAGAATGAAGACGCTGGCGGTCTAGGGATGTGTTTCGAGGATCCGTAGTTCAAACTTGAACACTTTGAAGGCATTGCTGAGCCGAGAAAGACAATTCGAGGGGCCGAAGCCCAGCCTCGAATAACTTGAAGGCACTGCTGGCCCGAAAAAGACAATTCGAGGGACCGAAGCCCAGCCTCGAATAACTTGAAGGTATTGCTGAGCCGAAAAAGACAATTCGAGGGGCCGAAGCCCAGCCTCGAATAACTTGAAGGCACTGCTGGCCCGAAGAAAGCGATTCGAGGAACAAGAACGCCCACACTCGAATAATATCAAGGCGCTGCTGGCCCGAAGAAAGCGATTTGAAGGGCAAGAACGCCCGCACTCGAATAATATCAAGGCGCTGCTGGCCCGAAGAAAGCGATTCGAAGGGCAAGAACGCCCGCACTCGAATAATATCAAGGCGCTGCTGGCCCGAAGAAAGCGATTCGAGGGACAAGAACGCCCGCACTCGAATAATACCAAGGCGCTGCTGGCCCGAAGAAGACGATTCGAAGGACAAGAATGCCCGTACTCGAATAATACGCGAATGATGCTGTCGATTGACTGATGCTATCTCCCCCAGTAGCCCCCGAGGGTGAGTCAAAGTGCTTGCACTTGGGCTTGCCCTCAAAATTTCAGCTATTTGTTGTCGCTCGCCATAGCCCTTTGTCAAAACTCCAGAGTATGAGTAAATGCATATCTTTAAGGCGAAGCCCCCGAGTATCGGGTGTGGCAAAAGTAAATATTAATTGACTCTTGGTAGAGGAAAACTTAGCTTTATCGGGTGCGACGTGGTCGAGGCTGATGCAGACGTGGTCGAAGATCATGACGATGGCGGGGTCGAAGATTGTGGCGATGAAGGGTCGAAGATCACGGCGACGGCAAGGTCGAATATCGTGGCGATGAAGGGTCGAAGATCACGGCGACAGCGAGGTCGAAGATCGTGACGACGCAGGGGTCGAATTTGTTGAGACGCAGGGGTCTAATTTCTTGACGACGCAGGGGTCGAATTTCTTCATGATGCAGGGTCGAATTTCTTCACGATGCAGGGTCAAATTTCTCGAAGATCTTGATGGCGAACTCGAAGATCATGTCGGCGGCGGCATCGAAGACCATGTCGTCGGCGGCGTCGAAGACCATGTCGGCGGAGTCGAAGATCTTGGTGATGGCGGCGTCGAAGATCTTGACGCTTGATTCAAAGGTCATGGCGATGGTGTCGAAGATCTTGGTGATGGCGGCGTCGAAGATCTTGACGCTTGATTCGAAGGTCATGGCGATGGTGTCGAAGATCTTGGTGATGGAGTCGAACGTCTTGATGACGGACTCGAAGATCATGAGCGCGCACAGAGGCGAGGCGATGTCGAGCCCCCGAGCGAGGCAGAGTGCGCGACGACGAGCCCCCGAGCATTGCAAGCCGCAGTCGACGCAGATCAGAACGCGGCGAAGTCGCTGTGAATATAATCGACGCGGATGTAGTCGTCGTGGATGTAGTCTATGCGGACGAAGCATCGCAGAGTCCATCAAACTGAAGCCGGAAGGAGTCGACGATGTAGAGGACGAAGTAGACGAAGTATTTTTCTCCGGGTTGTCTTAGCAGCCTGACAAGTAGTTGAAATATTTATTTTTTGAATTATCCACGCAGTTCCGGTGATTTGCGGATGCAGGCTGCCGATTTGATGAACCACATATATCGTACATGTATGTGCGAGCTGGCTCCAAAGGACTAGCTGAATCTCATATGGCTGCTTCAAGAGATAAATTTATATACTGATTGCACGTGAGGTGCTAGTAGCAACGATGATTTTTCCCTTTTGCATCTAGAACTCCAGGTTGGCCGGTCTCATGTAATAGATGTTTGATCGATTCCTTGACGAATCTGAAATTGCAAACTGCCTAGCAATTCTCTTGGAACTTGATTCGGTCTCCATAATAATATGCCGCTGCTGGCTGCACAGTCTTTATCGAATAGAATCGATCTGATTTGGTATCGACTAAAACTGCGAAAAGTTGCTTGTTCCGACACGAATCTGGATAGCTGAATTGATTGACGCCCATAGTCCTGGTCCGTCGAGCCCCTGGTAGCCTGACGTTGATCACACAAGATAAGAGGAACGGCTTGCTGAATCTGGACTTGCACCATGGAACCTTGACTTGCACGATCTCAATCGGGAGCAGCGCGGGACAGCATCAACCAGAAATCGATTTAGGTGAGCTCAGCAAAGACAAGCACCATACTGAATTGAGGAAAACGAGCCAGGAAGTTTGAACAAGCCGCCGGGGAGCCGATGGTTCGGCAAGAGCAGCCATCCACGCGGCAGGAGCATGGCACACGCAGGTGCGGGCCGTCGACGATTCACGAAACCGAAAAATACTCAATCGAAACTTGCAGCACGGGCGGCAGATCCGCCGAATTCTTTGCTTCAATTGATGAAGAGTACCTGCACAGCAGTTACCTTGCTTCCGATGGCTGATGAAGATCTTTTTCTTCAGTGGACAGCAGTCGCCGCCCCTTGCGTTGTATGCCAACACCAAGCGCGTAACGGAAACGCGGCCGTATTGAAATTAGTCGCGACTGCGTGCATGGCTGGCTCCAGATCGATCGGGATCTGCGCCATAGTGATGACCGATCTGGCGTAAAGAAGAGTAGGCCGACTTTTTACCTGGTGCAGCGATGAAAACGTCGCCACCATTGCTGATGAAGTGCCGGACGGCGGACGCGTTGTAGCCGAAAGAAACAGGATCTTAGATCCCCTAAGTGAGGGCGGCGTTGACGTAGATCCCAAGCAGCGCAATACGATTTCCCCGTACGAAACGGAGTTGAAGTGGATGACCGGCGAGATGCAGTTGTTGCTGATGAAGTACCAGATGCAATCTGGTCGTTGTCGATGATGATCGGTGAAAGAGCCAGCGAGCCCGTAGATCCAGATTCCGTCGGCCCCACGGTCGGCGCCAATTGACGAGGTTTTACCCCGGCAATGCCCATGTCGAAGGGCTTTCGATCTAGGAAGCGTATTGGGGACCTGGCGAACTCGACGGCGGTCGATAAACGACGAGGGGCACACGAATTTTACCCAGGTTCACGTCCCCTCGGTGGAGGATCGCTACATCCTGCTAGCAATCTAGTATATGAGCATAGTGTTTACAGGGAGTCGCCGTAGGCGGATTTGTATGCGTGTAATGTAATCTATTGTGTGTGAGCCGTTCTAGGGGGTGCCCTTGGTAGCTTTATATATGCAGCCAGTTAGGGTTTACAAGGGGTTTCTTGCCTTCTACTCCAAGTCGAAGTGTTGGACCTTGCG
The DNA here is from genome assembly GCA_007115705.1 of Dactylis glomerata. Classification (NCBI taxonomy): domain Eukaryota; kingdom Viridiplantae; phylum Streptophyta; class Magnoliopsida; order Poales; family Poaceae; genus Dactylis; species Dactylis glomerata. Next base: position 3,832,774 of record QXEO01000121.1, on the reverse strand, counting down.
GGCTTCTTGTATCCTTCGAGCGGGCTTCTTCCTTGGCGGGAACCGGGTAGGCAAACATCGAGGACCGAAGGGTCATACCCTCGTCACTAACCCTAACTAAAAAATATGATAGAAATTATTTTTGTATTTCTCTAAATTAAGGAACCCTAACCCTAAATAAAAAAATACCTAAAGGAACCCTAACCCAAAATCCTAATAAAGCAAAATCCTAACTAATTAATCCTAACTATAAACAAAATCCTAATTATAATTAATCCTAACTATAAACAAAATCCTAATTATAATTAATCCTAACTATAAACAAAATCCTAATTATAATTAATCCTAACTATAAACAAAATCCTATTTCTATTTTCATTTATATTACTAAGGAACACTAACCCTAACTAAAAAACTAAAAAATCCTAACTAAGGAATTCTAACCCTAAATCCTAAAGAAAATCCTAACTAATTAACCTAACTATAATTATTAACACTATATCTAAAAAAATAGGAAATTAAACTAACCTCTTTCGGGCTAAAAAATCCTAACTAAGGAATTCTAACACTATATTTAAATTAAGTAGGGGCTTAATTTTGAAAAAAAAAAGCATGGGCTCGAGCGGCGCGGGCAGAGCATGTACGGGGTCGGCCGGCGCCGATCGTCGAGCGGCCGGGCAGACGCACGGGAGAGGCCGGCGAGCAGGAGGTCTGTGCGGGCTGGCGGTGCATCGACGGCGAGCACTGGCGGGCAGTGCGCGGGAATCGGCCGGCGAGCGGGCGCGGCGCGGGCGGGATTCGGCCGGCAAGTGGGCGCGGCGTGGCTGGGAGCGGCGAGCGGGCGCGGTGCGGGCGGGAATCATCGGCGAGCGGGTGTGTGTTGTGCGGCAACGGTGGCGATGGCGGCGGAGGCGCGGAAAATTTCGGCAGCCTGTCGGCGTCCGTTCTGCTCCTAGCGCGGGGGACTTAGCGATTTTGGCGATGCGGTCGAAGGAAGGGGAAGCAGTTATAAAGGTTGGACCTTTAGCACCGGTTGGTGGCTTCAACCGGTGCTAAAGACCCTTTAGCACCGGTTGAAGCCACCAACCGGTGCTAAAGGTCTGACCTTTAGCACCGGTTCGTGCCAGGAACCGGTGCTAAAGGGTACTTTCGGCGGGCACTGCACCGCCACCCCTTTAGCACCGGTTTGTGGCTTGAACCGGACCGGTGCTAAAGGGTCATTTGAAAAGTTTTCAAAATTTTCTGTTGTTCCCGCCCTTATTGCATATTGGCTATGATCAACCTTGCATAATACTTTCTAAAATAATTAAATATCAGAATAATACATAAAATACATAACTAATCATTACCAGCTTTAATGGCTTCATATTAAGAAGTGCAACATATAACCAAGTTTGCTCCCATTTAAATGATGAATTACATTATTTGAAGGTACACTTAACTATAATGTTCTTCTTATCTTCGTCTCATAATGTTTCTTTGAAAATGTATAGTAAATGTATTACATATATGAACAACCTTTACAAATCAACGCTCTACATAATTTTATTGTAAAAAAAATATGCATGATTGTTTGAAAATGTGATGCATATGTTTAGATACCAAAAACAAGTTTTTTGTGAAGCAACCACCAAATTAAAGTTTCACATTGCTATCAAAACATTTTATAAAAAATACTAGACTACCTTAGATAGAAAATTCCTCAGCCGGTGCATCTGAAACCTTTCTGTCCACACCTCATAAAAAAGACAAATTCCTGACGATTCGGTAGGAGGCCCGCTAGGTTTGAACTACATGTATATGATATAATGCTCATGATTTTTTGTAAAACTCATTTTTAGGTTCACAATATGTTATTTTATCAGAGATCCACTGCAAGTCTAGTGAGACTCAACCCCGGGCTATGAATCTTCATGCCCGCCGTTTTGAATATAATTTCAAACATGTATGAGAATTTTAAAAAAATAATCCAAAAAATGTGAAACCTTCGCGTGCTGTCATATTATGTGTTATAGTTGCAAGGAAACATATTAAATTTGGAAAATTGCAAACATCACAAAACAAACATTCACAAAATGAGCTATCGTGTTCGATGTTTCATGGCTTTTAGGCCAAATGAGCAATGTTATGGCTAGAATTGAGGCATAGTTTGTGATAATGTGCCCATATTGTGCACACATGTGCATCTTGGGATTGCTTACGATGTTGCAGAAGGAAGTTTCCCTTTTCATCGCATGGAAATACCATTTTCCATTTTTTTAGATACCAAAAACAAGTTTTTTTGTGAAGCAACCACCAAATTAAAGTTTCACATTGCTATCAAAACATTTTTCAAAAATACTAGACCACCTTAGATAGAAAATTCCCCAGCCGGTGCATCTAAAACCTTTCCATCCACACCTCATGAAAAAGATAAATTCCGACCGATTCGGCAGGAGGCCCGCTAGGTTTGAACTACATGTATATGATATAATGCTCATGATTTTTTGTAAAAATAATTTTTAGGTTCACAATATATTGTTTTATCAGGGATCCACCGCAAGTCTAGCGAGACTTAACCCTGGGCTATGAATCTTCATGCCCGTCATTTTAAATATAATTTCAAACAGGTTTAAGAATTTAAAAAAATAATCCAAACAATGTGAAACCTTCGCGTGGTGTCATATTATGTGTTATAGTTTTTTTAGGGTTATATTATGTGTTATAGTTGTAAGGAAAAATATTAAACTTGGAAAATTGCAAACATCACAATAAAACCTTCACAAAATGAGCTATCATGTTCGATGTTTGCCATAAATTGCCACATTTAATACATATGGTGACCTAAAATGCCCTAGAGGTCATGAACCACCCCCCCCTTCGCGTATCTCCCTTGATTAGGATCGCTTTGGTCATAACCATGGAGTATCTTCACCATTTAACGCGATGCTTGGGTCAATATTCACTCTAAAGGGCGGAATTTCATCAAACTTATTATAATCTTCTGACATGTCTGTCTTATCCTCAACTCCCACGATGTTTCTTTCCCCTGAAAGAACTATGTGATGCTTTGGCTCATCGTATGATGTATTCATTGTCTTATCTTTTCTTTTTTTCGGTTTGGAGGACATGTCTTTCACATAGAAAACTTGAGCCACATCATTGGCCAGGATGAATGGTTCATCTCTGTAACCAAGATTGTTAAGATCCACTGTTGTCATTCCATATAGCTGGTCTACCTTTACCCCTACTCCATCCAGCTTGACCCATTTGCACCGAAACAAAGGGACTTTAAAAGAAGGTATATAGTCAAGTTCCCATATCTCCTCTATGTAACCATAATAGGTGTCCTTTTGGCGTTGTCGTTTGTTGCATCAATGTGGACACCACTGTTTTGGTTTGTGCTCTTTTTATCTTGGGCGATCGTGTAGAATGTATTCCCGTTTATCTCGTACCCTTGGAAAGTCAATATAGCTGAAGATGGTGACCCGGCCAACAAATACAGCTGATCTCCAACAATGTTGTTATTTATGAGATGTGTCCACAACCAACCGCCAAAAGTCGCCATATGTTTATGTGTAATCCAGGAGTCAGACTGGGCCGGGTGTTGGGAGCGTACAATATTCTTGTGTTCAGTGATATACGGGGCCACCAAGGTAGAACTTTGTAGAACTGTGTAGTGTGCTTGAGTGAAAGAAATCCCTTCCATACAATACATTGATTTCTTTCCTAGCGTGCCTTTTCCACGTAGTCTGCCTTTATGCCACGATTCAGGAACACCAATCGACTTAATGTCAGGGATAAAGTCAACACAGAACTCAATGACCTCCTCTATTCCGTAGCCCTTGGAGATGTTCCTTCTGGCCTAGCACGGTTATGAACATATTTCTTTATGACTCCCATGAACCTCTCGAAGGGGAACATGTTGTGTAGAAATACAGGACCGAGAATGGAAATCTCTTTGACAAGGTGAACCAGGAGTTGCGTCATAATATTAAAGAAGGATGGCGGGAACACCAACTCAAAACTAACAAGACATTGGGCCACATCCTTCTGTAACCTTGGTAGAATATCTGGATTGATTACCTTCTGAGATATTGCATTGAGGAATGCACATAGCTTAACAATGGGTACGCGAACATTTTCCGGTAGAAGCCCCCTTAATGCAACCGGAAGCAACTGCGTCATAATCACGTGACAGTCATGAGACTTCAGGTTTTGGAATTTTTTCTCTATCATATTTATTATTCCCTTTATATTTGACGAGAAGCCAGACGGCACTTTGATACTTGAAAGGACTTCAAAAAAGATTTCTTTCTCTGCTTTGGTAAGAGCATAGCTGGCAGGACTTAAGTGACGCCCTTTATCTGTCTTGTTCTGTGGATGCATGTTGTTTGGGTCTTTCATACGTTGCTAATCCTCCCATGCTTCTGGTGTATCTTTTGTTTTTCCATACACGCCCAGAAAGCCTAGCAGGTTCACACAAACATTCTTTGTAATGTGCATCACGTCGATTGAAGAGCGAACCTCTAGGTCTTTCCAATACTCAAGTTCCCAAAATATAGATTTCTTCTTCCACATGGGTGCGTGTCTGGTAGCGACGTCATTTGGAATAGATTGACTGCCAGGACCCTTTTCAAAGATTACTTCTAGGTCCCTGACCATATCAAATAAATCATCACCAGTACGGAGTTCAGGCTTTGGCCGGTGATCTGCCACACCTCTAAAATGCTTGCCTTTCTTTCTTACGGAATGTGTGGTCGTAAGAAATCGACGATGCCCCAAGTACACAATCTTCTTGCATTTTTCCAAATATATAGCGTCGGTCTTATCTAAACAGTGCGTGCATGCATTATATCCCTTGTTCATTTGTCCTAAAAGGTTACTAAGAGCAGGCCAATCATTGATGGTTACGAAAAGCAACGCTCGTAGGTCAAATGGCTCCTATTTGTGCTCATCCCATGCACGTACACCTGGTTTGGCCCATAACTGTAAGAGTTCATCAACTAATGGTCTTAGCTACACATCAATGTCATTATCGGGTTGCTTCGGGTCTTGGATGAGCACTGGCATCATAATGAACTTCTGCTTCATGCACAACCAAGGAGGAAGGTTATAGATATATAGAGTTACAGGCCAGGTGCTATGACTGCAGCTCTGCTCCCCAAAAGGATTCATGCCATCTGACAAGGGTATAGTTAATAGATCCCGTTAGTTGAATACCCCTGAGGCCCGTTAAAGCTAGGCCCAACTGTAATGATAGTCGAATACGAGTTCTTACCGTATGTCGATATTGTAATCTATATCGGACCCTACCCGATCCTCAAGACCTGGCCATCTATATATAGGGGCTAGGAGGGGACGGTGTAGGGCAGATTGAAAGCAAGCCAGGTTGAATACCCAAGTTTACTTTCGATATACACTTATTTCGACTAACCTTTACCTTCGAGTTCATCCGATGCCCTATTCCCCCGATCCTAAGTCCTTCATCTAGGACATTTGCCGAGTTAACCCTCGTCAATTGGCGCCGACCGTGGGGAATCTGGGCATTGCAGTCATGAATTCGATGGCTTTTGGCTTTTAGCCAATAGCAGTTCAGAACTCGACGGAAGTCAGGAGATGGAGTTAACAATTGGAAGTTTGAGCATCTTCGTTGGACCATCGGGTTTATCCCGCCTCTCGGATTCGACGAAACCAGATCCATCGGCAAGTAAGCCCAGAGCAGAGGTAATACTGGAATCGTCGGAAGGCTCTTCCAGCGAGGTAAACTCACCGGTCAGCCTGGAAAAAGCACCAATCGCCGAAGGTGACAAAATTCGGAAAAATTTCAACTCAGAAGAAAGGGTAAGTCAAACATACAATAGTGCAAAGGACTTCGCCGTTGGAAGCAGTGGTGTCTCCAAAGTACATCAGCTATACATCATTATCACCGAGGCAGAAGAAGAGAACAACAACGAAGGAAGTAAAAAGGTCGATAGGCAAGTCGACAAAATAAAAGAACACAACAAAAAGGATAAGGAGAAAGTCCATGTTTCGGCTGGCGAATGGAGAATGATCAAGTCAGCTATCAATCATGGTACAGAAGTACCCGAAGGATCGAGAAGAGAAGTTCTAATGGGATACCAGTATGCATTATACCAACATAGGAAGAAACTAAGAGAGGAAAGAGACACGGTTCCTCAAAACAATAACAGTGTATCAAGAGAGGAATACTGGGATGATTATAGTAAGGATTCTGAGTACAGTAGAGAAAGGCGCGGAGACCCAAAACACAACAGGGGGAAAGAGCATGCAGCAGAGAAGAAAGGTACTCGAGAAGCCCTACCCCACAGCTGGAAGAGGAGAAAGATGACTTCATGCAAGAAACGCCAGAAGCAGTGTTGATAGCAGCACAGGCGTATTTACTAACTACAAGGCCAGAACCCGGGGATCCGCGAGAAGATATGCACCGAGCCACGATACGAAACCTCAGAATAGTAGAGAGCAAGATCAGGGAAAAAGGTTCAGACACAAAGTCGACAAGCTACAAGGAAAAGCAAAAGGAGAAGCTCAGATACAACTTCGCAGATAGCAAGTATAGTGAGTCATCAGAAGAGGAAAGGCGACAAAAGAGGAAGGAGGACGCAAGAAATATAATAGCATGGGCTCGAGTAAATAAATCATGCCATGCCTGGAGGGAAGAAACTTATGAAGACGACGATAAAGAGATGGGCGCATTATGCTTTACCCGCAGGGTTTGCAAAACTTGGGTACCCAAAGGATTCAAATTACCACATGATCAACATAAGTATGACGGGTCGCAAGAGCCTACCCTGTGGTTATCGGAATATTTACAGGCAGTGCAGATATTAGGGGGAACAAAAGCGACTGCAATGCAAAGTTTGCAGCTACACCTCACCGGCGCAGCACGGTCGTGGTTGAATACCCTACCCAATGAATCCATTGGAAGTTGGGGAGAATTCGAAAGCCAATTCACAAGGAATTTTCGTTCAACATACAAACGCCCAGCATCACTGGAGGAAGTTAAGGCGTGTGTGCAAAGGAAAGGCGAAACTCTATGTTCTTATATACAACGGTGGAGTATAATCAAAAACTCAGCAGAGGACGTCTCCGACGAATGAGCAATAGACGCTTTTTCGGCTGGACTTCGTCGCTCAGATCTCGTGGAAGAAATAGGAAGAACAAGACCTACAACAGTAGCCGAGCTAATGGAAGATGCCAACAAATTTGCTGATGGAGAAGGCGCATATAATAACAAAAGGGGACGTTCACCAGAAGTCGACAGAATAAGCAGACAGAGGAGACGACATCGTAGCAGGGATAACCAAGGAAGACGAAATCATGTAGCCGCGGGCTACGCAGCAGAAGAAGAGGAAGGATATGTAAACAGGAGGTTTCAGGCAAAGGAAGTAGAAAAATTGAGATACTCCGGTCCTTCGGCCGAGGATATGTTATACGGATCTTGTCGAATCCACTACGCATACCTTGATGGGAAAAGGGTCTCAAATCACCAGATGAAGGATTGTAGAACGTTTCTGAGGCTACAAAGCACCATGGGTTCAAACCAAGGAGGATGGCAAGAAGAGAAGCGCGCAACTCAAGGATATCAAATGCAAAGGCTAGCAAGGCACCTAGAGTCAAAAGTTTACATATCAGCTATGATTCAACCGGTGCCCAAGTCAAAGAAAGAGCAAAAGAGCATATCCAGGCAAGTAAACCTAGCAATATCGTCACCACCAGCTATGACAGAATACCTGCGGTGGTCAGATCAACCAGTTAAGTTCAGTAGAGCAGACCACCCAAGGAAAGTTCCCAGGCCAGGCCACTCGCCTATGGTTCTAAAGGCACAAATAGGAGGGTACGACATCGGAAGAGTATTTATGGACGCAGGGAGTGGCATCAACCTGATATATGCTCGAACACTGAAGGCAATGTGTATCTCGCTGTCAAGTTTAAAGCCAACAGACTGCTCCTTCCATGGAATTGTACCAGGAGCCGCAAACTACCCTTTGGGAAGAATAGAACTCGACGTCTGCTTTGGCAGTAGCAGCAACTACCACAGAGAGATGCTGGAATTTGAAGTCATGGACTGGCCGTCACAGTACCACGCAATCCTAGGGCGCCCAGCATTTGCAAAATTTATGACAGTGCCTTATTACGCGTATCTTACGCTAAAAATCCCAGGACCCAAAGGAACAATTACAGTGCAAGGGAGCTTTGAAGTAGCCAACACATGTGACAGAGAATTCAATAGGATGGCGCAAACCTTAGGCATGACAGCAGAATATGAGAGGCTAAAAGGAGAAACAGATCATAATATGCTACCCGATGTTGGACGATCCCTGCCAGATCAGGCTTTCAACACAACTCAGGACTCGAAGAAAATCTAGGTCCACCCTACAGATCCAAACAAGACAACATTAATTGCGGTGAACTTGGATCCCGTATAGAAAAGCGCGCTCGTCGAGTTCCTCCGTGAGCGCTGGGAAATCTTCGCCTGGTGTCCATCAGACATGCCAGGGGTTCCCAGGGAACTCGTCAAGCACACGTTAAATATAGATCCCAAGGCAAAACCATTCAAGCAACCATTACGACGATTTGATGAACCTAAAAGGAAGGTGATAGCATCAGAATTGCACAGGTTGGAAAATGCCAGATTTATCAGAGAAATCAAAACTTCGAGTTGGGTATCGAACCGAGTTATCGTACCCAAGAAGAACACAGACGTACAAAGAGTATGTGTCGACTACATATCTCTCAATAAGCATTGTCCAAAGGATCCCTTCCCTCTACCCCGCATCGATCAGATAATTGATTCAACAGTGGGATGCGTGAGGCTTTCCTTTTTGGACGCGTATTTTGGTTACAATCAGATCAAATTGAAGAAGGAAGACGAAGAAAAGACGGCCTTCATCACACTATACAGAGTGTTTTGCTATCAAGTAATGCCATTTGGCCTAAAAAATGTAGGAGCAACTTATCAACGGATGATGCAAAACTGCCTCGGAAGCCAAATAGGACGCAACATCCAAGTCTACATTGATGATGTGGTCATCACTACAAGAGAGGAGCAATCTTTAATCAGCGACTTGGCAGAAACCTTTGACAACCTGAGCAGGTACAAGTTTAAGCTTAACCCGACAAAATGTTCCTTCAGCGTATCAGCAGGACAACTTTTAGGGTTCCTGGTATCAGCACGAGGAATAGAGGCGAACCCAGAGAAGATTCAAGCAATTTTAACAATGGGAAAACCCACAAAACTACACGACGTCCAGAAACTTGCAGGATGCGTCGCAGCATTAAGTCGTTTCGTTGCTCGATTGGGAGAAAAGGCGCTTCCTTTCTATGCACTCATGAAGAAATCAGATGATAAATTTGAATGGACAGAAGAAGCAGACGCGGCTTTTGCACAGCTGAAAAAAGTGCTTTCCACGCCACCAGTGCTGGTCGCACCAAAAGAAAAAGAACCACTACTACTTTACATCGCCGCAACCCATCAGGTGGTGAGTACAGTATTGGTAGTCAAAAGAAGTGAAGAAGGAAAAGCCCACAGCGTCCAGAGGCCGGTATATTTCATCAGCGAAGTGCTATCCCCGACAAAACAGAGGTACCCGCATTATCAAAAGCTCGCATATAGTGTCTTTACAACTGCACAAAAATTGCGACAGTACTTTGCGGTGCACCCAATTATAGTGGTCAATGAAGCGCCACTATCAAACATATTGAACAATCCTTCAGCAACAGGATGTGTCTCTTTGTGGGGAATCGAATTATCTCCCATGGACATCACGTATGAAAAAAGGAAGGCAACCAAGTCGCAAATCTTGCCAGATTTCACAGCAGAATGGCTGGAGCTGCAGAGCACGGGACCGCCAGAACTATAGAGTGTCTGGACAATGTACTTCGATAGTTCTAAAAGAGTACAAGGCGCATGAGCGGGAGTAATCTTGATATCACCGCATGGCGAGAAACTAAAGTATGTCTTAAGGATGAGCTTCCCGCAGGCTTCTAACAATGAAGCAGAATACGAGGCTCTGCTACATGAAATGAAGATGGCCAAAGCATGTGGAGCAACTCGACTAAAAATATTTGGGGATTCGAATCTTGTCGTCCAACAAGTTATGAATAGATATGACACAATCAATGACAACCTGATGGCCTACAAGAACTTATATCATTATCTCGAAGGAACATTTGATGGATGCGAAGTCTCGCACATCAGCAGAAACAGCAATGAAGAAGCCGATAACTTAGCAAATATCGGGTCCCAGTGTCTACCCGTGCCATCTGGAGTATTCTGGGAGGAAATAGTAGAAAGGTCAATAAAAAGTATCAAAAGTTCGACTACTACAGCAGGCTCGGGGGTTGCACCAGAACCCGAGGAAGTCCTGATGATAGAAGAAACCTGGATGCAGCCGTATCTCGCGTATATGATAAATAAGCAGTTACCAGAAGATGCAGTAGAAGCCAAGAGGATAACTCGACGATCGAAAGCGTTTGTTGTGTTGCAGGGGAAATTATACAAGAAAAGTATTACCGGCATTTTGCAGCGTTGTGTAACGCCTCAGGAAGGACAAGTAATACTAAAAGATATACATGGCGGAGTGTGCGGCCATCATGTAAGCAGCAGAGCAATAGCGGCAAAAGCGTTCCATGCAGGATTCTATTGGTTAACAGCCATCAAAGACGCGAAAGATATAGTCTGAAAGTGTGAAGCCTATCAAAGATTCGCATCTCGGCCACGTGTACCAGCAGCAGAGTTACAGCCAATACCATTGTCCTGGCCCTTTGCACAATGGGGCCTCGATATGGTGGGAAATTTGCATAAATCCTGGCCAGGAGGACATGTTTACATGCTAGTGGCAGTCGATAAATTTACCAAGTGGGTGGAAGCAGCCCCGGTAACAACTCAAGATTCGACGACAGCGATCAACTTCATCAAGTCAATAGTGTTCTATTTCAGCGTACCATATAGCATCATCACGGACAATGGGACAAACTTCACTTCTAAGGAATTCAAGAGTTACTGCGAAGGACTAGGAATCAAACTCAAATTCGCATCTGTGGCGCACCCAAAGACAAATGGGCAAGTCGAAAAAGCAAATGGCCTGATATGTAGTGGGATAAAAAAGAGGCTCTTAGCACCTCTCGAGAAAGCCAAGAGCGCTTGGGTAGATGAACTGCCCTCCGTTCTTTGGAGTCTAAGAACCACTTCCAACGCAGCAACTCAAGAAACTCCTTTCTTCCTGGTCCATGGCGCAGAAGCTATGCTTCCAGTCGAAGTTACGCACGAGGGTCCAAGGGTGATGGCATATGAAAGCAACATCAACAGAAGCATTGCAAGACGATGTCGATACACTAGATGAAGCAAGAGATAAGGCATTAGAAAGGGCCACGCAGTATCAACAGAGTCTAAAAAACTACCACAGTAGTCGAGTCCGTCCACGATCCTTTGTGGTGGGAGATCTAGTTTTGCGACTTAGGCAAGACAGCCACGGGAAATTAGAGTCCCCTTGGGTGGGACCTTACATCGTTACAGAAGTCATACCAGGAGGAGCTTATCGACTACAAGACAAGAAGACAGGAAAAGATGAGGGCAACCCATGGAATGCAGAGCAGCTATGATGTTTTTACGCGTAGAATAAATCTAGTGGTATCATTAAATTCGAGTTAACCTTCTGAACCCAGAACATGAGGCCATAGGTCAGGTTCCTTGGGTTGAACTCGACAAAATTGTACAAATATTTCTACTTCTCCGCTTGGGGGCTTCAACCCTCGGGTCGTACGAAATAAACTTTTATCATGACATGGAGATCTTTTTTCACTATAAGGTTGTGCAGACAACCCGATATTCTTCAAGTAATTTGGTTCACAAAAGAACCCGATATTCTTCATGCTAATTGGTTCGCAAAGAACCCGATATATAGAAAGCATACCTCAGAACAATGATTTGTTTTCATGGTACTAATAAAAACATCAAAACGAAGTACGAATATTTATTACATATGGAACGGCAGCAAGGATATTATCAAAAGAAATTACATATAAAGCATATCCTAATGAAAGTGGACTTCAGCTTCATACTTCTTCTGGCACTGAGTGCCGTCGTAGATCTTCACGTCAAACTTTGACGTGCCGATATGGAAGTCAAAGGTCATGAAGAAGCCTTGGTGGATGTCGTGGTCTTCTACAAATTGCGACCAGCCACCCTTAAAGTACTACTCGTCGTTGCCATCATACCAAACCTCCACTTCGTATGGAGTTCCACTGCCAGATTGCTCGCGAAGAACCGCTTCTCGCAGTTCACGCCCATCCATGAACTTTGTGAAATTCAGCGGCAGACGCTGAATCTCGTGGCACTGCCCTATGGCAATGCATAAGAAAGAGAAGATCCTGGGAAGAGCAGCGGGAGCAGCAGGAGGAGGAGCGCTCGGACCTGGGGCAGCGCCAGTCACCTTGGGCTTGTTTTTGCTACCAGGTGGGCGGCCGGGACGACGCTTAACCGGAGCGGCCGATGACGATCCTGTGGCGGCCAGAGTTGTGTTGTTCTTGTTCTTGCTTCCACGAGGGCGACCCCGACCTCGCGGCACCACCGGAGAGCCAAGGTTCAGACGAGAACCATCTGCGTCAGCCATGTGGACAAGGGAAAAGGCTAGAAAACCCTAGATGGAGAGAGAAAAGATGATGCGGCGGAGGAGAAATCTGATTAGGGTTTTTTACCCTTGCCAGAAGGTGCTTTATTTATAAGCACGTAGTATCGGGCCCCCGTGATAAGCAAAGCCCATCAACGTATTCTACAAATGAGTTAAATTTTGCATGTAGCAGACGATAAATACCAAAGGAGAAAAAATAAGAAGGGGAGAGTGTGGTTGCACGATATAAAAGACCTCGCCTTGGGCTCGGGGGCTTGTAAACAGGAGATAGTACAAGGAAGAAGACGAAGTGAATTTTGAGCCTATGCTTGTCTACAAGTATTCAAACATAGCCTCGGGGGCTACTCCCATCGGGAGCGCTGAGCGCGCACCCGATAGAGGATGAGATCATCAATATCGAGGATGAAGAAAGTATATCATACAAACTTTGACTATATAGTCGACAAAATACAAAAAGATTACTCCCATCGGGAGCGAGTTCTATGGTTGTTGAAACCCAAATATTTTCAGTCAAAATTTGACTGCGACATAAGATTCTCGAGTTATGTTATCGCAACACAAGTCAAATGCCGTGACCTGTCACGAAGGTAAGACCCCGGGATCCGTCCTGTGTGGCCTGGTATACGCACATGGATGTGCTCTGCTGGTATGTATCCGTGTCTATGACGCGAAGAAAATCCTGGTGGACGCACTGGGTACCCTGAGAATCACTGGGATTCATTCTTTGTAAGACCTAAATGCAGCAAAAGAATGGGTTTGACCGGTATCCCGAATTCAAATCCAAGGGGATTGAATTTGAAGTAGGTGACAAGTATCTGTTCCGACAGTTAACTGACCTCTTGATCTGTCAGAGTTGTCAGGCTTGTTCATCAAAACCCCTTGCAAAAAAATATCATGAAAGTAAGTCGAAAGACCAAGCCGAAGATTTGAAGATATGAAGAAATCGAAGAAATTGATCAAGTCGAAGATTTGAAGATTAGAGATTCAACCCGAATCTATAATTCTAGTAGAATCTCAGGGGCTACTGACAAGGGTATAGTAAATAGATCCCGTTAGTTGAATACCCCTGAGGCCCGTTAAAGCTAGGCCCAACTGTAATGATAGTCGAATACGAGTTCTTACCGTATATCGATATTGTAATCTGTATCGGACCCTACCCGATCCTCGAGACCTGGCCATCTATATATAGGGGCCAGGAGGGGACGGTGTAGGGCAGATTGAAAGCAAGCCAGGTTGAATAGCCAAGTTTACTTTCGATATACACTTATTTCGACTAACCTTTACCTTCGAGTTCATCCGACGCCCTAGTTCCCCGATCCTAAGTCCTTCATCTAGCACATTTGCCGAGTTAACCCTCGTCACCATCTGTACTTAGACCAAACCTTAAGTTCCTTGCGTCGCCTGCAAAGTCTGGGTAGTCTCTCTCAATTTTTCTCCAATGCGACCCATCAGAGGGGTGTCTCAACATCGCGTCTTTCTTACGGTATTCTTTGTGCCATCGTAACAACCTGGCATGCTCTTTGTTTCTAAACAGACGTTTCAACCGTGGTATTATAGGAGCATACCACATGACCTTGGCAGAAACCCTCTTCCTGGGGGGCTCGTCGTCAACATCACCAGGGTCATCTCGTCTGATCTTATACCGCAGTGCAGTGCATACCGGGCATGCTTCCAAATTCTCGTACTCCTCACCACGGTAGAGGATGCAGTCATTAATGCATGCATGAATCTTCTGCACCTCTAATCCTAGAGGGCAGAGAACCTTCTTTGCTTCGTACGTACTGTCAGGCAATTCATTATCCTTAGGAAGCTTCTTCTTCATTATTTTCAGTAATTCCTCAAATCCCTTGTCAGATAAACCAGTCTCTGCCTTCCATTGCAGCAACTCCAGTGTGGTACCGAGCTTTGTGTTCTCATCTTCACAATTTGGGTACAACTTCTTTTTGTGATCCTCTAACATACACTTTAACTTCTTCTTCTCATTTACACTTTCTGCTTCTCTATGTGCATCAACGATGGCCCGATGAAGATCATCATCAGGCTCATCTGATGCCTCTTCATCTTCAGCTTCTCCTATCCCTTCAGCTTTAGCTTTCCCCGTTGCAGTATCACTGTATTCAAGGTACATATCATTATCCTTTTCTTCTTCATTGTCTTCCATTATAACCCCTCTTTCTCCGTGCTTGGTCCAACAATTATAGCTAGGCATGAAACCGGATTTTCCAGGAAGAGTATTCCTTCTTGTTCCCACAGTCAACACATGGACAACACATAAAACCATTCTGAATGTTTGCCCGAGCCACATCGCCAAAATTATGAAGACCTTCAATGAACTCGGAAGTGCGTCGGTCACCGTACATCCATTGTCGGTGGTTCATCTGCGTCATATAATTAGGTTTACCAATACTATTACCGAACATCATAAATAGTGAAATGACCACTGTATATCGAAACATGCATTTGTATCAATGACAAATGAAAGGATAGAGTTGCTAACCTCAACCGAGGAGGAAAGAATGAGGACAAGACCTAAATATCGCTCGGGCACCTCATATCATGTTTATTTTGTGTGAGCTTAAGTAGCATCATGCTCTTAGGCATTTCATCAAAAAACTCTTGTGCATAGGGAAAAAAATCAAACTAGCACACCCCCTCACACCTTCCACAGGAAAAAAACAGAGGAGAGGGCGGTGGGTGGCTGTATTTATAGGCAGGACCTCTAGCACCAATCCGTGCCCAAAACCGGTGCAATAGGGTAGCCTTTAGCACCGGTTTGTGCCACGAACCAGTGCTAAAGGTCTGGCGCCTGCCACGCGGCAGACGCGACACCTTTAGCACCGGTTCGTGGCACGAACCGGTGCTAATGGTTCCTAACGAACCGGTGCTAGAGCTCCACGGGCTCCATTTAGCTTTCTGGCAGCTCGAACCGGTGCTAAAGCACCCCTTTAGTCTAGGTTCGTAAGCCAACCGGTGCTAATGTCATTTGCAGCTCCAAACGAATGCCCTATTTTCTACTAGTGAAAAGTACAAAACACAATCTTGAGTAGTGAAAATAATATCTTGGGTTGTTCTATCAGAGATATTGAGATTTGCTTATTTATTCCTTATATTGACATCCACTATTTTTTATCCCTGGATTACCATGTTCTTGTATGGTGGAGCTACTATTTCATGGAAGGTGACGAAACCGACTTTAGTAGCAAACTCTACTAATCACTCTGAATTAACTGCATTATATGAATCTTCACACAAGTGTGTATGGATTCTTAGAGTGATTAATCATATCAAAACATCGGTAAATATTGATCAAATTCATATGAGGTATATTAAAATAAATAACACAAAACACATTGCCCAAAATGTTCTTTCTCGTGAAATACAGGAAATTGAGAAAATGATATTTTTGCAGACAATCAGAATCATGTGATACTGTTGCATATATGTTTACTAAGTATTTACCATTAGTTGTATCGTCAAAATGTACTCATAGGATTGGTGACAATTACAAAGCTCAGGGGTAACACACTCTTGGAGCTAAGTATAATTGGTGAAAACTCCACACTGTAGGAGACACCGAAACTTGATGAGTTCCTATACAAGCCCATAGTGAACATGCTCAGATGAAGAATATCTCCACCTCCTAAGTTTGTTAATCCTCGCCAAGTGTTGGATCAACAATTACTGATAAGGGTTGTGGATTACCTTGCAGACAACAAAGGCGAAGGTAAAATCTATGCTGGGATGATAATATTTGGTAGGAGGGCTTGGATTAGGTCATGGTTGCGCAAGCACCATGATTAGTGCTACTGTTGCTGATGTTTTGCTGTCTGATGGTGGTCATGATTTGTTGATGAGGTCATGTATATTTCGGGAAGTGGTCTGATATTCCTCTGCTACTTAGGACTTGATGAATACTGATATCAAGGGAGGTGCTATATATTGAGCCCTCCTGTTGACGAACTTGTAATGCATCTCGACCTATAATTGGTTAACTTGTGATGCATTAGTAATTAGTAATTGGTTAACTTGTGATGCATTAGTAATTGGGATAACTTTCTGTTTCAATGGTGTTGACTGTTGTCTCGTATCACCTTGGTATGACGAACTGAACCTGTTATTTCGTCTTTGCTATTGAGTGATGAGTGCCGGTAATGCTACAGCTACGGACTAAACAGCTACGGACTCTTTTACGCGCTGACGACGTAGACAGACGTGGAGCCAGCGTGGAAATCCATCGGTACCAGGAAAACAACTCGTTACCAGGAAAAAACAAGACTCGCACGATGGCGTTCCTTTTCCTATCCCCATCCAGTTCTGATCCCCATCTCCCAACCTCTTCTATGGGCGGAGGCGCTGCGACCTACACCGGCGGTGGATGCTGAGCGTCCTCTTCGGCAGGAGCGTGGCGAGATCCTCTCCTTCGGAGTTGCTGCGACGAGATCCCCTCCCCTAGAATTGGCGCGGCGACCTCATCTGGTGACTGCGTGCGCCCCTCGTCGCAAGCAGAGCGGCGACCACTTGGCCGTCCGCGGTGCTCCGGCGAGCCCAACCTTCCACTTCTTCGGGAGAGATGCAGTGAGATGGCCCTCTTCGGAAGCAGTGCAGCGAGATGGACAACAACCTGACGAGCTCGCCGTTGCAGAAGCACCTCTGCGACCTCACCCTCTCAATCAAATCATGAAATCATGTTTCATCTATGTGGATTTTGGAAGCAGCAACGAGTCTATCTCATTTGTGTGGA
Organism: Dactylis glomerata; assembly: GCA_007115705.1. NCBI lineage: Eukaryota > Viridiplantae > Streptophyta > Magnoliopsida > Poales > Poaceae > Dactylis > Dactylis glomerata. The sequence continues at coordinate 3,815,422 of QXEO01000121.1, read as the reverse complement.
TTTAATTGTGAGATGTATGAGAATTTGAGTGTGAAATGTGTAGTGGTAGCTTCGTTCTGCTGGAAATTGTGAGATACTAATACTATCTGTTGTTGTCATGAATAAGAGCATATTTGATTGGCAAATTTACATTGCATTCTGTTATCTTACTCTTGGACATTTACTTGGTTGATGTAAGTAACCACAGCAGAAATAATCAGAAGTCAAATGATCTGGGATCTGGGCAGTGTTCCTATTCTGAAGTGGAAAATGCTTCCCAGACCTGATTCCTATAGCATACTACAGCATGCGGTTGTAACTTGCAAGCTAATATTCCTCACTCTTAAATTAAAGCAAAGCATATTTCTCTTCTGACTGAGCAACAAGCATCAATTGCAGAAGGATATAAGCTATACTGGACAATAACAGAACAGCAAGCTGAATATGTATTGACTGAGTTTTGTATCCAGAGATGTAAAGTGGCACCACTAATTCTTTTTCGTGAATCTGACATTGTTTCTTTATAATGTCGAATAGACATCAAATCCTAGAAGACACTTGTGGCTATTACATTCAATTATCAAGTGCATAAAAAAGACTACGGCCAACATCTTTAAATTACAAAAATCATGTCTAATTCTGATCGGCCTTATCGCTTAGCCCTCCAATTCCTTCAAAATGCATCTGTTGAGATCTGGCCAGAGAAGCAGAGTTCTGTTGAACTTGAAACAACATGCTTGTATATTCTCCTAGAATTGGAGGCGTAGCAACTGTAGACGAGGATGCATATGGTATTGCAAGTGTCATTGTTTGATTGACGTCGCCACTACTAGTGCCCAAGTTAAATAATCCCTACGACAAACAATTCAAAAATGATTTAGATCTTGAATTATTTATTAGAAACAGAGAGATGAGAAACATACATCAAATATTCCGTACGGATGTGGAGTTGTCATGCTTGGATGTATGTTACCAGAACTAATGCCAAGGTTAAAAGATTCCTGCAACAAAATAATAAAGCTATAAAATTAAATGGATGCTCAAGTATGTACTGAAAATAAAGATACCAGAAACAAAAATAGCTACCTCATGTTCCATCTCCTCTTGTTGTACAATGTTATTCTTAGATGATTTTCCTTTTGCATTGGACCTCTTATTTTTCATTCTTATGGAGCGAGCCTGAAATAAATAGTAAATTAGTGAACTTAAAAAAGGTAGAGCTTTTTAATGAAACAAAATAGTGGAAGAAATACCTCTTGTTCAGCTTTCTTCTTCTCCCTTTGTGCAGCTTTCTTATTCTCCCTTAGTTCGGCTTTTTTCTTCTTCTGTCTTGCTTCACGCATAAGTTTATCAACCTTAGATTCTTTTCTCAGTGAAGGAGGACGGCCAGCACATCTAACAGCTATTGGACTTAGTATAATTTTACTTGTCTCTCCAATGTATGGCAGACCACCTTCCTGTGTACCAAGATGTTCGTTGTTATTTTCAGAACTTGAGTTACTACATGGCTGAATTTTCAGATTACGAAGTTGTTCACTCAAGGCATTGAACGACTCCTCTGACATGGCACCTATCTCTGCAATTGGGAAGAAGACATTGCACAATTTATCAAAACGTTTTGCAACGGGAGTGTCTTCCATGCCGCCATATGTGCACCGGATGAAATTATGTTTTCTTTTCACATTTTTCCTCCACCGATCAAGGATGTACTGTAAAGAAACCTCCTTGATTTTCTTGTGGGTGAGCACATGTAACACATGCCTACATAGAATACCTCTGAACTCAAAGTGGCGACATGTACACTTAACTTCAAACTCCTCATCATTGAAATACACATGGTACACATAATCTTTTCTCCATCCTTCATGTTTGTCAATTAGCACATCCTCAGTTATTTTGTATGTTTCTATTGCACCTTCTTTTTTTATGATGTTCCGGTCACAATACATCATATGTGTTAGCTCCTCTTGAAACTCTTTGAACTTTGAATTGGTATAGACTGACTGGAACTGCTTCTCAATGTCAAAGTGTGTGATGCAAGGTATAGTTGAATTGAAAGAATTAAAATCAGCCATAATCTCTTTCTCAACTTTATCTTTAAGAGCATTCTCATATTGACTAACAAAATGCTTCAATGTTGTTTTTGCGTTAACATACCCATCAAAAAAGGCATGCATACTCTCACTACGTTGTGTAGTGGACATACCCGCCCAAAAAGCATCTTTCACAAATGCTGGAACCCAACGGTGTCGATTGTCATATAGCCCTTTAAGCCAGTCATTATCAGAAATATTATACCTCTCAAGCATGCGCATCCAAGAACCTTCAAAATCTGCAATTGTTAATGAATCATAAACTGCTTTGCCAATAGCAGTCTTTATGTAATCATATTCCTCATATCCACCTAATTTCTCAGGTATCTTCTTCATTATATGCCACAAGCACCACCTATATTGGGCATCTGTAAAAACTTCTTCTACAGCATTCTGAATTGCTTTTGCTTGATCGGTCACAACAGCTCTTGGTTGACGATTTGACATACATGCCAGCCATGCCTTAAATAACCAAACATATGTGTCAGTATCTTCATTTGATAATAAAGCACATCCTAGCAACACAGATTGACCATGATGATTCACTCCAACGAAAGAAGCAAAAGGCATATCATATTTGTTCACCAAGTATGTGGTGTCAAAAGTCATGACATCATCAAAGGAGTCATATACTGCTCTACTCCTTGCATCTGCCCAAAAGACATTTCTTAATCGAGATTCATCATCAACATCCATGACACTAAAGAAGTTCGGATTGCCAGACTGCATTTTCATGAAATAGTCACGAATGGCCTCTGCATCACCAATTCCAAGTTGCAATCTTCTTGTTTTCTCTAGATAGTTGCGACATTCTTTCTCACCAAAGGTCAGGTTCTCATGACCATCCGCTGCCACAACAAGAGAATTAAAATTCTTATTCCAGCCCGGTCATTCAACTCAAGCCTTCGCTTCACATGATAGTCCAACTTCTTGTTGCATCTAAATAACCGTGATTTATGTGGACTTAACATATGGTTATGATCCAAATTGACCGTTGTTAGATGAAACTTCCCATCAGGACGACGACTAATATTAATTTTAGCTTTACATCCTAACCCAGCTGTTGGATTTGGCTTCAACATATTCCTTGAGTTTGACTGAGTCTTGCCATAACGAGAACAACAAAGTGTAAGATACTTAAGTTCTCCATTATCGCCAGTGTTTGAGCTTCTTTTTGTCACACCAAATCCTTTAGCTTTAGCATATTTATTGTAGTACTCTCGCATATCATCCGCAGTATCAAAAGTCATACCCAACTCAGGGTCTTCAAGTACGACATCAGTTTGAGCTTCACCATGATCCTGCTGAAATTCCACATTGTTTTCCTTTCGTTGCTCTGTGACATGCTCATCGCTTGAAATAGACATGCCATTTGATTCTTCAACATTACCAATCTGATCATCCATACCTATAAATCATAAAACATATAATGATCAGGTTTCTGATATATTAGTATTTGTTTAGATGTAGAGCATGATACATGAAATACTTTTTAGCGCTACAAAAAAGATTCTAAACCATATGAATGTTGGTTTCCCTGAGCGATTGATGTGTAGTTGTATATGCCTAGAGCACCCTACATTCCCTCTCTCCTCAGACAATATATATGATATGAACTTGTCTGCCATATGCTACATAGGAATAAGCATTAATCAAGCAAATATTTCACATTCATATGACATCTACTAATTTTCATGATTTGGTCGTTTACTTCAAATTTGGCGGGCTTCAGTTTGTCCTGTGCTCTCCGCTATGCTCAATATGAAGGAAGGCAAACCTGTTGAACTCGAGCAGTTCGGCCGTTCGTGTGTCTGGTACTTCCGGGCACGTCGTCCGCGGCGAGCAGCTGTGCGGCGTCACGACGAGGTTGCGCTTAAGGTTGAGGGCGTCCTGACCGTGCACGACGGCGCGGCCTGGTCGATCTCGGCAACCGGCCGGCGTGTGGCGTGGCCCTGCGGGCTTCAGGAGTCCAGGTTGAAGAAGACGGTGAGAGCAATCAGAGGATGTCCCTGCGGTTCACGACGGCGCAACGGAGGCAGCGCTCTGCCTGATCGATCTCAACTCAAGGGAATCAGCGCGCGGTGGGCGTTCGTGACGGCGCGATGGAGGCTGCACCTGGCCAGGTCGATCTGAACAAACAGCAAACGTTACGTCCAATTCCCTCTTTTGTTGCATAATTAGCGGGATTGTGGCGTGAGACATCCTCTTCCCTTTTTTCTGGCCACGTCGGACTTGATCCTCATCAGCGCGTAAAACAGTCCGTAGAATCCCGTAGGTGTAGCATTTCCGGATGAGTGCTAGGTAACCTCACCACTCCAATGTAAGTACTTACCACATCAGCCATGTTGCTTGCAACCAAACACCCCCAGCATTTGCATTTGTCTTACCTTGTAAAATGAAAAATGCAGCATGAGTCTGAACCGTCATATCAGGATCCAACGGCTCAGGCTGCAGCATGAGTGTTCATCCTGTTCCGTTTGAAACCAGCCGTGCTCAAATTCCGGCGTGTCCTTGCTGCAGCACGTGACTCCTCCAGCACTACCAGGTACCAGCCAGCCAGCCCCAGAAAACAGGGCAAGAAACGCACAGCAGCCGAACCAAAAGGCGGCGGCCTCTCTTCCAACGAATCCGAATTAGCTTCGAGATTGGTGTGCCGCTATAATCCCCGAACCCCTCGCCCGTCCAATCGATCCGGCCGCCGCGGTAAACCCTAGAACCTGAATCGGAGCAGAGAATGCCGCCGCAGTTCCCCACCAAGCCCGCCTCCTCGGCCGCCGTCGCCGGCGGAAAGAGGCCGGCTTTCCTCCCCGCAGCCTCTTCTCCGCCCAGGAAGATGGACCGCACGGCGTCAGCGCCCTGCCTCCCCGCGCTCTCCGCTTCCGCTTCCGCTCCCAGGAAGTTCGCCCCTCGCCCGATTCACTCGTCGACGCCGCCCTCGTCCGCCGCCAGGCCGCGTCCTCCCCCTCCGTCGGCGTCCAGGGCCCCCAAGAGGCCGGCGCAGGGCCAGGCGCTGGAGGCGGAGGCAGCGCCGTGCCGCGCGGCCGAGAGCGTGCACCCGACGCGGCGGCTGGCGTGCGGGACGGCCGTGTACGTGCGCACCAGGTACCCCTGCCTCCAGTACCGCTGCTGCCTCCTCATCTGGCTGCCCGCCAGGGTCGTCTCCTCCTCCGACGCGTACCACTGCACCATCAAGTACGCCGCCGACCTCAACCCCATGTACGCCGGCAAGATCGTCCGCGTCACCGCCGCCGACGTCCGCGAGGCGCCCTCCCACCGCTCCTCCTCCAAGTCCTCCGCCAACGCCAACGCCGACCACGGCAAGACCGGGCCCCAAGCGCCGTGAGCAAAGCGTGCAATAAGACAGAGCAAGATTTCGCGCACGCCGGCGAGGCCAAGAAACCCCGTCCTTGCTTGCTGACCGCGGCTCAGCAATCCGTGGGCTGGTCGAAAGCGTAGTAGACCTGATGGTGACTTACTAGAGTTTCGTTTCAGTTCTCTTTTACTCGAATTCCTACCAAATCGGCAAGAACTATATACCCAAATCGGCGAGTACTACAAGTGTAGATTTCGAGTTTTCTCTCAATCTATCTGTTCTAGGGCAGGCAGTCTTGGTGGATGAGCGCGCATCGGTTGCAGTTTTGATTCTTTGTTGATCAACCCAATGGTTTCAACAATTTGATCTCTGTGGTCTTGATTATATATTATTCTCGATCAATTGAAAGTAATGTTAGCTATCCTGCTTCAAATTTTCCCTTTGATTATGGAATCACTTGATTCAGTTTTGCACTTTGAATATCGTCCTAGTTCGTTCTTCTCAACTTGCAGTCATTATTTTGGTTATCCTGCCAAAAAGGACTTACCTTTTTCATCCGTGTAACAATCTCTGTTCCTAATTATTGGCCAGCTGATGTTCTTATGTTTCTGCAATTGAATGTCTCATCTGTTTTCAGCATCAAATACAATCTGGATGAACATGGGTTAAATAACGGGGGACATGAAAAAATGCTACACTAATCACTCTCTGGATGAAATCTGGGTAGGGCCATACACGGTTTGACATCAACATAAAGTTTCGGTAGTACCAACGTCGCCGCATATATCAAGCAGGAATTGTTCTGAAAAGCTCTGCAAAACCTGGTGTCAAGTATACACTAATCACTACTTCCAGTTCGTTCTTCCCAACTTGGAAGTTATTTTGGTTATTCTGCCAAAAAAGACATATTTTCGTCACTGTAACAGTATCTATTTATAATTATCGGTCAGCAGCTGTTCCTATGTTTCAGCAATAGAATTTCTAAAATGAACTGTTGGTTTTCTGCAACAATTACAAATCAAACAGAATTCTCACAAACGTGAAACAACCAAAGAGTACGGAACAATGTCTGAATGACAACTGGGCAGGGTTGACTCTTTGATTATTTACACAAAGTTCTGTACTGACATAACATTGATCAAGCCAAGAGCCCAGAAACTTAGCAAAACCTGGTGCACTGATCATGATCTGGATGAATCTGAGCAGTTTCAGACGCTTTGATGATCTAAACAGAGTTTCAGAACCGTCGACAAACACAGATTAGATCAAGCAACGACCATCCCAGAATTTAGCAAAACCTAGTGCTCAAGTATATTGTGAAACAACCAGCAGTATGGAATAATAAAAGAAGCTAAAAGGATTCCACAGGCATCTCAGCATTCATAACTTGGTGATAAGAACTTGGAGAAACTAAAAGTTTCCAACTGCAAATACAGAAGGCCTAGGAGAGGTATCAAAACATGGCCGTCATAGAAAACCATGACCTATAGAAAACCATGACCTTTGTAACAGTCGGGTCAAGCAGAGTCACTACTACTGGCAGAGTCTATGATCAGGCTGCTACTTCTTCAAAAGTCTGTCCGGGAACAAGCTCTGGAACATCGTCGTCGTTCTCCTCCTTGGCCTGGACGGCACCTGCAGAAGCCACCTGCTTCTGCATCTCCTCAGCAATCCTCTTCAGGTGCTCCATGTTATCAGGACCTGCAAGAAACAAGCAAGCCTTAGAATCATACTGGTACTTCCATAAACTCAGTAACTGGCTACATGCTAGTTCTTCTTTCTATCTTGCTGTTTATAGTCTTATGAAACATAACATGAACTGAATAGGCTTCCATGTGTCAAAGGTAGCAAAAGAATTGTTATCTGACAGACAATAAACATAATGACTATTGTTAATTAATAGGAATGTCTAGTGAATTAGCAGGAGCGTTAACTCTAGTGCCGGCCTTGTGCTAACCAACATGACCAAAAAGGAAGGAAAACATGGAGTAACGATGCAGCTAGATATACGAGGTCGGTTACAATTTTAATAAAGGTTAGGCAACAGGTAATGTGAGCCACTCAAAATTTAATAGATAGAACATCACTCCAATAATCACGTCGAATTGCCAGTAGAGTTATAAATCAGCATCAAAACTATGGAGCCATAGTGTCTATAGAATGATCTCAGCAAGTCAAAAGAAGTAGCATACCCAATTGGTTGATGATCCCAGGAAGAACATCTTGTAGCTCTGTTAAGACAAATCATGAACATCAGTGATAACAATAAAAAAAATACCAAAGAAATGCCAACGAAACAGAGTAATTCAAGGCAAGATGTTAAGGAAGAAACATGTTTCTTATAGCAGCCATGTCATGGATGCAAAACCAAAGTGTCTGGGCAGGCACGGCATGTCATGTCATGAAAGCAAACAAAGGATGCTCCACAGAGACGAGACTAATCAGGTGCAGAATAATATAAGATGGCCAAAGTTAAATGATCATGAAATACAATTGTTCAGAGCTGATAGTACTATTGAGATATCACAATCGATGGATACAGAATGGCTGTAGATGTGGGGTCAGTCAGTTGCTGCACTAAAGCAAAGCATCTATAATACTGGAATGGCATGGCAATCTATAAATCTTGTAACTTGCATCATAACCAAATTATCAAAGAGATAAGCGAGTAGATCCATACTCTTGGTCTGCGGAGTCCCACTGACCACCCACGTGTTGGCGGCAATGGACGCTTGCACTGCATCGACAGAAGAGAACAACACGACACAAGCAAATCAGTCAGTACTCAGTACAGCATTCGCCATCTCCACTTCCACTCGTAAGGTAGGCAGAAGAAGCAGCTACTGGGAAAGAAGCAAACCTTTGGGGTTGGCGAACTGGATGACGAAGTCTTCCTTGAAGATGTTGACCTCCTCGATGGCAGGGATGGTGTTGACGCCCACCCTCTTGAGCGTGGTCTGCAGCCGCTTGTCGTCGGTGGTGGCCGTCTTGTGCACCGCCTTCTTCTTCCTGCATCGAAACCAAAGCCCACGCATTGAGTCCACCGATTAACAGGGAAAAGGACCCAGCTTATACAGAGCATTCGCGCGAGCCGGGTGTACAGACGGGAGTGGGGGGAGGGGTCGAGAACCTACCGGCGCACGGTGCCCTTCCCGCCGGTGCGGACGGCGCCGGCCATCTTCATGAGCCTCTCCTTGTTCATCTGCAGACGACCAACCAAACAGCGCAGACTGTCAGGGCTCGGGAGATCTCTAAACTTTCTCTGCGGTGTGAAGCGATCGGAGCGGGTTGGTCTGAACCCGCGATTCGGTCGTTTGACCTTGCGTGGAGAGGGGAGTGGAGGAGGACTGACCTTGACGGAGCGAGTGCGGCGGCGGCGGCGGCGCCGGTGACGGGGAAGCGGGGGTTCAGTGAGCGAGACCAACGAGCAGCGGGGAGGGGGCGGCGGCGCTGGAGAGTCGAGGGAGGAGGCTTATAGGGTTTTCGATTTTGCGCAAGAGCCCCTGAAGGTTTCCTATTATACACATTAGCCCTGCTGACAGTGAGATGGGCCTTGCTTTTATGGGCCTGGCCGTGTTTCGCGTCGGCCTTTCACTATATACCACGAGACGGATGGGGCCCAACGGGAGTCCCTAGTCTACGCTCCGTGCGTCGATTCACGGAGAAACGCCTGAACGCAAAATGCCAGATCCTGAGTGGGCCGGCCCAACAGCTCAATATTGTGGATAGCTGGCTGCTCGACTATGTTTTTTTCTACTAGTTTGCTTTTTTTCAATTCGAAAATATTTAAATTCGAATTTGTTCAAAATAAAAAATGTTCAAATTTAAAATTGTTCAAATTAAGAAATGTTCAAATTTAAAATTGTTCAAATTCGAAAATGTTCAAATATAAAATTGTTTAGATTAAATTCTGTTGAAATTTAAAATCTGTTCATATTTGAATTTTTGTGCAAATTCGAATTTTGTTTAATTTGAAATCTATTCAAATTCGAAATTTTGCGCAAATTTCAAATCTGTTCAAATTCGAATTTGTTTAAAACTAAAACTGTTCAGAATTTAAAATTTTAAAAAAGAAAAGAAAACGAAAATGAAGCAGAAAATAAAAAACGGAAAAAGAAAAGCACAAAACCAGCTGGAAACCGACCAAAAAACGACAGAAAAAAAACAAAACCACGAAAAAATCTATTTACGAGGAATGTTTGTGGGCCGGCCCGTTTGGGAATACTTGTCGGGCCGCGAAGTGAAGGGGTGCGCGTAAACGTGAAAATCATCACAACGGACGATGAATAGGTTCAGCGGGCCCAACTTGCCACGAGCTGCCAAACTCTCGAAAAAAACATAAACTTTCCAAACTGTCTAAAGATTTTGTCTGGAATTTTCCAAAAATCCCTAAGGAACCTAAACTTTACAAAATCTGTCAAACAATCCAGACACGATCATACGGAACTCATTTTTTTGGAATGTGTTGCCGCGTCTTTGTTCCCCGATCGATTATATATCCGATCCATCGAAAGTGAACTCGCCAAGGTCATCGACCGCCGCCAACTCGCGCTCGATCACCTCCCGACGTCCCCATGGACAATCCCAGGACACGGTACACCTTGAAGCCGACGCCGAGTAACCCCTTAGGCCTCGTTCGGTAGGCCGGGTTTTAAGAGTTTTATGGTGTAATTTTTCAGCCTAAGCCTATGTAACACGCCTAAACACTCTATGGATCGTTTGGTAGGCTGGTTTTAGATGGGTAAAGCCCCGTCAATCCCCTATGATATGCGTAAATACTTGTTGAATCGACAGGGATTGGAGACACCCGATGTACCTCGCGTTTTTACGTCCCTCGACTTCTCGTACAGATGGAGAGAACACCCGCGTGCTGGCCTGACTTATGTGATGTCAAAGCGGTGTTGGCGTGTCTTGTCTCGTCTGAAGCGTGCTGCCTGACTCGTCGCTTTGCTTCTCGTACGTCGCACCTGCCAAAGCACGTTCTTCCCACAGCCCCGCTGCATGCAGCTGACACTGTAATCCACTAGTACTTCACCCAAGACACTTCAGATAAAACACTACAATCCGCGCGTACCGAACGAGGCCTTAGGTGGAGACGATGACAACGACTTGGAGTAGCGGAAGTACACGATGGAGAAACTCTTCTCCGAACTCCAGACCTTACCGCTGGGGCTGACTGGTGCTGACGCCGTCGCCAGCCTAAGGGCTCTAGGACGTGAACGAGATCGAGACGAAGAAGCAGAGCAAGATTCTCGTGTTCCTACTGCTGTCAATGAAGGTCGCTGTTGAGGCCATGGCCGTCGGCCTCGCCAGGGGAGGCGGGAACTTGGCCTTCGGCTACGCCCTCATCGCGCTGCTCGCTGACGAATTTGCTAACGGCTACGCCAAGAGGAACAGCGTCGTCGATTCTGCTGCGGCCGCACTCGTGACGCGCCTCGCGCCCTCCCGGCGAGACTGCTGGGATGGTATATGTGGTCGGGGCAGGACGTGGCAGGCCTCGTGCTGGGGGACATCATCCACATCAGGTCCGGCAACGTCGTCCCGGTAGACGCAGGCTACTGGAGTCGTCGCGCATGACCATCAAGATCGACGAGTCCGAGCTCACCGACGATGTCCTCCCTGTGGCCAAGGGCCCCGGTGACCAGGGGCGGGCCCAGAATTTTGCGTATGAGTATTCAAAATTTTATTGTATGAATTTTTTAATAAAAAATCAGAGTATGAATTAATGAACCTTATGTGTGCTTGAGAAACCCTCACAATAAAGGATACTTGTGCCTTATATATAATTTGTATGAGTTTATACTAAATAAAAGTATCAAATATGTAACCTTGTACAAATTTCTAACTAATGAAGTTAACACAAAAAATATAAGAGCAGAAAGAACACTATATGAGCTTTCTATAACAAAAATACATGAAAAAAATTACTTTTAAAATTAAGAAAAAAAATGCAACACATGGGGGTTTGAACCCTAGACCAACCAACATAGTAACTTCTTCAAAACCACTTGGGCTACTTAATCCATATGTCATAGCTAGATAGTATGTCCTTATAATACCTTACATAGAACATTAATATACATGTCAATTTCAAAAAAATTGGGTATTCAACTGAATACCCTTGAATTGAAGTGGGCCCGCCCCTGCCGGTGACGCCATGTACGCCAGCTCCCCGTGCGCCGAGGGCGAGGCCCAGGACATTGTCGCCGTCGGCGGCAACCACACATATCTCACCGATGACAACTGCCTTGCCGACGCCAGCTAGTGCACCTGCCTTCGCGTCCTGGGTGGGTTTAGGGCGGTCTGGAATGCGTGCAGAGAGTGAATTTTCTGAGCACCCACTTAGATGTCCCCTCTATCTGAGCTGTTTAATGGTACATTGAGATGTGCGCTAGTATTTTTTTCTCTCACAAACAACTTCTCTTTTTTGTATCTTTCACACCATATAATATTTGAATTCCAAAACTTTGCAGTTCATTGAGACATTTGATATGGGATGTGAGAAAAATACTTTGGTATTTTATGACGTTAAATACATATATTTTTAAGAATTTGTTATGAGTTTTTTTTATATAAAAATATTAAATTGCGAAAAAAAAATCCAAACTATTTTTCGCACATACTAGATCTAAAGTGTTAGTGACCTGCAAAATTTGAAACCAAAATATTATAGTGCTTGGGAGATACAAAAAATAAACTAAAAAAAGTTAAGAGGGTGCAGATGTCATAAAAATACCAAAGTATTTTTTCCACATCATATCTCAAATGTCTCGGTGAACTGCAAAGTTTCGAATTCAAATATTGTATAATATGAGAGATATAAAAAATAAAATTGTTTATGTGAAAAAAATAGTACCAGCGCACATCTTGATACAACTATAAACAACTCAGATAGAGGGGACATAAGTGGGTGCTTGGAAAATCCACTCTCCATGACTCCATGCGTGCCTGGGCGTTCTTGGTGGTGCTGGTCGACGCCGACCGGGGACGTATTCAGTTATAGTTCCGATCGCATAGTATTGGTGGTGTCGTTCTTCTTATGGGTCCACAGCTGTTGGCAAATTGTGTCCGACTGCTTGGAGGAGCCATGGGAGGATCACCAGCGGCGGCAGCGGGAGCTTGAAAATGGTGGTCGTGACCTAGAGGATCTGAAGGGTCTGATTCGAAGGCTTGGAGTGCTTCACGAGCAGGATAAAATCTCGGAGAAGACGGTGCTAAGGTGTCGCGACTCGCGATCTGTTCGGAGGCACGACGCTGGAGAATTATTTGCGTGGGGAGCCATGTGCTGATTGAGGAGACAGCAAGGTGGCTCGAAGTTTGTACGTTCTAGGCAGCATTTTTTGTTTCTATAAGAGTACTATATATGTAGGAACATGAGCATCATTTTAGTTTTCACAATTTGTCCACCTGCTCTACAACTTGGATGATATGCGTCAGCATGTCAACTTGGCATGATCTGCGACAGCATGGCAGTTTCAGTACCCCGTTCACTGAAGTAGTCCAGTGTTTGCTGCTGCAACCCGATTACAGTAAGTCAGTGGCTCTTGGGGAGTGATACAAACTTGTGATACTCCTAGTAATTAAGTTCACCCCATTTACTAGTTTGCTTTACAAGGTTAATTAAGTCTTCCGCGTCACCAATATGTAAAAAGTGCATTAGCATTCCTTGCTCAAGCAAAGGGTCCATTCAAAAGACGAAATTACTATGAGTACGACGAATGTGAGTGCAAACTTAGTATGACAACTCATCGAGCGCTAGTGCTGCATGCAGCAGGACTGAGCAATGGTTCGTCCAAATCATCGTACCAATATCGGACAGTTTCGTCGTATGTATACCATTGCTCTTCAAAGCCCTCCACACTGTGGAATCCGTGGAGCATGTGAATCTTCCTTTCGTCCACTCTGTCGAAACAAACGGTAACTCCGTCTACTCCTGGAGCCCGGTTTGAGGAGTGGAGAAGATCCAAACGGGTCCTAAGCCACTTTATGTGAATGCATTTTGAAGCAAATTGATTAATATAATGAGCATAGATGATGCTGCCACAGATTGGAGTTCCATACAATATCACCCTTGCGCATACTGACATCAGAAATTGCAAAGTTCACTTACAGGAGCCAACAACAGTATTAGACTACCTACTAGCTAAGATAATGGCATGGATAATCACAAGATGCATGTTGCCTCCTAGTGACCATCTTTCATGCTGACTAGAGTGGCATCCTGCACTTTAACATACTCAAAAAGCAATTCTCCGCCACGAATACCCACACATGAAGAAAGTGTGGAAGATACTTCAGCAAAATATCGGCAATCTTGTAGTGTCTACTTTAGCAAAATAATGTTGCAGAGAAAACAAGGATCTTGAGCATTGCAAATTATACACAAAATGCTATCACTATCGAAATGTAAAGAAACAGTTACTCACCACGAACACCCACACATGAAGGAAGTGTGGAAGAGACGGGCATATGCTTATGTAAACCCGAGCCAAAAAAATCAGCTAGCTCTGAAGGCAATTCGTTTTGCCTATGAAGTAAAGATAAAATGGGCTTGATTCTATTGAGTAAGATATATTGCCTCTAACTAAACTTTTTGAAACCACTTTGTGTATTATGATCACCGCCTTATGCACACACGACGAAACTACAAAATCACCAAACTTAGTGACAAGAGCCAGCACTAGCATGAGAATCCTCTGGTAGTTGCTGAGATATGTGAATAAATGAATGATAATAGATGCAATAACATAAATGTTTCTCATGGTTATGATTTACATTTGCTAGAATGTAATTTCCAACATTTTAGAACAAATGCTCAAAAATACTTCCAATGACAGCCAACACTTGGTCGACCATAAGCGGAGGTTGAACCTCTAATGGCGAGCGCCATCTTCCGTCAGGGAAGGTCAGGCTTTGTTGACAGTCAGATTAGTTAGGGACTGTAAATATACAGAGTTATTTCACACGTCAATAAAGGTTCGAGCTACAACTAATAATTGTTGGCCTATCAAGCAAGCGTCATTGGAGGCCTTCCTCCACTGACATGTATGCACCGACCAGTGGTTGGTAAGGGGAGGGTTAACTAATCATTTGTTTAAACTGCATTTTGAAGCACATTAAACAATTGACCATATGACTGGCACAACGCCAAACTAGATTTCATTACAATATCACCCTTACGTGTGCACTAATAACATGAAGAAGTCAAAACAAGCTAACAATAGCCGACAATATCATGAGAAACCAAGCAACAGCAAGACACCCAAAGTGCCTCCTAGTGACCATCCTCCCTGGTGAAGGTACCAAAGCACACTATGTGAAATTGTCGTGCCGCTATGCAGCTCCATATCACGTCGTTCCTAAACTTATATCATATGATTAATTGACATGATATAATCTTTAGTCAGATTGCTTGATAAAAACAAAAGTAACATCTATATCTATGTAGTGCTAATGATATTCACAAGATAAATTAATATGCATTGGCAAGCTATCATATAGATATTGAGAAACATAAACCACTAGATTTATGTTGTAGACTACCAAGAGGGAGTATAGAGGGGGACTAGAATGGCATACTGGTAGGCTAGATGTGAGTTGGTTTATATGAGTATTAGAAATGTCTTAAGGATTTCAATTAGGAAAGTTCAAGGACCTATGCATCCACTATATAT
The DNA here is from genome assembly GCA_007115705.1 of Dactylis glomerata. Taxonomy (NCBI): domain Eukaryota; kingdom Viridiplantae; phylum Streptophyta; class Magnoliopsida; order Poales; family Poaceae; genus Dactylis; species Dactylis glomerata. The sequence goes on along the minus strand of QXEO01000121.1, from coordinate 3,800,363 downwards.
ATATATAAGGATTCCATTTATTGGCTGAGGGAAGCAAGACCAATCAATCTAATATCTCCTAAGTTTTCATGTAACCTCAAACTATGTCTACCAATTTTTTCACAACCGCACCATCTGGCTATATTTAGCTCCATAGTTATCCCTTTTTTAAACTAAGCTTCACAACACGTTCAACATCTCATTTTCTCCTCATCGATGGTACCTATTTTGCAAAATGCGTGAAGAGATTGTATCAAAGCAATGAGAGAAATAAATTCTAAGAAAAAGCTTGCATCTCAAAAAAAATAAACAACCGACTTACATATTTCAAAGATACTATTACGATAAATTGGGTGTTCATTACTAGATAATCCATTCACCCACTTACACATGGAAATAGTTGGAAGTTGTCAAAAACAATGACAACGTCAACAAAGATACAAGAAAAAAGCAGCACTGCACCAAACTGAGGTACAAAATAGTGACATAATTCATCCAAGACCAGAAGAACATCCATCAAACCATACATTGCCATAATTTGTTTCGATGTGAGTGGCCTCCTTCCCTTAAACATATTCAACAATATATAAGTTGCCGCTATGACGCATCATAGCAGGGTCTCACCCTTTTTTTCAAGCACAGATTTTCCTGTGTGGTTCCAAAGAGGACATGCCATGAGAATTTGATAGACAAGTAGGAAGAAGAGAAATTAGGTGCAAAATTTGGGTTTTCCATAACACCAACAATTTTCTCGAGGGAATTTGTTGCACAATTCAATCATGAAAGAAACATTCCTATCATATGAAAAATTTCATATTTTTTTTCTTGCGCTAACTATTATATGGTCATTGATAACTAAGAGTTGGTCTATAATCATAAAATAGAAAACATATACATACCTTGTGGAGTGTAGAAACTCATGTATGGAATCAAAGAAATGAATTTTTCTTTCTTCCTCAACTTCTTACATAGTAGTGACTTGACATTAATCTTATATATGCCAAGTTTTGTGGTCAAGAAAATGATATCACTGCCCTCTATAGATCCAATTGGTCCAAATGGATTTTTGGGAACTTGAATATGGATGAGGTCGTTGAGATTGATCATTTTGTATTGTGTCCATTCTACAACTCTATTGGAACCCATCCTCCTTGACCAAATGTGTAAGGTTAACCCCTTCAAGTGTGCAAACCCCAAACATCCGTCCTCCATCGCCATCAAGAGACAGTTATCGAAACTACACCCTACCGGTGTATCCATCTGGGATAAGCAATTAGAAGCCAAGTTGTATGACAGAATTGGTATGGGGTGATAATCATAATCATCTGAAATCATGAGGTAAACTGTGTTTTCAATGACGACAGGGGACATTGTCTCAAAAAATGCATCCTCAATCCCGATATGAAGACTAGAGCATTGCTCGCTCCACTGACCTATCTCCCAGATATACACACGCACGTAGGAAACAGAATCACCATCAACACTGTTGGTCAAGCTAAAGAATACCACCCTACTGGGACCCTCATGACATGATTGGTGGTCACAACCAGTGTTCGCACAAAGCACCGCAACTCCAAAGCTGAAGAATTCATTTGTGGGTAGGTGCAGCTCCCTCTGGCGCCCCGTAATGGGGTCCCAAATGAAAAGCTTTTGGGGATCATAAATATCATCAACAAGGAGAACACGACCATGGCGGCAATCCATTGGATGATACTTTCTATTCCCCCATTTGTTGGGAGTGCGCACACTGAATTTAGTGGTGGGGACAAAGAGTGGCAACCTGTTTTCATCCTCTTGGTTGGGGTACAAGGGCAACTGATAAATGAAGCCAAGCATGGGGGGAGATCCATGGAACTCACAGTACAGACCACGGAAGCGAGGACCAGAGAGGCGCGAGAGCCAGAGCTTGCTAGTGAGGGAGGCACACAATAGACACTCGGGCTCATCCGGCGGGAGACGAAGGAAGATTTCCTCCAGAATCTCTTCCGGGAGCGCTGCGGCCTGTGGCGACATGTTCGGCGGCGGTGGCGGCTAGGGTTTCGGGTGGGGAAAAGTTTGATGTTGTTTGTGGGGACGAGGTACGCGGTGGCATGATTTTCTTGTAGTGGGGAGGGACCGAAAGGTGGGGCCAAAGAGGCAGTAATAATGAGCTACTTCCATTCTAGTCGCCAGGCCCAAAGGTGTGTGTCAGCGATTGGGGATGGGCCCCGGGTCATAGAAGATGGTGGCGGCAACTCGTGGGCGTGTACCTAGATTTGGTGGCATAGTGCTATTTCTTTACTTAACAACTAAAAATGCTACTTCATTGTTTTAGGCTTGCGTTGGCATCTTTCAAATTTGGTATTTATGGTTATGTTTTCTGTCGTGGCCTACTATTTGGTAAAAGCGTAGAGCTCATTCAATAATAGAGATGCCAAAGTGTTTTGTTGTTGTTGGATCTTTGTTTGTCCCCATAATGGAGTCAAACTAAAACAACACATGGTATATAATAATTAGCAGACCATGAGAGAACATTATGTTGATGGAAAAAATAATTTGCGATTTTTAGATAGGACTATACTACATTGATTAGTATGTAGTGATTCATTATTCCTTTATCTTTTTTGGTAAAGGGTGTTTTTATTAGATTCAAATAATTTACATCAAGATGCACAAGAATGACACCCAGCCTCTGCACAACAGCGATGCACACAACCATAAAGAGAGACATAGAAAGTTATAAGAAAAAGAGAGTTCGGTACGCAATTGCATGCCCACACCTAACAATGGGCAAAGCCTATGGTTAAGGTGCACCAATCCGCAAACGATGCAACCATTCATGGGGGATAAAAATATCTTTTGGCCTAACCGAACCAACCATACCGTCTAGCCCTAGACAATAAGAGCAAATCATCCAGGCCTTAAATAACTAGTACCTATCATCTGAGCTGCAAATACCGCGAATGACAGAGTAATATTTGTGGAAATGCCTCGATTCATGTATTATTTCTGAAAACAAATAATATTTAAAAAATCCCCTATCAACATCCAGATTCATGATGATCCTGCATTTCCATGTTGTATAATAATACTAGCCATATTGGAACGAAAACAAAGCGATAGACCTACAAAAAAATGCTACAAGAAAATAGTAACTCGGCCAAACATTTTAGATGTTCAAGCTTAATTTAGAATGTTAGTAGTGCAAGATGAAAAAATCAAATAAATTTACAAGCAGAAAAGGTCCGAAAGAGAAAGGCTTTTCATATCGACGAATTAGAAGAGATGTCCCACCCAAAATCAGATAGAGTATAGTGTAGTTGTCAACTCATTTTTTCCTGGCTTCATTTCTTCGGATCGAAGTTCAGGAAAGGGAAAGAAGACAATCATGATAGGTTGGTGAATGAGGAAGGAAAATCCCTCTACAGGCCCAATAATGCTACATCTATGTAAACTTTTTATGAAAAAAGCTTACGGGATGAAGTGCAGTCCGATGTGGAGGCTACGATTTCCTGGCATGAATATAGAAGGAAGTAGCCAGGAAAAATAACTGTCCAGCATTTTCCGGAAATAACTAAAGATTACGGTAGCCCAGGTTACCTATTTTACATCATTCGAAATAGGTCTTTGCTGCTTTCTTGATCGATCGACCAAGATGCCGCCTTCTATTCTTTCTTCAAGAATGATCGACTAGTACGGCGACTGGCTTCATTTCTTTCTTGTTTTGTTCGAGATTGATCGACTAGTACGCCGGACGGCTTCTATTCTTTCTCGTTCAGGACTGATCAACCAGAACCTGCTTCCTTTACCCTTGTTCATTTATCTGAAAATCATTGTACATCAATGCCCAGATTGTTCAGAATTAGCAGGTAAACCTATTCATTGTGAACCTACCATGTTCTTGCCCAGATCATGATTGCGTCCAGATCGTTCAGTATATTATATTCTTGCATTCTGGTGGTGGCCTATTTTATTCTGTTTCTGAATTCTGAATGTATAGAAAGTTTTGTTGTTCTTCTGAATTCTTATTGCACATGACAACTCTCTCTAGCTTGATCATAATTTTACCTAGTATGGTTCACTAAACTTCATGCAAAAAATGATATGATTATTGTAGTATGAATATTAATATTTCTATTCATAATTTTTTTAATGTGATAATTTGTAGGAATGGATAATGAAACTACTAGTGTTCAAGATTCATTTGACATGTCTATTCCAAGTGACGAGAATGGCTTTGTGCAACAGAAAGAAGGAAACACGAAATTTGCACATGATCATGATGAAGCTCAACGAGAGGCCTTACTTCAAGATCCTGAATTTGGCATGACCTTTGATAGTGAGAATGATGTGCGAGAATCCTACAAAAGTTACACTCAATCTAAAGGATTTGGTGTCACAAAAAAGAAGCTCACATACTGATGTTGATGGAGAACTGAAGTACCTTACACTTTGTTGCTGTCGCTATGAAGACTTAGTCCAAATCAAAAAATTGTTGAAGCCAAATCCATCAGCTGGGTTAGGATGCAAAGATAAAGTTAATATCAATCTGAGTGCTGGTGGGAAGTTTTAATTTTCAAATGTCATTCTGGATCACAATCACACATTAAGTCCACTCAAATCTCGTCTATTTTGATGCAATAAAAAGATGGACTTTCATGTTAAGCGAATGCTCCTATTGAATGATCGGGCTGGAATACGAGTAAACAAGAATTTTAATTCTTTTGTTGTATCAGCAGATGGTCATGAGAACCTAACTTTCGGTGAGAATGATTTTCACAATTTTCTAAAGAAAGAAAGAAGGTTGAAACTTGGAAGTGGTGAAGCGGAAGCTGCTTGTGATTATTTTCTGAAGATGCAATCTGAGAATCCTAACTTTTCAGTGTTATGGATGTTGATGATGAATCTGGACTAAGGAATGTTTTTTGGGCTGATGCAAGATGTAGGGTAGTGTATGAGTCTTTTAATAATATTATAACTTTTGACACAACATATTTAACTAGCACAATACCCGTGCTTTGCTACGGGTAGACAAAATAAATATATAATACAGTATGTTATTTTATATGCTAAGAAAATCATGCCCACGTCAAATTGTTTCGTCGAGCTTCCAAATTAAAACATGCTTACGTCAAATTGTTATGTCGAGCTCTATCACGTTCAAGTCTTACTTGATTTCTACTCACATTCTAAATTAATTATAGCAGTTTTTTTTCAAAATAAGTGAACTCACAAATTTTATTCTTAATTTATATAGCAAATATTTTATTTAAAAAGTGAAAAAGATAATGTTGCGTATACTTGTAGAAAATTATTTAAAATAAGCACATCCTATAATTCTCAACTTGGCAAGTATACTCCTGCCCGAATAAATTGGTGCAGCTAGCTAGGGAGTTTTATTTCCTATCAATTTAGTTCAAAGTGAGGTACGCTACTCCCTCCACAGTATCACTATTTGTTTTTAGGATTGCCATCAACAGATGACGCAGGTTGTAATGAATCAGCATACCAATAAAATGGCGGCGGTTTCTGCATTTTCACGAAGTGATACAACACACATTACATACACCATAGCATGTGACATCACATCATCCAAAAAGACATCAGTATTTTCGATTGCAAACAACAGGCTCCAGCCAAGCAAAAAAAAAATGCGCAAAGGCACTCCGTGCAATCTCAGCACCTGCAACACCGAGCTCAGGGAATCCAACACGTTGGTAGTGGATGGAAATAGCTGCTCTCAGCCGAAAAATTGGTCACCGATTGTCGATTCTTTCGACGGGGTCAATCAATTTGTAGTACGAAGGTAGGCGCCTAGCTGCGCCTGCTTTTGATATTGATAGCGACATCCTCGGCCAGTTCAGCGGATGATGGGCCGTCAATGGCCATGGCTAGCCAAGCACTGTGTGTGGCACTCCATGAGCCGGTGAAAGCCTCCATGCAACTCGGCGACACATGAAGGAGATACACATCATCAGCAGCACAGCGAGAAAGACATGGCAGCAGGGAAAGATGTGGATCAGAAGACCCAGTCCTCAGACTGAAGAACACATCCTCGCCCAGCCTTTCTCGCTTGCGCCCTCCTCACGCAGTCACGCACCTTCACGACGTCTCCCTGTCGCGCCTCTAGCTCAACTCGCTTGCGCCTTTCTTATCCTCTACCTTCCCTCGTCTTCCCCTCATCCCGCTGCTCTCTACCTCGCGCGCATCCCGTGGGCCGCACCTTGCTAGCACGGACGCGAGCCCCTCGACCCGACAGCCTCCTCCCAGCTCTACCGCCCGCCGCTTTGCCTTGTGCCGGTGAAGTCCGCGGTGACCTTCCTTTCTGCTGCGCCTTCGTAGTGCCTCTGGCCGGCCGTGGGCTCCTCCGCCATACCGCCACCGCCACCGCCGGGTCGCCACGTCGCCATGACCATGTCCGCTTCCCGCCGGCTGGCCACGTCGCCATGACTATGTCCGCCTCCCGCCGGCTACGCACGGAGGAGCACTGGGGCGGGTCCGCGGGTGGCTGCAGCGCTGGCACCTTGCTCCTCGCTGTCGTCGTCAAGCAGCTTCCTGTCGAGGTCGTCGTCCACCAGGAGGAGCGCGGCCACGAGAGAGGACATGAGTGGATAAGGTGGGGGTTCCGGATGGACTCTGGGTGAATTACCTACTTTGTGGGGACTAAAGTGCAAAAGTGGCGACGACGATGTAAAGACTACCAGTCGCATTGCAATTTTATTTGTACAGATTTGATATTTGGTAGGTGTAAGGTGTTGGGTCACAAGATATTTCCTGTTTATTTTGATACATGATTATGCTTTATATTTATAAATAGATCCATGTACTTCCGTAATAGTATGGATTGATGAACAAGATTTGCAAGTCATGGATATATTCTAATTTATAATCAAATTTACAAGATTTTTTAAGTCATGGATCTGTTTTATTTATAAACAGATCCCAGAAACGGCTGCCATATGATTTGTGTACAATCAAATTTAGTTAAAACCTGATCAAGGTTGGGTGAAGCTAAACTGTGACGGTGCTCTGGACATTGCCGCTGGTGTAGCGGGTGTTGGAATAGTTGTACGAGATCACACGGGTGCTTTTGTGGCTGCTGAATGTAGAAAATATGAGCATATTGTTGATCTAGGAACAGCAGAACTTTTAGCATGTCGTGACGCGATCTTATTTGCCAAAGCGAAGGGTTGGAGTCATGTTGTCTTGGAAACGGACTGCCAGTCCATAGTTACAGCTTGGGGGAAGGAAGAGGCGCACAGGCCCTCCTCTAATCAGGTGCTGAAGGAGATGAAAGTTATTGTCTTAAATTTCCAGGGTTTTAGTTTTCGTTTTGCTAGAAGGGAGGCAAATAAGGCGGCACATGTTAGTGCCCGCGCAGCCCTTTCTATTTCTACATTAGATGTTGTCTATGAACTTATCCCTGGATTTCTGGTTGAGCCTGTTCAATCAGATCTTTTGCCGTTAATGGAATAAAAGCCTGACCGGCGAATGCTCAATTTTTTTTTTACATGTATAGAAAAATACCCGTGCGTTGCTACGGGTAGACTTTTATCTTTTAGAGCATGAAGCGAAATTACATAAACAAATTGTAAGATTTGTAAAAAATCATAAATGCTATCTATGCAGTTGTCTGGCAAGCAACACAACAGATCAGTAATGCACATATACCCGACCAGAACTTCCCGAATACCAGCTAGGAGAAGAAAGAGAACAGGAGAGAAAACAAAAAACAGAGCGAACAACCAGTTCTAGCCTCAAGGCAAAATGAAACTGCCCCGGCTAGCAACACTCCATAGCCTTGCATCAGCCTTGATCTGGCCAATCATTTCATTTTTTGAATAAGTTTGTAATCATTATACAAAATGAAAATACCGTGTTTCCATCTATACAAAATTGACACAACAACAACAATCAGGATCAGCTAACTATACTGATAGCAGCAAAGCATAGCAATTAATTACACTAATCAGTAGCAAAGCGCCGTTAGCTTTGTGTTAATTATTCCTGAATACGCAATGCCAATGGGCAATGGATATCATTCCGATCTCCCTCTTCTGTCTCAATTCAGCCAATCCAACCTACTCAAAATAATATCTCTGTCCGAAAACATGATAAGGCAGCACCAACTCATCTACGGCTTGCCCAAAACGCACCAGTTCATCCCTTCCTGAGCAAGATGCACCAGAAGCCCCCCAGAAGCTCAGCCACTCCTAGCCCAAAGCGCAACAGCAGCTCACCCCCGCCACCATCCACTACCACGAGCTTGAACAGCTTGTCCTCGACTGGAGCAACGAGTGTGTCTTTGTTCGGGAAGTGATGATGTGGTGTATTTTTGTGAACTGTGAGGAGAGCGAGCTCCAAATCTGGTGACATGGCTTGCACAATGCCGCGTCACATCGCGCTGCTACACCTACACGTGCAGTCGTTCTCAACGCCTCTTTTTCACGTATGCGCGCGCGGCTTCGCGGCCTGCGGGGCTCTCGCTGGAGATCGTGACGGGGCCGACGGGTCCCAATGGCTGGGTGGTCTCGGGCCTCAACCCGACCTGCGAGAGCATGGCCCCCAGGCGCTTGTTAACCATGCGGGTGAAGAAGGCGTGCGCATTGCCTTTACAGTGGCCGCTAGCGTTCACGTGGGCAGTCAGGGCCTTCGTCTGGGACGCCAGCCGCGGGGAGCGGAGGCCATCGTTTCGCTCGGTTAGCTTGGAGGCAATATCGAACATCGGAACATAGGACCAAACTCTGGCGAAGTCGGCGCCAATGTTGATTACTAAACGGGGAGATTCTTTATGCGCGGCAATATCAATATCGAGCAGCGGAACTTGCAATTGCTTTGGATCCGCCTCAGGCCTCAGCCTTGCTTATTTGGAGATCAATCTAGAGATCCCTGTGTCGGGCTCATGACAATCCGTGCGTATGTCTTCTACATCCCCGTCAAAGGAATCGAGTCGAAGCCAGGATTGGACGCAGCCGGGCACCAGCCGCCGCAACACACCCGCTTTTCGCTCGTCCCCTCCATCCAACCACCAACTGGATCAGCCAGCTCATCCCCCGGCGCCGCCCGTCTTCAGCTACTGATTTGCAGCCACGGGACGGGGCGGCGGCAAGAGAGTTTGGGGTCCATGTCGGAGATGCGGCGGAACAGGGCGGTGGCAAGAGAGTTCGGGGTCCACATCGGATATGCGGAGAGCTCACCAGCAGAAGGAGCCGGACAGGGTCAGGGACGAAATCAGCATGGTGAACATGGAGGACTCGACGACGGTCTCCCACATCCAGCATGTCGGCCTCTCCTCCTTGTCCTTGAGCTCGATCCCCATCGCCAAAGTCTTGCTCCGGTCGTCTTGCCGGCTCGATGTTTCTTTCCTCCCACTCGGGATGTAAAAGAGAAAACGTTTCGGGCTACGTAGGGTGAAAACGTATTTTTGGTGGATTGAAAGCGTATTTGCGAGCCACGGACCATACATGTAGCAATATTATTAGTAGAGATAAACAAATATGATATGCCTTTTGCTTTATTTGTCGGAGTCAATCATCATGGTCAGTCGGTGTTGCTAGGATGTGCTTTATTATCAAATGAAGATACTTTAACTTTTGTTTGGTTATTTAAAGCATGGTTGACATGTATGTCAAATTGTCAACCAAAAGCTATTATAACTGATCAAGCAAAAGCAATTTAGAATGCGGTAGAGATGGTTTTTTCAGAATCTCGATATAGATGGTGCTTGTGGCAAAAAAAAGTTACCAGAGAAGCTATGTGGATATGATTACATCAAGGTTGCTATTGACAATGTAGTTTATGATTCATTAACAGTTTCAGAGTTTGAAGTTTCTTGGATGCGTAGGGTAGAGAGGTCTGATCTTGGTGATAATGATGGGCTTAAAATGCTTTATGAATATCTTCACCATTGGGTTCCCGCATTTGTGAAAGACGCCTTTTGGGTAGGTATGTCTACTACGCAATGTAGTGAGAGTATGAATGCTTTCTTTGATAGTTATGTTAATGCAAAAACAAAATTGAAGCATTTTGTTATCCAATATGAGAATGCTCTTTGTGATAAAGTACAGAAGGAGAAGATTGCTGATTTTAATTCTTTCAATTCAACCGTACCTTGTGTCACACACTATGACATCGAGAAGCAATTTAAGTCAGCCTATACAAATGCAAAGTTCAAGGAATTTCAAGAAGAACTAACACACAAGATGTATTGTGACCGGATGTTCATAAAAAAAGAAGGGGCAATAGAAATGTATGGAATAACCGAGGAAGTGTTGATTAATGTAGAAACTGGATGGAAAAAAGATATTATGTATCATGTATATTTTAATGATGAAGAATTTTGAAGTTAAGTGTTCATTTCATCGCTTTGAGTTCAGAGGTATTCTTTGTTAGCATGTGTTAAGTGTGCTTACTGAAAATAAAGGAGGTTCCTTCTGAATACATCCTTGATCGGTGGAAAAAAATGTGGAAAGAAAACATAACTTTATTCGGTATACATATGGCGACATGGAAGACAATCCTATTCCAAAACGTTTTGATATGTTGTGAAATTATTTCCACCCAGTTGTAGAGATATATGCTATGTCAGATGATTCATCCAATGCTTTGATTTAAGAGCTTTGTTCCCTGAAAATTAAGTTTTCTACTGACTCAAGTTCTGGTAATAATGAGAAAGATCGCCACCCCCCATCACTCCTCCGCCTCCCACCTCCGCCGCCATGGCGAACTATCCGGTGCTTCCCTTCCGTTTCCTGCCTGGGCCTGTGTCCATTGAGGCAAGCCCCGAGGATAGGCTGCAGAGAAACCTTGTGGTGGTCAGTGACCCGCCGCTACAACATGAAGAGTATGCCATCATTGTGGTTCATCCTGAGATCCTGGATACTGAGAAAGAAGTCATGCTTGCCAAGGTTTGTGATATCCTAGCTTCTGATCATCAAGCGCCTGTCAATTATGCTTCTGTATCTGGTCTGGGAGTTGGTCTGGTTAGCTTTGCTTCTCCTGCAATTAGAGATCAATTGGTTGATTCTAGTCCTCATGTGTTGGAAGGGGAGGAAGATGAAAATGCTACGTTTAGTCTGATTAGACATGATGAGGGTCTGAATATGCGTTCGCCGATCTTTGAAAGAGAAGCCTGGGTACTAATGCTTAATTTTCCACTTGATTGTCAAACTCAGTATTATGTTAATAAGGCTGTATCTTGTTTTGGGCAACTTCTCCACTGGCATAATCCTCGGGTCAACAAGGCTAGAGTGCTTGTTAAAGTCATGATTAAACTGATAAGTTTGGTTCCTTACAGTCTGGTGGTTACTCGTGCTGGTAGTTTGTTCGGGGTTCCTGGTCGTTCTTGGTCTTTGCCGATTTACATGCTTAATGGTAGATCGATCAACCCTGCTGAACTTGGCAATGAAGACCCTGTTCCCCAACTTAATGTCTCACCGCATCCGTATACTTTGCCATTTCTGAATGAAATGCAGCAGCATCATTTGGATGTTCAGATTTGGCAGCAACAAAATGCTGCCAACCCATGGGAGGAAGCAATGCCGCCTCCACTTGAACAGAATATGGGATGGGATGCTTGGCCAGAGATAGTTCCTGAATTTCGTGGTACTAGTTTGAGATCTCTGACTGGTTATGAGGGAGCTTCAATGATGGATGGGGTGGTTCCTGAGCACAACGAGTCTGATGACCCTGCGTCTTGGTCGCCAGTCTCTGAATCTGAAGAAGAACTTTCTGATATTGAAGCTGCGGCTGACAGGCTGATGATTGGGCAAGCAGGTGGAAGTTTGATCTTTGCTCGTGTTGGAGAGATACAGATTGCAGAGGTTAACGGTGAAAGTGTTCAGAACATGCATGTGGCTGGCAATGCAATGATGCCATCTGGCACTGAAAATTCTGAGAATACCGTAGCCTCTTCTGTGTACATACAGAGAGAGCTTGACATGTTCAGAGCCTTGTTTGCTTTCCTGCGGAAGAAGATCTATTGCTACATGCCCGCTATGATTGAAGGGAAGACAGAAAAGGTTTCTTTAGGCTCTGATGATCTGGTGGTGTTCTCTGCAGATACTCTCGCTCAGTGCCTTTTCTTTGCTGTTCTTCATCAACTGGTTTACTCTGTTGCATTGTTGGACTCTGCTGAAATGCTGGCCATCAAGAATGTGTTGTCTCCCACCAAAATCTCCTCGGATGAATACCTGGGCTACTTTCAACTTGACTTGTCTGGCAATCTGGTTTGGATGGAGGCACATGTCTCTTCTCAGTCATTTTCTGGTTTGGGCTCAACTGCTTCTGGTTCCTCCTTCTCGGATAGTACAGAGGAAGAGATTTCTTCTCTGAACCTTCTTGCACCGGTACCACGAACTCGTGGTCGTCCACGCAAGACTGCGACTCCAAAGGTGGTGACTGAAGTGAAAAGGTGCACTCGTAATAATAAGGAAGGTTATATCCAGCAGTCTCTGCCTGATGGACCATCACAATGCAAGAAATCCAAAGTCAAGAAAGCGGTGGTGCCTGAAGTTCTTCAGATCTCAGAGATGCAGTGCCTAGGTGTGGAGCACTGTCAGATTCCGCCTGAAGAACTAACTGAAGCGCGTCTGCGTCAAGTCCGTTCCGAGTAGCTCGGTGCTAAGCTACTCTTTATCTATTAAATATTTGTGTGCTTGCTGTAAGACTTTATAATGTCGTCAGTGTTGAACAATCCGTTATCGCCCGTGTTGAACCATATATCATCTTCTAGTATGACTCGTATGTGGCATGTGCTGTGTTGGAATGTGCGTGGGATTAATAGCCCTTTAAAATGGCCTCATCTTCGCAACAAAATTGAGGAAAGTAATGCCTCTATTGTGTGCTTCCAGGAAACCAAAAGAATGGATTTTGATGCTAGCTTTATTAAGAAATTTGCACCAAAACGTTTTGATAAATTTGCTTATGTGCCCTCTGCTGGTGCTTCTGGTGGTTTGCTAGTACTATGGGCGAGCAATGCTTTTGATGGGCAGGTTATTTTGGAAGAAAGTTTTGGAATTGCCATTTCATTTACTTCAGTGATCTCCTCAGATAATTTTGTTCTAGTTAATGTGTATGGGCCCTGTGAAGGTATTGAACGAGAGAATTTTGTGGCTTGGTTGTTCCATTTGGACATCCCAGATGAGGCAAATTGGTTATTGGTTGGGGATTTCAACTTCTATAGATATGCTGAGAGTCGTAATCAACTGGGTGCTAACTTTGCTGATATTGAAACCTTCAATGAGATTATCAGTTATTTGGGCCTTATTGAACTGCCTCTTAAAGGTCGCTCTTACACTTGGAGTAATATGCAAAATGAGCCACTTCTGGTCCAGCTTGATTGGTTCTTTACTTCCTTCTCCTGGACTGTCAAATATCCAAATACAGTGGTCCATCCATTAGCAAAACCAACTTCGGATCATGTGCCCTGTGTAATTTCAGTTGGCACTTCTATCCCCAAAGCGAAGGTGTTCCGTTTTGAAAATTATTGGATTAGATTGCCGGGTTTTCTGGATAAGGTTCAGTCTATCTGGGATATTCAGTGTTCAGGGGATAGTGCCAAGAACTTGACAGCCAAACTTAAATTACTGAGAAAAGGCCTGAAGCAATGGAGCACTAGCTTTTCAGTTTTACAAAAATTAATTGATAATTGCAATGAGGTGATCTTGATGCTAGATGGTTATGAGGAGTTGAGAGCTTTGCACTTAACAGAATGGAATTTTCGAAATATTGTCAAAAACAAACTACATGACCTACTTCTCTGTAAGCAGGAATATTGGAGAAAGAGGTGTACTGCACGTTGGGCTCGGCTAGGCGATGAAAATTCTTCTTATTTCCATTCTATGGCTACCATACGTTACATGAAGAATTCCATCTCTTCTTTGCATAGAGAAGATGGTTCTGTAGCGGTTGAGCACCATGAGAAGGCGGGTCTTTTGTGGCATTCGTTTCATGACAGGTTGGGAATTTCTTTGCCTATCTCGACGGACTTGGATTTTGCTCAATTTTTTACACCTATAGACTTAAGTTCCTTATCGGCTCCATTCACGCATAAGGAGATTGATGAGGTGGTTGCTTGTATGCCTAGTGATAAGTCGCCGGGACCGGATGGATTTTCTGGACTGTTTCTCAAAATTTGTTGGCCAGTGATTCGATATGATTTCTATCGTCTCTTCCAAGAATTCTGGGAAGGAAAGGTGAATCTTCAGAGCATAAACGACTCTTTCATCACTTTAATTCCTAAAATCGCCTCTCCAGAAACTGCCAATGATTTTCGGCCCATCTCACTTCTAAATATCTGCCTGAAATTGATTACCAAGCTACTAGCAAATAGGTTACAGAATAGAATTCTGGAGCTAGTGCATGTGAATCAATATGGCTTTCTTAAATCGAGAAACATACAAGATTGTGTCGGATGGGCATATGAATATTTGCATCAATGTAAACAATCTGGGAATGAAGTGGTTATTCTGAAATTGGACTTCGCAAAAGCGTTTGACACTATTGAACATCAGGCAATCATGCGAGTGCTAGCTTGTCAAGGGTATGATGAAAAGTGGCTGCATTGGATGTCGATGATCATGGGCACGGGTACTTCTTCGGTGCTGTTAAATGGTGTTCTCGGCAAGAAATTTTTTTGCAAACGAGGGGTTCGCCAAGGTGATCCCCTATCCCCCATTCTTTTTGTGAGTGTTGCTGAATTACTCCAGTGCATGGTTAACCAACTATTTCATGAGGGTATTTTTCTAGCGCCATTACCTATCCCGAACACTGACTTTCCAATCATTCAGTATGCGGACGATACATTGGTTATTATGCAAGCTTGTCCTATACAACTACTCGCGTTGAAGGAGCTGCTAGAAAAATTCGCTCAAGCAACTGGATTGAGAGTAAATTATGCAAAGTCTGCAATGATGCCTATCAATATTTCTGAAGAGAGACTAACGGAACTGGCTACTGTCTTTGGTTGTGCTACTGGAGTGTTACCTTTTACATATCTAGGCCTCCCGTTGGGTACCACTAAACCTACTATCCAAGATATGTCTCCTCTGGTGAGTTTGGTGGAGAGAAGGATGAATGCTAGTGCTAGATTCCTGAATTATGGAGGAAGATTACAATTTGTGCAATCTGTGTTGTCCTCACTGCCTAATTTTTATATGTGTTCTCTGAAAGTTCAGAAAGCTATTCTGAACATCTGCGATAGAGCGAGCAGACACTGTCTTTGGGCAAAAGAGGAAGGTAACTCCAAAACTCACTCACTAGCAGCTTGGTCAATGGTTTGTAAACCAAAGGAGAAAGGTGGCTTAGGAATCTTGAATTTAGAACTACAAAACAGAGCGCTGCTATTAAAACAATTGCATAAATTTTATATGAAAGCTGAAACTCCTTGGGTTCAGTTAGTATGGTCTTTGTATGGAGACAGTGTGCCACATGCGAAATCTAAGCGAGGATCATTTTGGTGGCGGGATATTTTTAGTCTTGTGGATGAGTATCGCTCGATTACTCGATGTTCATTTGGCGATGGATCTACAGTGTTATTTTGGAAAGATTTCTGGGATGATGGAGAATTACTTTGTGAGAAATTTCCGAGACTATATTCCTTTGTCATTGATGAAGACATCTCAGTGGCGGCTATACATGCTTCGACAGATTTATTCTCACATTTTGTGCTTCCTTTATCAGTTGAGGCTTTCCAGGAGTTGCAACTGGTAAGTGAAAAAATTCTGGCCAAACCAATAATTCCTAATTCTATAGACCAGAGATCATTTGTTTGGGGGAGTGTGAGCTATGCGCCTGCAAAATACTACAGATTTCTGTTTGCTCTACTACCCTCTGATGCCACCATTAAGGCCATTTGGAAATCAAAAATGTTCCCCAAACTGAAGGTTTTTATTTGGTTGATGTTCCATGATCGCCTTAATACCAGAGACATGATTTCTCGTAGGCATTGGCATCTAGATTCTGGCTACGTATGTGCTTTATGTGAGTCTCAATCTATTGAAACAAGGGATCACCTTTTCTTTGAGTGCTCTTTTGCTCAAGAATGCTGGAGTATCATTGGTATCCATTGGGAGATGACGCAGCCTATTTCTGCGCGTATTTTGGTGGCTTTGCAACATTTTGATGGTCCATGTTTCATGGAAATTATAGCATGCGCGGCCTGGAACATTTGGAAAATAAGGAACGAATGGATTATGCAAGGAGTTACTGCCTCTTTGGATCGTTGGAAAATTAAATTTCAAAATGATGTCATGCTTCATCAATATAAAGTGAAAGCAGCTCTAGTTCAACATCTTATTGACTGGTTGCTTCGTACTTTTGTTTAGACATGTGGTTATTTTTTCACTTCCGTCCACCTTGATGTAATTCTGGTCTGGCGTATTTGAACGCTTTGTACAGTTCTTCTCTTTCATATTATATAAAATTGACACCGTAGGGGCTTCCCCTACGGTAAAGGTGTCAAAAGAAAGATGGTACAGAGGAAGGTACACTTTCCAATGAGAAGACAACATATAAAAGTATAATTATGCCAATAGTTGTTAGATGTGTTGGACGTCCTCCTTTGTTGAGAAAAGAATCAAAGGTTGATAAAAAATTCATGAAGCAAAAGAAAAGCAGAAGAAAGCCGAACAACGAGAGAAAAAGAAAGCTGCACAAGAGGAGAAGAAGAAAGCTACAAAAAGGTAATTGTCGTGGGAATTTAGAGACAGTAGCCATGGGGTGGCTTATCGGAGGGGCTCGACGTTGGCGACGATGGGTCCGGCTCGGGATTGTGCCAACAGAGACACCTCGGTTTACCCAGGTTCAGGGCCCTCCCGGTTGGAGGTAAACCCCTACTTCCTGCCTGCTTCGTATTGATAGGGTAGTAACGATTACAGTGCTCCTCGAGCTGTTCGGCTAGAGGAGGAAGAAGAAGATCGGATCTCCCCTACGCTAAGGGTCCAGGCCCCCTTATATAGACGGGGGCCTGGTTACAGGTTTAGGTGGCGATTCGGCCGGCTGCCGGCTCCCCGGCGGCGGTGTCCTTGGCGTGATCCTCTGACCCTGCTCTGGCAAAGACACTTTATAAAGTGTCTTTCCCCTGGACCGGCATCTGGAGGGCATATCCCCTCCCCCTTGCCTCGGATCCTATCGTGGGGAAGGGTCTTCGATCTCTCATTGGTTGGACGCGGTCGTGGCGCTCGTCACTCCTGTCCTGCGCCCCTGACGATCTTGTCGGGGCCGTTCCGCTTTTGGCTAGACAGCCGTTGGGGAGTTTTGTCTCCATCGCCCGGCTCCAGTCCTCCTCGGTGGAGTCGTCAGCCGGCTGCTGGCGCAGCTGGCCCTTCAGGCGGAGCCGGTCTTCTTGCGCTGAAGCCGTGGGGACTCCTGGGACGCCAGCCGGCATATTGCCCGGCCCGTGGTGCGCCCCCTAAGTCATCCCCACGACACTAGCCCCCGAAACTGGCGAAGTCTCATGGGCTAGCATGGGGCTTCGGCGGGTTCTTCTTTTCGCCGAAGTCTTGCTCATCCTCGTCGAAGTCCCAGGATCTCCGGTCCGGCCTGGTCGCTCTAGTTGTCGAGGCTGGGCCTCGCGGAATTTCTCCGGCCGTCTCGGGACGAACTGGCTCCAGTGGAGGCACGGCTGGCGACCGCGAGCCGGCATGCCCCTTCCTGGGAACTTGTTCCCTCGGGGGCTGGACCGAGGCACCACTTGTCCGCATGTCATCGCGCCACGTCCAATCGGCCCCGGCCCACGATCTTTTGCGGCAACCACGGCGATTGTCCGATCTTTACGCGATCGTGGTTCGTGATGAAAGGGGTCAGTTGCCGGCCCATCGTGGCCGAAATAAGCAACTGACCCGCCCCTTCACTTTTAAACCAGGGACCGCTCTGGAAACAGAGCATCGGTTGCCCGCTTCTCTTCTTCCTTCTGCATTCGCTCCACTTAGAATCCCCTGCTCCCGAGCTTCGCTTTCAAGGGATTAGGGTTCCTCGCTCGCTCCGCCGCCATTCCACTCATCCAGATCTGCACCCGGATGGCTCCCAAAGCGCCCTGGCCCAAAGGGAAGGGAACAGCGGCGGGTAAGGACGCCGCTCCGCCCGCTTTGCCGAAGGGATCCTGGGAAGGCTCTTGGGTGAAGGAGAAACAGATCAAGCTGCTACGTCGGGGTCGAGTGCTTCCGCCCGCGGACCTCGTGGGCTGTCGTCCTGCCGGCGGCGAGCTGGTCCCCGCCCCCGCGCCTGGGGAGTCGGTGGTCTTCTATGACCATTTCCCCCGGGGCTTCGTGCTGCCCGCCAGCAGCTTCATGCGCCAATTCCTGGACCATTTTCACTTGCAACCGCATCACATTGGGGCGAACGCGATGATGGTATTGTCTGCGTTTGCCACCCTTTGCGAGGCGTATTTGGGCATCTGGCCCAACGTCGAGCTATTCCGCCGGCTGATCTTCTTCAAGACCCAGACGGCGGACACCGTTCCGGTGATATGTGGCACCGCCTCCTTCTACGCCCGCAAGTCCACTGACTTCCCCGGCATAAAGGGGAAGGAGTCTTGCAAGAAGTGGCAGCGCTCCTTCTTCTATGTGAAGAACCTAAGGGCGGACGAAGACCATATCAACCTGCCGCTCTTTGAAGCGGGCGGGCCCAAGCGGGAGAACTGGAGTACCGCCCCTCCTCGCCCATCACCGGACATGGAGAAGATTCTTCAGCGGGTCACCACGCTGCAGATGGAGGGTGGCCTGGAGCTGACCGACCTTCTCCTCGCCTTCCTGGTCGCCCGCGTGTCTCCCCTCTAGCGCCGCTCGCACAAGATGTGCTTCCTGGGATCTGCCAGGGATCCTACTCGTCATTCCTCCAAGGCGCTGTCAGCATTGGAGGTGGCTCGGAAGGCGAACCGCATCGCCGATGTCAAGCTTCAAGCCTCGTGGACGTGGGGACTGGAACCTCACAACCGGGATAACCCAATTGCTGAGGTGAGCTCGTCGATCCTAGCTTCAAACCTTTTCCTCCTTTGCAACTCTGGTCTACTGACCTCTGGTCGCTTGGTCCGGGCAGAACTTGTTCGCTCTGCAGGCGGCGGAGAACTTGACTCAGCGTCAAGCTGGCTTTGCCGCTGATAGAGCCGAATCGGATGATAAAGTTGTCTGGGACGAAGCCGAGGAGGTGGAGGACGCTAGTTCTTAGGCCGCCACCGAGAGCTCGAGCGCCACTGAAGGCGATGAAGGAAACGATGAGCTCGAAGACTCGGGCGAACCCCTCGACCACTCCAGTAAGTTCCCCAGTCCTTCTCTCCTAAGAGATTGGCCCGAAGATGACGATGGCGACGCAGGATGGCCACCACCCTTGGGGGCGTGGCTCTCCATGTGGCCGCCGCTGCCACTGCTGGAGCTCAGGCTCCCCCCACCATGGATCTGCCAAAGTCTCCAGAGCGATGCTCTGCCACCTCGGAGTCGACGGACCCAGAAGAGGCTGGAGACGATCTGGCTGGCACCAAGAGAAAGGCCCAGCCGGCCTCCTCCGAGCCGGCTGACAAGCGCAAGAAACCGGGGCCGTCAGCGTGGGACCTGCGCCGTCCCAAGGTGAAGAAGGTGGCCAAACGGCGGGCTATTGCCATAGCCGGGTGAGCTTCCTGCTTCCTTGCTTCTCATCTTCATTTTACCATCGCGGTCCCGATTGACTCGGTCGTGGGATGCTCTCTTTGCAGGTCGCCTCTTTCTGTCGATCCGGCTGCCCGACCTCCTCCCGCCGTTGCTTCCGAGGAAATCGTGACCCCGGCTCCCGAGCCCTCCTGCCGCAAGAGGGCGCGCGGGGAAGAAACGGGCGGCGACTTGGGTCGCGCTGAGGACGTTCGCCGCTCCCCGCGGTTGAAGCTTGTGGCAAGCGACGCTGGGGTAGAGGATTCTGCGCGTCCGGAGGTGCTCGCAGACGCTGTTCCTCACCCAGTCACCTCACCTGAGACTGGCTCCACGCCCATCGAGGAAACTGCGCCAGTTGGGGCTGACCTGTCCCCACCTCCTGCTACCGACGATGCCACGGCGGGGAATGCCGCCGCCATCTGCACCTCCCCCGACTCGCCCAGCCAGGGAAGCGCGCGTGAAGCCGCGGCGGGGGAAACGGAAAAGGCCTCGGTGCCGGCTGTCGAGGCTCTTTCCAATCTTGAGCTCGTGCCGAGCGTGCAAGCTATGGTGCCCGCGGCCGGGTCGAGGGCTGGCGCGATTGCTGATTCCCCGCTCCTTGGGCTGGCCTCCAGCTCTGGCGAAGCTTCGCCAGGGCTCCTTGCCACTCGAGTGGCGAGGAGCGACCGTGGTGACGGCTCGCCAGCCCCTGAGGTGGTGACCAAAGGCGCCTCTAGTGGGAAAGCTCTTGTCGCCGCGGCTGAGTCCAACATTGGCAGTCTGAGCTCTGCCAGTCGCCTTCAGCAGGAGTGGGCGGACACCGCCTCGAGTGCTGATGTCGGAGAGAAGCTCAAGGTGCAGGGCAGCAAGCCAACTCTGGCGGAGTTGGATAAGCAGTTTACTGCTGCCAAGGGGTCGCTTCAAAATGCCGGCTTCCAACTCCTTGACGCTATACAGACGACCAACGTGAGTGCTGCGCCTTTAGCCCCTGGTTCTTTCTGCTATACATCCTAGCCCCCGAGTTTCGAGGTAGCTGTAGAGACAGACAGCTGGCTTGAAAATAGATTTTGCAAAGAATCATTGCCTTTCCATTTTTCGCAGGAACTGAACGCGCTTCGAGCCAATGTCTTTCAGAAGCTGCTGGCGAAGTACCGTGCCGGCAAGATCCAGTACCAGGACTTGAAGAAAAAACTGGAGAAACTATCAGGTAAGCTGATACGTCCAATTTGCATCACTATTTTGTATCATAATTTACTATTATTCATTGATATATTTCATATTTAGATAAGTTACTTATGTTATTTCCTTTGTTTTCACATGTTCGATGATCAACGGAGGAGCTGCTGCCGGAGTCAGGATTCTGCTAGAAAAAGGACCATCAGGAGACCATATTTTGAAGATCAGGAAAATTCCAGAAAAATACCCAGAAATTATAATTTCCCAGAAGACTCACGGAGCCAGAAGGAGGGGTCGAGAGAGGCCAGGGGGGCCCCACACGCTAGGGTGGCGCGGCCAGCCCCCTAGCCGCGCCAGCCCTATGTGAGGGAGCCCTGGCCCACCTATGGTCTCGCCCCTCCGCGTACATCATCGTCCCTGAAAACCTAAGTCAAGGAGGGGGCTTCAGAGTGAGACACAGCCGCCTCTGCGGGGTGGAGAACACCAGAGAGAGAAAGCTCTCCGGCAGGGAGAAATCTGCCGGGGAAATTCCTTCCCGGAGAGGGGAGATCGTCGCCATCGTCATCATCATCGCACTGGACTTCATTGGGATCATCATCATCATCTCCATCACCAGCACCTTCATCTCCACCATCACCACGTCATCCCGCTGTAACATCTTGAGTTGGATCTTGTTATATTCATAGGGAAAACTTTCCCGGTGTTGATTACTCTTGTAGTTGATGCTATTGAGTGGAATCGTTGAATTAAGGTTTATGTTCAGATTGTTATTTACCATTACTTCACCTCTGATCATGATCCATATGATGTCTTGTGAGTAGTTCGTTTAGTTCTTGAGGACATGGGAGAAGTCAAGATGCTAGTAGTGAATTATTATTGAGAAATATTTAATGGTTTGATATTGTTGTGGTGCTATTTCACTAGTGGTGTCATGTGAACGTCGACTACATGATACTTCACCATTTATGGGCCTAGTGAGATGCATTGTGTATTTGGCTACCGATTGTGGGGTTGCTAGAGTGACAGAAACCTAAACCTCCATTGGGAAACCATTGCACCAGGGAGCGTAGGATACTAGAGTTTAAGGCTATGGTTAGATTTATCTTAATTACTTTCTTGTATTTGCGGATGCTTGCAAGGGGTATAATCACAAGTGTGTATTTATCCTAGTAAGGGTAGTGCGCTAGCACAGGTTCATCCCCATAACACTTACCAAACCAATGAATACTATTGGCTCTATGAAGCGAAAGCTCTTGACAGAAAACTCCCGAGTGTCCTCGAGAACGTTTGGTTATTATAAGAATACAACCGGCTTGTCCTTTGCCGAAGAAAGGATTGGGCCACTTGCTGCAATTGTTACTACTGTCTTTTATTTACTCGTATTACCAAATACTCCTGAAAACCTGTTTGCTAGTATTTACAGTGATTCCTTGATCAAAACTGCTCATCAACACCTTCTGCTCCTCGTTGGGTTTGACACTCTTATTTATCGAAAGTACTACGATACACCCCCTATACTTGTGGGTCATCATGAGCTCGGGACCCCTTATTTCGAAAACACTGCTGCTGTCCTTCCTGCTCTTATACCTCCACTTTCAGACTCTGCCTCGCTCATAGCTTCGCTTGAGTCCCAGTTGGCCGACTCGGTGTCGGCTGTCACTGTTGAGTCGCTCAAGCGAAAGCACGCCGAGGAGCTTCAGGGTCTGCAAGCCCAGACCGCCCGGGCTCAGGAGCTGGAAACTGAGCTGGCGAAAGCTCGGGAGGCGGAGTCATCGTTGCAGCTGGAGTTTGATCGTCGGCTGGCCGAAGAGAAAAGAATCCTCTCCGCGGAGTTTGACAGCAAGGTGAAAGAGCTTCACGCCACCTTGGGGAGCGAGGTCGAGAACCGCGGCGCCCAAATTGCTGAGCTGCAGACTCTCCGGGGGCTCGACAGCGAGCGTTATGACAAGGAGATCGGCGTTTGGCGCGCCCGCGACCGCAAGGTTCAATCCGGCCTGCTGGGACTAGAGGAAGCTCTTCGCGGTATACTTCCTTTCCTATTTCTCGGCTCTTGCCCTTTCATGCCGTCCCCTCACTCTTTGATTGCCCTTGCAGGAGCCTTCCCTGACTTCGACAAGACTGCCACGGCGGCGCTGAAGGAATACAGGGCGGAACAGAAGATCGTCCCCAGCAGTGACCCCAAGGCCGAGCTTTCCTCAGGGGAGTTGGTAGCGTTGGCCAAAGGCCGACTCCATCCGGTTGCCAAGCTGGGCAAGGATCTGCACGAAGCCCTTGTTTCCGTCTTTGAAACCTTGTGGCCGGGAACGGCGGTGCCTGGCGAGATCCAGGCCCTTCTCCAGTGGGTTCTTCTCGCGCCCAACCGGCTCGACATCTGGAAGGAGTCCGCGGCTCGGGCCGGTGCTCAACAGGCTCTGGAGTTCGTGCTCTCCTGGTATCCAGGTGTCAACCTGGATCAGCTGGAGAATCTTCGTGAAGGTGGATTAGAAGGCCTTGACAAAGCCAAGCTCCGCCAGCGCGCCTGTGCCATTGCTGAGTGTGCCGAGACCGACGCGCTTTTCGACGCTGGGGATAGTGATGAATCTTTGGATGGCATGGACTTCGAAGAGCCCGACTCTGCGGAAGGACCTCAGAAAACCCCCGAGGATCTCGCTGGTCACTCCATTCCGCCATCCCCCGGCGGCGATGACTTCGTCTTGGCGTCTCGAGCTGGCGACACTACTTCACTGGAGCCGGCTGGCTCGCCAAGCGCCCCCTGAGCGTGTCAGGGCTTTCTTATTCATTTTTATGTACGCAGAACTCATGTCGTGCCCAACAACACTTCGTTCGTGTGTACTGATGATGCTTCACCTCGAGTTCCTTACGTATTGATTTCTAGCTGTTTATGGACCGGATTTGACCTGACCCCTTTTGGCTTTTTCCTTTATCTCCCCATCCTTCGGCCCTTCTACCCCCAGCCGACAGCTTGGTGCCGGCTGGTCTCCCTTGGACCGACAGCCGAATGTCGGTCTAGGGCAGGAGCGTGCCGCGGGATGAGGAGTAGTACTTCGGCGTATAAGAGATCTGGCTTGGTCCGGCCCACGCACAGCTATTAACCAATGCTCGCGGTTTTTTGGGTGAGCATTCGTTAACGGCTCCGCGTTCTGTCCTCTTAGCGATTTCCCAGTGCGAGTGACCTCCCGGCTCCATTGCCCTCGACTTGGGTTGGAGGTTTGGCTCGGGGTTCGGCTCGCACACGGTACTTATTCGTCTGACAAGGGATTCGATTCATCGGGTCGCGGGCGTTTCCTCTTAGCGACATTCCTAGGTGGGTGACCTGCCGGCTCCATCCTACGCGGTGTAGGGTAGAGGTTGGGCTCGGGGTCCGGTCCGCACACAGTACTCGTTCGGCTGACGAGAGGATCGTTTCGTCGGGTTGGGGCTGCCGGCTCCCGTTCGGAGCCGGTTTCCAGCCCCCGTGAATAACGCTTAGAAAGGTAAAAGGTACTTCAGAGCACTTTTCCAGGGATCAGCCGTATGCCGCCCAACTTTCTTTTATTCAACGACACTTGTTCGAGATACAAGGTTTTTGCCTTGGCTTAGCCGAAGGTCTTGAGCGATCTCGGACTTGTCTCAGGCGAAGCTGCGAAACACTTCCCCCTACCTCGAGGAGGAGCCAGCCCCCGAGACAAAAGCTTTTGACTCCTTGCCCGCTTCGGGCGGGACTTCCTTGGACAGGCTCGCTAGCTTGAGGTGTGGAGCCGGCAGTCCCGACGCCAGGCAACCCGGCTGGACTGCTGCCACCCTCCGCAGTAGTTGACGCTTCTCTTCAGCAATGACCAAGGCCTCCGCCAGTTTGGAGCTGGCTCTTGCGCACTCTGTTGACTTCTTGTAGCATCCAGTGACAGTAATCACCCCACGAGGGCCTGGGAGCTTCATCTTCAAGTAAGCGTAGTGCGGGACCGCCATGAACTTGGCCAAGGCTGGTCGGCCAAGCAGCGCGTGGTAGGGGCTGTTGAGGTCTACCACCTCGAACCAGATCGGCTCGCGACGATGATTGTCCTTCTCGCCAAACAGCACCTCCAACTCAATCCTCCCCATCGGCGTACAGGAGTGCCCAGGCACAATCCCATGGAAGGTGAGCTTAGTCGGCTTCAGCTGGATCTCTGGGATCCCGAGCTTCTCCATCGAAGTGCAGTAGAGAAGGTTGACGCTGCTGCCTCCGTCAATGAGTACTCGTGAGAACCGGCAAGTATGCGTCTCTGAGAACACAATTGGGTTTAAGACCAGCGCGTAGCCCCCGGGCCTCGGCATGAACGGCGGGTGGTCTTCGCGTCCTCAGGTAATCGACGCGTCAGGCCAATGCATGTACTGAGGTCCAACTTGCACGATTGCATTCACCTCGACACCGAACCACGGTTCATCTTTTGGCTCCTCCTCCTGGGAAGTGAATACATGATATTGCTCCACATTCGCTTCCTCGGGGTAGTCCCCTGCTGCCTTGGCCGCTTGCCGATTCTTGTTTCCATGCGCTTCAGCCGGCTGGCCCGGCGGCGGTCCCGGCAGTTGGTGATTTCCCTGCTCTAGATCCCTGGTGAAGCTGCACTGGCGAGTGGTATGCGCTGCCGGCTTGCCTGAAATGCTATGGAACTTGCAGGGTTGGTCTAGCATCACCTCGATGGTGTACTTATCCTTGCTGAATTTGTCCCCTTTGCGCTTCTGGCTTCCGCCCGTAGCCCCCGGGCTTCCTTGTACGGCAGCCACTTGCTGAGAGCCGTACTTGTTGTCATGGCGCTCATCTTTCCTCTTGCCGTGTCGATCACGGTGGTGATGTCCTCCTTGGCCGGCTGCCGGCTGAGATTGGCCTCCGGCTGGCGCTGGCTCGACGCACTGCACCCTTGCAGCGGAGTCGGCAGAAGCGTACTTGTCCGCTATCGCCATGAAGTCCGCCATTGACTTCGGCTCAGCTCTGTGGAGCTTATGTTTCAGTAGGGTTCCTTCCCTGCATCCGTCCGTGAAGTAGCCGATGGCTTGCACCTCGCCCACTCCTTCGCATGAGTTGCGCAGCTCGGACCACCTCGTGAGGTAGTCACGATCTGGCTCATCAGGGCCTTGCTTGCAGAGGGCCAGCTGTCATGGGCGGGGCGGTCGCTTGTAGGTTCCCGTGAAGTTCTTTATGAACGCCTCTTGGAAATCATGCCAGGAGTTGATCTGTAGAGCCGGCAGGCTATTGAGCCACGTCCGGGCAGATCCCGTTAGCATGAGTGGTGCGTAGCGCACCGCTGTCCTCTTGTTGCCGCCCGCGATGTCAACGGCCGTGACGTAGTCTGACAGCCAGTCTTCCGGCTTCACTGCCCCAGTGTATTTGGGCATGTCTCGTGGGAGCGCAAACTTGGCCAGGAAAGGCTCGTTGCGGATGCGAGGGCCGAAACAGACCGGCCCTGCCGAGGATTCCTCCTCATCGAACTTGGAGTCCGCCAGCAGGTTGAGCCGATGGCGTGCGTCGTCCTTTGGCGGGTCGACGCGTTCCCCGATCCTCTGGCTCACGTGCGAGCGAGCTGAATGATGACCTTGAGCGCCCTGGCCGGCTCCCTGAGCCGGCTGGGCTGGCGCCACAGGCTTGCCGTGCGCCGGTTTCACCACGTCCACCCGAGGAGGGTGGCGCGGCTTGCTGGTAACCGCGGCGGGATCTCGAGGCTGCCGGTTGTGGTGGCCAGAGTGCTGGGTATGGTGGTTTCCACCGCTTTTGCCTGGAGCTCGATTGCTTCGGCTGTGCTCCGCCGGACCGTGGTTTGGCGACGAGGCTTCTCCATGCGACTTGTTCTGACCGGCCATGACGATACGGTTCTCGCCTCGAGTGCCGCTCGCCTCTCCGCGTGGCTCCATCGCCTGCTGCTGTAGGTCGGCAGCGTCCAGGAGTTCCTGGATTCGGGCTTGCTTCTCCCGTAGGTCCTCGCCTTGCAGTCCATCCAGCTCGGAGGTGATGTAGCCCGCGGCATGGAGATTCTTCGTAGGCGTGCTGTAGGTGGGCTTGTTGATGATCGGAGGTAGCTTCGCCGAGGGCGCCGCCTGGTTCAGCTCCGCTCCCAGCTCGCGGCCTCGCTGACGAACTTGTCCCGCCCGGCTCGGGCCATCTCCAGCTGGGGTAAAGCCATGGGCGACGTTGTATTCGTTAATCGTGGAGAGGACGCGCCGGCGGGTGTCGTCGACGTCGACCGCCTCCTTGAGGAGGTTGAGGCGCGTCTGCTCCAGATCCTCAGAGGCCTTGACTGGATCCGTAGAAATGTCGAGCGGAGCGCGCAGGTCCGTGATGGCCGCGTCCAGCATGTCCCGCTCTGGAGGTGGAAGATCTTGTTCCGGTAGAGGTGGGCGTTCGAGCGGCGGGCGCGTGGAGCGTGGTAGGCCGCCGCCACCATCCTCCTCTAGGGCCCGCACCTCGACCATGTTGCAAAAGTTGCTGCTTTCACCGTCGTCGGAGTCTGCGTCACAGAGTGGGTCAAACACATCGGTTACCTCTTCCGGGAAGGGCTTGTCGACGTAGAAGCGGTGGCTGCCGACGTCGAGGAAGGAGCCGCTGTTGCCGAAGCCGTTCTTGAAGTGGGCCAAGTTGTCGTCGACGCAGTCGAAGGTGCCAAACCTCTAGACGAGGCCGGAGGCGACCTTCTCACCGGAGGGTCCCGGCCGGAACTTGACTCCGCTCGCCACCGCGCTTTGCCCCACGGTGGGCGCCAACTGTCGTGGGAATTTAGAGATAGTAGCCATGGGGTGGCTTATCGGAGGGGCTCGACGTTGGTGACGATGGGTCCGGCTCGGGATTGTGCCAACAGAGACACCTCAGTTTACCCAGGTTCAGGGCCCTCCCGGTTGGAGGTAAACCCCTACTTCCTGCCTGCTTCGTATTGATAGGGTAGTAACGATTACAGTGCTCCTCGAGCTGTTTGGCTAGAGGAGGAAGAAGAAGATCGGATCTCCCCTACGCTAAGGGTCCAGGCCCCCTTATATAGACGGGGGCCTGGTTACAGGTTTAGGTGGCGATTCGGCCGGCTGCCGGCTCCCCGGCGGCGGTGTCCTTAGCGTGATCCTCTGACCCTGCTCTGGCAAAGACACTTTATAAAGTGTCTTTCCCCTGGACCGACATCTGGAGGGCATATCCCCTCCCCCTTGCCTCGGATCCCGTCGTGGGGAAGGGTCTTCGATCTCTCATTGGTTGGACGCGGTCGTGGCGCTCGTCACTCCTGTCCTGCGCCCCTGACGATCTTGTCGGGGCCATTCCGCTTTTGGCTAGACAGCCGTTGGGGAGTTTTGTCTCCATCACCCGGCTCCAGTCCTCCTCAGTGGAGTCGTCAGCCGGCTGCTGGCGCAGTCGGCCCTTCAGGCGGAGCCGGTCTTCTTGCGCTGAAGCCGTGGGGACTCCTGGGACGCTAGCCGGCATATTGCCCGGCCCGTGGTGCGCCCCCCAAGTCATCCCCACGACAGTAATTGTTGCCATATAACATTATTTTCAAAAAGCACTAATGTCAGATTCACTAATTGTTGTATTTTAGGTATGCTCCACAAATTCAAGAGAAAAAAGGTCCTGTTCATAAAGGAAATCACCAGAGGATGACACTCTGCAACAAGATGAAGTGAGAAAATTTTATTTCACAGTTGTTCAACAATCTTGTACTTTGTTGTATGTTTCTTTGTTAATGGTTATTCTACCTTCTTAAACAGATTCAACGTCTTGTTCATTTAGATCACCAAACATGTAGCAGCACAATCCAGGTATCCTTGTTTCCAATCCTTTTATTTCACTAATTTTTTGAACATTCATGTCATTCTATGCCTTTGTGTGAAGTAGGAATCCTTTGGTTATGACATTGGTACTGGTACCATACATCCAACAATAATCTCTACAGTACCATATGGAGGATTGCAGGTATCTTTCTTTCTCATCTCTTCATTTCTAATATAGTTACTTCAACATTTAAGTCATTCCATGCCTTTTTGGAATAGGAATTGTTTGACTTGGTCATTAGAAGTGGCAACCTAAATCCAATGCTCACACCTCATCGACAATAATGGTTAGGCCACCAATTCTTGGAAAATACAAAAGTTTGTTGTTTGAAGTTCAGCCGAAGGATCAAATTGTACAGATCAGATGCAATTTGATGGAGCCAGAATGTCAAACAATAGGATGAATCAGAGTTAGACGATATAGAGTTTTGTTCTGCACTTGCAAGTTTCATGTAATAAATGGAGAGGAGATTACATATATATTATATTGATCCATCACTAGCTGAACATATGTCAATTTTTGAACTTATGTCCAATTATTTTTTGTGTAAAATGCGATTATATCCCAGACTTAATAGCCTTTCCCCATTCCTTTTTCCCATTCTGAAACAGGTAAGATCAGGTCCACAAAATTTGATATCATTATCGCTCCACCGAATAACTTCTCATTTTTTGTCTATTTGGACAATGTCCGTACCTATTCAGCTATGCCTACTACAACAACATATCCTCCACATGTTATTTACTTTAGTTCATGTTTGTTTCTTTTAGATTTTTTGAGTATTTCCGCAGCAACGTGCGGGGCTTTCATCTAGTTTCCATTAGTGGTTCAGCTCCTAAGTGCGGACCAACCTAGTGTGTCATACTGCTCCTGTATGTGGTTTCCTGTCTTCTTTATCTTTACGGGTAGAGTTTACAACTAGGTAACATCAAGCCCGACCCATGGCACACAACAGTACGACATTACGCCCTCGAAAGAAAATGACTATCCCCATTTTGCGTAAGATCCACTTTTATAATAGAAATAAACCACTTTGATTACCATTAACTAGAATTTTGATCTCAAGATAAGATGCGTTTGTCACGAGTGGTCCTGGGAGTTTAGCTTGATAGCATCAGCAAGACATGTTGCATTTGTGCCTTAAATTGTGACAAATCCGTATTTGTTGTCAAATTACAGACGAGATGTTGCAATATTATCTAGGCGTTCTTTACAAATATTGTTTTCCCTTTTTGATGTTGCATAAGTGTTTCAAATATAGCAGAGTTGTATAATTTTTGTTGTGAAACCAGCCACGAGAAGTTGTAGTGTTTTTTTACGCTACTTTAAGTTGTGTTTACCTCATATTTTTCAAAATGCGGCAATCACGTGGTTTTCTATTTCAAACCTTTGTGATTTTTGTAAGCGTGATTTTTGTTGCAAATGAATTTGCAGCAATATATTCATTATATAATTTCCCCAAAACACATGGTTTAATGTTATAATATTTTATGATTTTTGCTGAGATTATTTTTTATTTGTTTTAAATCATGCAAAAATATTTGTTCAACCACTTTTTGTAGTATTATGTTGGGAAGATTTTGTTGTGATAGTATTATTTTCGTACGCGAGTGTGAGTTTTTTGTTGCCACAATCTATACCCCATGGATAAATCACCTAGGTGGCATTTTGCTATAAATATGGGCCAAAGCTATATATATCTCTTCAAGCTCGGGGTCGATTGATGTTTCAAAAACTGAGTTGAAAAAAATACAAAACTTTGTTCCGGCTAGTTTTAACATTGGATGCCGATCCAATGATGTGGTAACTACCGATTTTGCATATCAGGCGCCCGAAGCCGTTTCCCTTTTAATTTTGTCGCATACACCGTTCATCCACAAATAAGTGTACATCCAGGTTTGTTTTAGGCTAAACTTTTTTTAACTTTGACCAATTCATAATAAAGATGAAAAATATATACAACACCAAATTAATGTTACTAGATATATTTTAGAATGTGGTTTTATAAAATACTTATTTCACATCACAAAAAACATGTCTACATTTTTGTATAAAATTGGTTAAACTTTTCTTCAGAATAAAATATAGAAATACACTTATTTGTTGTAGGAGAGAGTACGTGTAATAGAGTGCCGAGACGGAATGTACTGGCTGATAGGGAGACTCCATTAGTTTTCCACCTGGCATGGCGTGGAAACAGGCAGTCAATGGTTCTTTCCTAAGAATGTGCATGCAAGCCGTACCTCAAGATGCGTGATTTCAGGAAACAGATTTCGTCAGCCGTTACTAGGAAGGGTTTAATTGACGAAAATCATGGTATTCTGTTGGTTATTTCCTGGCATCTTCTCGGATTTCTACAAAGGCACCATCGGATCCAAGGTACATTCCATCGACCGATCGCCTCCCTCAGCCCATGGCCAACCTCGACAGGCCGAGCCACTCCGCTTTGGGTGCTATCTGGAGCTACGAGCAATTGAGAAGAGCTGAAAATGACGGCGGCGACCTGGAGTGGGGGACTGTGCAGATGGAGGAGGTTTTTCTCGCGCTGGATTCCTCGCCGCGGGGCTTGACCTCCGCCGCCGCCGCCTCCCGCCTCCCGGTCAAGGGCGCCGGCGAGGCCCGGACGTGGAAGCAGAGCAGACTCCTAAAGCTGGTGCCTTCGGCGGTGGAGGCCACCGCGGCCGTGGCACTGGCCGTCGGCCTCATCTGGGGAGGCGGGCACGAGGCCGTTGCCGTGAGCGTCGTCATTCTGAT
Source organism: Dactylis glomerata (assembly GCA_007115705.1). Lineage (NCBI taxonomy): Eukaryota > Viridiplantae > Streptophyta > Magnoliopsida > Poales > Poaceae > Dactylis > Dactylis glomerata. The sequence goes on along the minus strand of QXEO01000121.1, from coordinate 3,769,127 downwards.
CGCCGCCGATTTCATCACGGGCTTCGCCGAGACGAGTAGTGCCGAGGGTGCCATCGCGGCAGCGCTGCTGGCCCGCCTAGCGCTGCCCTCCCGGCGGACCTGGGTACGCAGGGACGGCGTGTGGTCGGAGCAGGAGGCGTCGGCGCTCGTGCCGGGGGACGTCATTCGCTTCGGGCCTGGCGACGTCGCCCCGGCAGACGCGGTGCTGCTTGTGGACACGGGCTATTCGCCGCGCCTGATCAGGACCGACCAGTCCGCGCTCACCGGCGACCCCGCCCCGGCCGCCAAGCTGCCGGGCAACTACGTGTACGCCGGCTCCTTGTGTGTCGGCAGCGAGGCCGAGGCCGAGGCCGTCGTTGTCATCTCCGGCGCCCAAACCCACCTCCAACAGGCTGTCCTCCTCGCCGACGCCACCATTGACAACTTGGGTGTCTGGATTCTCGGCCTGCCCTGGAACGCGGGTGTCGTCGCTGTTTGCTTCAATTTTGTGGCCGATGTTGTCGCCGGGCGCGTCAGCGACAACCTCGGCAGCGAAATCGTCGCCATGGTGGTCATCGTGTGCATCTTTACCATATTCGGTTGCATGGTGTCGATGTTGTTGGCGGTGGCGGACCAGCCGCTACGCCGGCGGGAGCGCGATCCGAGGGAGCTAATGCGCAGGCTCGAGGGACTTCGGCAGAACGGAAGCATCTCGGAAGAGACGCTCCAAAGGTGCCGCGATCTGTTCGGGGCAGGGCCGGTCTCCGACGAGCTGGTGGCGACGCTGGCGGAACACTTCGGGTGGCGGGTGATGCGCCATGAGGATTCAGGAGATGGCCGGGCGGCTTGAATGCCCAGCACGGCTTCTCTGAATCTTTTGGTAATCCCTAGCACGGCTTTTCTGAATCTTTTCGTTATTGCTTAGCTTACATTTCGAAATGGAGGTAGTACTTGATCTGCAACTTGAATGATTTGCAACTTGAAATGATTCCACCAATACAGTGGCTTTTGGGAACAATATTTGTTTCTGCTATTTGTTTAGTACATCAATTCAGAATTTTAAGTAAATTTCCTCCTTCACCGATTTGTAGTTTTGTACTGCCAAGAAAACATTGCAGTAAGAGCAGAAGCGTGCTAGTTCAGTTCGAAAGGAAAAGAAAATGATCATCTCTCGGCCCAAAGAAAATACCTGCTCTGGACCATTTTCAAACTGGACTTCCTATCTACATGGAGTGAAAACACACGAAATTTTACACCTACATGCTGCTATACCACCCAAAATATCTGAAACTTTAAAATACGCTTACAAAATTTCTGAAAAAATCGCCTTTTGATCTATTCTTTCTGAAGCATCCAATTGAGCAAATCTACATCGAGGAACAGCATACTCAACCATTTTCGACGCACGCGTGATATACAACATGAAATAGTGCATAAAAATGATATGAGAAATCAGTGCAAGTTTTTGATCTTGGCATGGCCTTCCTGAACCTTGTTTCTACTATGTGTGATCCCAGGTTCCTTCCATTTAGCTCTTCACTTTACAAGGTCAAGTTTTCTCCTGCACACCAGTGTGTCGTACTGTAAGAAGAACATCATAGTAACTAACAACAGCGCTGTCATTTTGTACAAGTCAAGTCCCATGGTTATTTACTATTTATGAGCGATCAACCAGCAACAACAAGCCACATATAACCATCTCTGATCAACCAGCAACAATTAGCCACATATAACCATCTCTCGGGCTAACAAAAAATAGTAGCACTGGACATGCCTAGTCGTCCACCGATCTTTAGAAATTGAACCAAGCAGGGATTAGATTCAGATACTGTATCAGTCAAAGCTGTGATCAGATTAAGAGATTGTACCAATCAAAGCTGGACAAGCAAACTGACAAAAACAAGACCCATGGTAATCTTCCTGCTCTCCCGCAAAATATATATGTAGAAACAATTTACCCACATGAAGAACTCTCACATATAAAGAATATTTGTAAGAGAGATGGGTAGGTCATGACAATCTAACCTATTTATGTGACATGTAGAGAATCAGCGAACTCACATAAAAAAGTTTAGAGGAATGTGCGCCCATGAATTTGACAAGGAAAATCTAAGAAACCAGACCAGAAATTATGGTTAACCAAAAAATAAATAAACAAGCACAAGGGTCACAAAGTCTTCTTCATACATCTGTAACAAATAAATACTGTAGTCCCTAAGCTTACTGCTCATGATTCAGTTATACTCTTCAGTAAAATTGCTTGCTAGAAAACTGCTGCAAGATCAATACTCACGATGCAGCACTTTCAATTCACAAGTTTTAACTACGACATTTAGTGAGCCCGCATTATGAAACCATCATCTCTTGGGCAACAGAAACAACTAGCTTTAGAAATGCTGACCTTATATCTGCTAATCAACTATATGAGCTTAGAGATTTGATGAATGATGCGAGTCCAAACTGAAGGTTTGTAAATGGTGAGACAAATTGGCCTGCAGTGCAATTTTTAGACAAACTGAACAGCTGGAGCTTCATTATAAGATAATCCACTTACACACATCAACAACATGGGGAAACTACGAAGCTTACTGGCAAAAGCCAACAACAGACGAGAAAACGAGCACCAGTGCACTGAACCAACTACTAAATAGCAACATAATTCATGAAAAAGACCCATGTCGCATTCAAGTTGGTCGTCCTTCTTGCTGATGAGAGTGGCCTCCTTTCGTTGAGCAAATCCAACCATACATTGGGCCATGTCAGAGGGTTTCACTCTTTTCTGCAAAAACAGAATTGGCGGAGTTATTCCAAAAGGGGTTTTAAGTTGCCAAAAGAAGTAGGCTTAAGCATAAATTAGGTGTAAAATTTAAATGTCACATGTCACAACAGGTTCTTTGCTCTAGCACATAAATATATCAGAACTGGAGCAAATAAAAACTACGCTTGTTCCGCTAACTGGTATACAAGTACTACTTCAGTGTTGTTCCGAATAACAAAAAATAAGGCGACACGGATATTTACCTCGCGGGTTGTAGAAACCCATGTACGGAATCAAGGAAACCAAATCGTCTTCATTTGATATCTTGTCATGCCGTAATGACTTAAGATGAAGCTTGTAGATACCAAGGTGCGTGCTCACAAAAACGACATCGCTGCCCTCCACGGAACCAAGCAGCCTAATACCTTCTCCGGGATTTCCAATGGGTAGGAGGGTCTTGAGATCGATGACTCTGGGCCGAGTCCATGCCGCGACTCCGTCCGATCCCATACGTGCTGACCACAGGAAGAGGGTTGACTTCTTCAGGTGTGCAAACCCCAGAGTGCCATCCTCCATCGCCATGAGGATAGAGACCCCGATCATGTTGGCCCCCCAGTTGGGCGCATCAATCACTGATAAGCAATTAGAGCTCATGTCGTACTTTAGAATCTGTACATAATGAACACTACCAAAGCCATCATGCGCGAGCATGTAGTGGAGAGCGTTGTTGACCAGGACAGGGGCTCTATGCTGTATGTATCCACCGCTGTCAACAGAAACACCAGGGCATGGCTCGCTCCACTGAAAATCCGAGCGCGGCTTGCTGCCGTCACACGTCTCCGGCGAGGACACGCGCACTTGTGCAACAAAATCATGACCACCATCCTTTTGAAGGGAGAAGAAGACCACCCGGAAGGGGCCCTCATGGCACGCGAGGTGGTGGCAGCCGCGGACGGCGCAGAGCACCGCGGCCGCGTAAAGGCCATAGCCGTACAACAGCTCGGGCTCTTGCAGCTGCCTCCGGCGGCCCGTCATGGGGTCCCAGACGGCGAGCTTCCCGGCATCCTCCAGTGCCGCATTATACGCACAGAGAAGAACGCGGCCATGGCGGCAGTCCCACGCGTTGTAGCCCCTGTGTCCCCAGCCGCCGTCTGGGACGCGCGCGCAGAATCCCGTGGCGGAGACGAACGGCGGGACGGTGGGGTCTCCTTCCTCCGGCTCCCAGGAATCCCAGGGCGAGGAGTCGAGGAAGCCGAGCATGCGCGGAGCGCCGTGGTGCTCGCGGTAGCGGCTGCGGAAGCCTGGGCCGGTGAGGATGGCGAGCCAGAGCTTGCTGATTAGGGAGGCGCGCACGAGGCACGCCGGCTCGTCCCTCGGGAGGCGGAGGAAGATCTGCTCCAGCATCTCATCCGGGAGCGCCGGCGTGGTCTGCTCGGCGTCTCCTTCCGGCGGCGGCATGGTAGCTGGAGGCGGCGAGGGTTTCTGGGGACTGAGATCCAGTGACTTGCAGTGCACAAGTCACCAATGAACAGTCCGGTACCTTGCTGATGCAGCCGTTGGATTGCAAATGAATGGACTCGATTTAGCACTGCAGCCTATGTACTGTGTACGCCTGTCGCATGCACCCTGTAGATAGTACTGTAGCGATGGTCCTGTAGCAATGCACTGTGGACGGTTCCTGTAGCGATACACATCCAACCATCTATTTTCGATCCAACGGTTAGGAAAGAGGGTCAAGGCACCGGACTGTTTATCGGTGACTCGTCTACGGCAAGGCACCGGATCTCATTTCGGTTTCTGGGTGGGGAAAAGTTGTGAGGCGGTGTGCTGGGGGCTGGGGCGAGGTACAGAGTGACAGTGCCCGTATGTCGTTTGTGGACTGTGGAGTGTGCGACAGGTGTTGCGTCCCCCTCTGACAGGTGTTGGGATCTTCTTCTACCGCTTTGCAACTAGGGGAAGCACATCAGCTCTGGACTGAACTTATTCTTATTCTTGATCACTGAAGCTGCTGCCGCTGTTCATTTGCTCATGCATGTTAAGCTGTCCCCCTCCGACAGGTGTCTGCAGTATGCAAATCTGCACCCTGACCGTACTAGCTAAGTCCTTGTTAGTTGTCTGAACCTCAGCTTAATCCATTTGCTCATGTATGTTAAGCTGGCTGTAGCTGGTTTATTAGTATCGGTGATGATGTACTCCTTGATGGGCGTGTCGTTTACATTCGAATATAGGCATTCTACGCTGATACAGTGTTGTAGGACTTCAACCATTTGTTGATCGAGAAGACGGTGAATACATTGCAGCGATCGGAGCAACCTCCTCATCTTCGGAACTGTTTCGCTCTTGACATGGCAACATTTGATCTTCTTACGAATTTGTCGACGTTTCAAACATGTAGATAGAAATATAGGCATCAGTTTTTTTTTTCATCCACCTGCTTTGCAGCTTGGAATGACCTGCCAAAGTATGAACACAGTTATGAAAGTTTCAGTACCATGTTAACTGAAGCAGATCTAATATATTTGTTTTTGTTGATGCAGATCCAAAAGGTTGGGAACTAGCACAGTTGCTTCTGTTACTTGTGATATCCTTCCCATCCATTTAAATGGTTCACTTTACATGGTTAACCAAGTCTTCTAATTCACAAAATATGTACTGCATTAACATTGCTCGTTCAAACAAACCAAGGAGAACAAATACTGCAGTAGCAAACATGTGAATGTGTGGTACTAGTTCAGTTCACAAGGTAATTCATATCATTTGGCATGCACAAGGATTTGTCATATTTCAAAATTTAGGGACGCACTTAGAAATTGGAAATACAAGCATCACTTAGCAGGGCGCCGATTTGCAACTTCAAATGAATATCCAAGCCATGGGATAGTAGTGATAATTTCAGTATCACGCCGAACTGAAACAGTAGTTTCCTCCTTCATTAATGTGTATTGCATAAACATTGCTTGCTTGGAACGATTGACTTAAAATGTACTACTAGTTCAGTTCACAAGTTTGAATAAGATTATGAGAGAGGCCATCATCATCTCTCTGGACAACCGAAGATATATCAGGAGCCAACACTCTGACATTATCCGTTGATCATTCAAACCTCTATGTGGAGAATTGAGAGACTGGATCAAATTTGCGAGGGCACACTGTACACTTCTTTAAGTGGGAAGGGGTAACTAAACAAACTCTACACTCTGACATCATGCACGATTGCATTAGCACTGCTTTCTCAGAACAAGAAAACAGATAATACCTCAGGAGTAACTACAGCACCTTGGCATCCTGTACTGGTTCAGTTAAAAAGGTTAACATTTGTCAGCGAGCTATCCCCACGCCTTTTGTCTGTTCAATTTTTTTGAACTGAAACTCCTCTACAAGAGGATTTTAGATATTGAATCAATGCTTGGAGAGAAAACAGTGTAGTTTATAAGATAGAACAGGATTATACTTAGCTAACAGCCCAAACAAAACGGCAGCACTCCTTAAGCGACTGACAAAGCACTAGAAAGTAAAACTTACATGACATGCCACAAAATTAGCCAAGGAAGAAGGCAATTTGTTTTGCTCAATAAGGATAAATAAGGTTAGTTAGGTATGTACAAAAATGTAAAATCGGAGTGGAAACTATGATAAACCAAAATAATTGCAGTAGTCACTATAACCTGCTACTCCGTGACCAAAGTTATGAAGATCTTCATCTCAGTACATGATGTCGCCGTTTACTATTATATTCACTATTGACAAAAAATATGCACCATATAACGAAAAAAAACCTAACAATTTTGTGCAGCGACTGAATCAATAAAAGCTCTATGAAATAATGTCACTTCCCAAGATTTCAATAGAATGGCTGGCTGACAAAAAATTGTCGCAATACATGCCCTCATCATTTGTACCTGCTTAGGGAGATGAATGTATGCATTGAATGAAAGCTAGGTGAGCAGACAATACAGAACTTTTAAAATGGAAAACTAAGCTACTATCTGTATTGCACTTTCAAGAAAACAAAATAACGGAACATATGGTTGTCGCTGCAAGGACCTGGAGATTCATTACATGATAATCCATTCATCCACCTATACATGGCAACATCATGGGGAAGTTATCAAGCTTACTGACAAAAGCCAACAATATTACGAGAAAACAAGTTGGTCACCTTTATTGTTGATGAGTGGCCTCCTGTCCTTGAACAAATCAAACATGCTTCGTCAATGCGCTGCATGCCACAAGCTCACAATTTCTGCAAACATAGCTTTGTCAGTGTGATTCCAAGGAGACCACATGATAGTATATAAATTTTCCAATTATGTAGGCTTTTTCTAAGCATTACTAGTTGCAACATTTGAGTGGATATAGCACTCAGAGTTGGCTCAAGCACATATATTATCTCAAGATGTAACATCAGATATAACTTCCAATCTAATCACACACTGTCCAATATAAGAGTTGTTCTCATATCACAAAAGAAACAGATACGAAAATACCTGGTTGATTGTAGAAACTCATGTACGGAAACAAAGCATTGTATTTTTCTCTCTTCCATAGATTCTTCCCCTGTAGTGACTTGAGATTGATGACCTTACTCCGAGGCCATGACGTGGCTCCGTTGGAACCCATGCACCTTGACCACAAGCAAAGGGTTAACCTATCCACCTGTGCAAACCCTAAGATGCCATCCTCCAAGACCACATTATCTTCTAGGCCAGTGTCCCCCGGCGGCGCATCGATGAGCAATAAACAAGCAGATCAGAGGTCATACTTGAGAATTGCTGTTTTTTCATTGCTGTGATCATCATCACCTTCATAGATAACCATGAAGTAGAGCGCGTCTTGGATGAAGACAGGGGGCTGTCGACAATGACTGCATAGTCCGTCACAAAATCAAGATAGCACGGTCTGCTCCACTTAACCACCTCCGGGGAGGACACATGTGCATATGCAACACAACCATCATTGGTATTGTACAGACCAAAGAAGACAACCTGGAAGGGGCCAGCACCACACACCGTGCTTGCAGCGGGCCACATTGCGGAGCACTCAGCCCTCCTGCTATGGTAGTTTTCAAGCGCGTAGAGCAACCTCCCACGTCCAGTCCTAGGTCCCAAACGACGAGCCGCATGGGTCTAAAGTCGTTATCAGAAAAGAGCACACGGCCATGGCAGCAGTCCCATGCAGTGTAGCCCTTGTGCCAGCCCCTCCCGTCCTCGACGCCGGCAATATAGTGGCTTTTGGGAGTTGCTCAGTTCAGAAGTCTTAAGTAAGTTTCCTCCTACACCAATTCGTACTGCAAACAAAATATTGCAGTAACAACAGAAGGTGATTTCCCAGGATTTCCCAGGATAAGAGCCCAACTGCCGGGAAGATAATCCTAGCGCCTACCTAAGCGCCTCACATTGTACATGTCCTAAGGGCATGTCCAATGCTGGACTCTTACGCGGACGCTTGTGCAGCGAAAAAAAATCAATTATCTTAAAACGTATAGATAAGAGTCTCTAACTCCAACGCAAAGCGCTACTCTTGGGCGCTAAAAAGGAGTGCAACAGCGTCCGATCAAACCGTTTTGTGCGGAAACGAAGCGAAGCGCCGGGCGACTCTTTTAGCAGCGACGCAAAGCCAAATCCTGGGATCGACGGGGATTTAGCGCTAACGTCAAGGAACATAATCCTAGCGCTCGGCTTAAGCGCCTGCACTGTAGATGCCCTAATTCAGCTCTCGACCAATTTCAAACTGAACTTCCTATCTACATGGAGTGAAAACATGAATCGATACATTTTATCGCAAAATTTTATACCTACATGTACCACCCAGAATATCTGAAACTTTAAAATAGGCTTACCAAATTTTCTGAACCTGTCGCCTTTTGATCTATTTTTCTCTGAACCATCCATTGAGCCATGAAAAAATACCAAGAAAAAAGTAAAGCCAAGACCCATGACCATCTTCCCTGTTGACTAGAGTGGCATCCTGCTCCTCCCCCTAAATATACGTAGAAACTAATTACCCACATAAAAAACTCCCACATATCAAGAAAATATGTAAGAGAGATGGGTAGGTCATGAGAATCCTAGTATTTATGTGACATGCAGAGAATCAAACAACTCACAATGCATATTGGATTAAGGTTAATTAGCTATCAAACATTCGAACAGATCTAAACCTTTAACAGAAAATTTAGAGAAATGTGTGCCCATAATTTTGACAAGTAAAACCTAACAAACCAGGCTGGAAATTATGGTTAACTAAAAAGCAATTGCAATGGTCAGTGCAGCCTTACACCATGTGCCCAAACATATGAACACCATCTTACAACTATATATGTCTTCTTCATGCAACTGTAAAAAAATAAATGCGATGTTTGGTCTCCATGCATTCCCATATCCTGTAGTTCCCTAAGCCTATAGCTCATATGATTCAGTTACATGCTATACTCTTATACTGACAAACTAAACAGCTGGAGCTTCATTACAAGATAATCCACTCAACCCAACACAACAACAACAAGGGGAAACTACCCAGCTTATACTGACAAAAGCCAACAGACGAGAAAACAAGCACCACTGCACCCAACAAACTACTAAATGGCAACATAATTCATCAGTTGACCCATGTCGCCATTCAAGTTGGTCGTCCTTCTTGCTGATGAGAGTGGCCTCCTTTCCTTGAGCATATCGAACCATACATTGGGTTGTGTCACAGGGTCTCACCCTTTTCTGCAAATCAGATTTGGCAGTGTTATTCTAAGACAGGTTTTAAGTTCCCAAAAGAAGTAGGCTTAAGCATAATTAGGTGCAACATTTGAATGTTTCATAGCAAAACAGGTTTTGCTCTAGAACATGAACTGGAGCATTAGTGATAATATTATGCTTGCTCCGCTAACTGTTATACAAATACTCCAGAGTTGTTTCCAAATCACAAAAAAAAAATGAATAATTACCTCGCGGATTGCAGAAACTCGTGTACGGGCTCAAGGAAAGCAAAAATTGTGCATCCAATATCTTCTTGTGCCGTAGTGACTTGAGATGAAGCTTGTAGATGCCAAGGTCGGTGCTCACAAAAACAACATCACTGCCCTCTACAGAACCAAGCAGCCTAATACCTTGTTCGGGGTTTCCAATGGGTAGGATGTTGTCGAGATGGATAACTCCACGCGGAGTCCATGCCGCAACTCCGTTCGGACCCACATCTGCTGCGGACCACATGTAGAGGGTAAACCAACTCCAATGTGCAACCCCCAAACTACCATCCTGCATCGCCATGAGAATGGCGACAGTGAGCATGTTTTCCCCCGAGTTTGGCGCCTCGATCACCGATAGGCAATTGGAGCTCAAGTCGTACTTTAGAATCTCTATGCCACCGAAGTCGTCGTGCGCGAGCGTGTAGTGGAGCGCGTTGTTGACCAGGACAGGGGCTCTTCGCTGTATGTGTGCGCCGCTGCCAACGGAAACACCAGGGCACGGCTCGCTCCACTCGAAATCCGAGCACAGCTTGCTGCCATTGCACGTCTCCGGCGAGGACACGCGCGCTTGTGCAACAAAATCATCACCACCATTCTTGTGCAGGGAGAAGAAGACCACCCGGAAGGGGCCCTCATGGCACGCGAGGTGGTCGCAGCCGCTGACGTCGCAGAGCACCGCCACCGCGGCCTCGTAAAGGCCATAGCCGTGCTCGTGCACCCGCTCGGGTTCTGGCAGCTGCCTCCCGCGGCCCGTCATGGGGTCCCAGACGGTGAGTTTCCCGGCACCTTGCAGCTGCCTCTCGCCGAGAAGAATGCGGCCATGGCGGCAGTCCCACGCGATGTTGCCCATGTACCCCCAGCCGCCGTCTGGGACGCGCGCGCAGAATCCCGTGGTGGAGACGAAAGGCGGAGTCGAGGATTCCCAGCAGGTTGTGTCGAGGAACCCGAGCATGGGCAGAGCGCCGTGGTACTCGCGGTAGCGGCTGCGGAAGCCTGGGTCGGTGAGGACGGCGAGCCAGACCTTGCTGGCTAGGGAGGCGCGCACGAGGCACGCCGGCTCGTCCGGCGGGAGGCGGAGGAAGATCTGCTCCAGAATCTCTTCCAGGAGCGCCGGCGTGGTCTGCTCGGCGGCTTCTTCCGGCAGCGCCGGTAACGGCGGCGGCATGGTAGCTGGAGGCGGCTAGGGTTTCTCGAGGGTGGGGAAAAGTTGTGACTTGTGCTGGGGCCTGGGGGCGAGGTAGAGAGTGGCAGTGTGCCCGTTTGTACTGTGGAGCGTGCGACAGGTGTTTTTGGGAATTGGGATCTTGACACGTTTTAAAAATGGGGATCGAGAAGATGGTCAATGCATTGCAGCAACCACCTCATCTTCTGATTCACCAATGTGTATTGCTAAAATTGATCGCCCAAACAAACCAAGGAAAACAAATGCTGCAGTAACAACAACATTTGAATGAGGCACTGTCATATTTCAAATTTTAAACACGTACATAGAAATCAGAAATATAAGCATCGATCACTTAGCAGGGGCCGATTTTGTAACTTGAAATGAATCTCTTCTTCACTAATTTCAGTACCACGTGAACTGAAGCAGTAGTCTCCTCTTTACTAATGTGTATTGCATCAATATTGCTTGCTGAGACCAATGACAAGAATTACTGCAGTACCAACTCTTAAAATATACTGCTATTTTCCACAAGTTTGATTAAGATTTATGGACAAGTTTGATTATGATTTATGGGAGAGGTCATCATCGTCTTGCTGGGCGACAGAAGATATATCAGGAGCCAACACTCTGACATCATCTGATGATCATTTCAACCTCCTCTCGGTGGAGACTGGAGAATCGAGAATAGAGATTGGATCAAATTTCCGAGGGCAAACTGTACACTTCTTTAAGTGGGAATGGGTAACTAAGCAAACTCTACACTTTGACATCACCTGCAGAAAGATTCTGATCCAACTGATTAGAAGAGCACATAGTTGATCACTCTTACAAATTTACGATGGCATTAGCACTGCTTGCTCAAACCAAGGAAAACAAATAATACCACAGGAGTACCGAGTACCGACAACACCTTGACATGCTGTACTAATTCAGTTAACAAGATTAATAACATTTGTCAGCGAGCTACCATCACGCCCTCCCATTATTGAAACAGAAACTCCTCTAAAGAGGATTTTAGACATTGAATCAATGCTGGAGAGCAAACAGTATAGTTTTTAACATAGGAAAGGTTGACTAAGCTAATCGCCTACAGATGCAATTTGAAGCACACAAAACGGAAGCATTTCTAAGCGACCGGCTAAGTACTAGAAAGTAACCAAACTTACATGACATGAAACAAAATCAGCCAAGGCAGAAGGCAATTCGTTTCGCCCATGAAGGATACTAGAAGGAGCTCGTGTGCTTTGCCGCGCCATTTTTTCTCTTGGCAGGGTTTTCCTCGGCTGTGCATAATAGGATTGATTCTATAATTAATCTAACATTGATACACGTGAAGCTATAAGCTTCTACAAACAGAACCATCTCAAAATGAAGAAACAACAGGACATATCAACAAACACTCATGTTTAGATGGGAATTTAACATGAGAAATTTTGAAAGAATCTTTTTCATCCAAGTCATGTTAAACCTCAGTTTCTAGCTTATTCCGAAAAATCTTGTACAGTTCTTGTAAAAAGGTTCTGCAAATAATACCGCAGGAGTACCTAGTACCGACAACACCTTGAGATGCTATACTAGTTCAGTTAACAAGATTAATAACACTAGCTGATTGCCCGCGCGTTGCTACGGGCTGTTAAGTTTTTCTCACTACACCAATGATTTTCTGCCTTTAATATATTTCTCACTAATTTGTTTGTGTGTATGTCGTTCTTTCTTTTAAAGGATTGAGAATATCTATTTTGTTCCACACACAATCTACAAAAAGCAAAGATATGTTGAATATTAAATTATATGTGATATTATCAAACTTGCATAGAAGAATAACGATAATACTATATGCACACCTCATTTGATTTTTTAAACCTAATTATCCACATTCATATAATAATAATTCATATAACATTTTAAATTATACAAAAATCTTTTAATTGAGAATAAGTTTTTGATCTGCAATTGATAGTTGAATGCCCGTGCGTTGCTACGTCCTTCTTAGACATCGGCACCCTGCCACATAGGCTCCCTCCAACATGGTGTTCTCATATTTTGTTAGGAGCATGCTCACCACCTTGTGTCGTAACACTTCGCCAGCACACCCCGGCCCACGATGAACTCCATAAACTCTAACACCGATGTCGCCCTTGACGAGGTCCTGTTTGATTATCCATTATCGGTCACCCTCCACAAGAACTCAAGGATCTCCTCATTTGCCATCACCATGGTTCTGCCATAGTTCACGATAGACCTTGCACCCTGTCTTCTTGCCGCTGAGGAAGCTTAAGAAGTATATGTCCTCCTTCCATAGGTTGGACACACACTGTTATGTCGGTAGCATCATATGGCCATTGAGATACATCGTAACTTCTTTCGTCTAGTTGTAGGTAGGTCGTGCAGCAACTCCATTAATCGATTCTCCTTTCGTAGTTAGCTTTGCATCCAGCTCTTGGCCAGGAACATATAAACGATCAAATTAGCTAGCTAGTAAGCCAGCTTAATTAGATTGTGGTTGGAAGCTACTATTCGGATAGCACCATCTCGCTCATATTTCCTCCTCCCATATTTGTAGTCTTTCAAGCTGAAGAACACCACAATCCTTACATCCTTGATCTCTCAACAGGCAGAAGGCTAGACATCATACTGCCGACGAAGGCGAGGATCGCCAGAGGGACTGCCTGCTCCATGTCGGTCTTTCATTGAAGGACATCTGGATAGGCGTTGTGCATGATAAGGGCAGGATATGACCATGAGCTTGCCGCCATCACCTTGTGTCCTGGCTATTTTTAAGCATTGGTTCGAGGACCAAGGAAAACCTTGTGACGCATACATCAAAGCAGGTCAATGGGCTATGAAAGTTAGATCTCAGATCAGAAGAGGAGGTAACGGGACCTTGCGGAGAGCACGAGGACCGATCTCCGGCAAAGTCGGCAGCAATGTTGGGCCACGGACGAAACATGGATAAGCTTTGGCGTTTTTGTCGAGGGTCTCATGGTCTCGTGTTCTGTTGGGAGTTGCCAATCAAGGAAAACAAATTCCATGTTGAATACGCTGACGTGCGGCGCTAGGATTGTACTGTAGGCGACTCCTGGCGTGGCTTTCCTGAACATAACGTGTTGGGTTTTCTATCGATTGGTTACGACGTACGAACCATTTTTTGGTAGGAAACAATCACGGACAGAGATTCACGTACGAATGGGTTCGGGTTTTTTGACGTACCAAATAATCTATGTTGTTTTTTTACGTACCACGGTTTTCTAACCATCACGTCCTCAAGCCGTATTATTAGTTTAGATTAGATAGATTAGATTTGTCAGCAAGCTACCATCACGCCCTCATATCTGCTCCCATTATTGAAACTGAAAGTCTTCTAAAGAGGATTTTAGACATTGAATCAATGCTGGAGAGCAAACAGTATAGTTTTTAACATAGGAAAGGTTGACTAAGCTAATCGCCTACAGATGCAATTTGAAGCACACGAAACAGAAGCATTTCTAAGGGACCGACTAAGTACTAGAAAGTAACCAAACTTTTTTTTTCCGAGAACAAGCAGGAGAGCTACTCGTCATTAAATTAAGTTTACGAGAGAAAATATGATCAGTTTATAAGGAACACCGGACCCGAAAACCGTACAAATGAAGCCAGCTTACAACGCACACCCAAAGCACACAATACAAGCACAAGCCTTGCCCAATCACCGGCCAATAAGGCGCACGATCAGGTCACATGGCCTCAAAACCGCGTCACAACTAAGGCAAACCAACTCAGAGCAAACGCTAACCCCAGGATGGCACGCGTCGACGTACAACCCACCCAATGCGCCTAGAGTCGGCGAGTGAACTGCAGGACCAGGCCGGACCTGAGGATAGTGTCGTCCAAGAGGTGTCGACGCCAGTGTACATTGCGCCCAAGACACCCACGCTCCAAGTAGCGGCGAACCGCGACTCCGAAAGCCGACATGGGACTCCCGAGCAACCCGAACAATGCCTCCATGGAGGGAGACGATGCAAAAGCGCCGTCATTGTCTGACCCAATGGTCTAGGGTTTCCCCCGTTGCTTAGGAAGAGACAGATGGAAGGGCCTAGACAACACCTTCAAGAAGTTCACGACGACCTCAGGCGTCGCCGTCGTCGTGCAACAGCACCGGGATTTCTCCCAGCCCTTCCATCTGCCCCACAGTCCACGAGAGGCATCTCGGAACCATCAGACGCGCCACCAAGGAGAGACATGTATTTACATATCGGCAAGGGGGCGACGACCAGCACGCGCTTCACCCCGGCCAGCCCCAGAACACTGCCGGCACTTCCTCCACGATCCCGCACTGGTAGACAGCAGCACATGCCCCAGAGCTGGGCTGGCCTGCAGAGGATAGGTCAGCAACCAAGCATCAAGGTCGAGGACGACCGTCGCCGGCGAGCTACCCACTCCAGCGGCCAGCTGTACCACCGCACCAGCATGCCAGCACCACCTCCACCAGCGATCAGCCTGGATTGGGCCCAGAACTGGGCTTTGGAAGGCCGCGCCACCACGGCCAGACAGCCATCACAGGCGCGCACCACCACCGTGAGGTCACCCCATTGCTATCGTCGAGTAGCCACCAGACCGATGGCCAAGGCAGACAGACACGCCTCCCCTACCCAAGTCAGGCCCGAAAGGGCCCAGATCTGGGCCTAGAAGCCCATGCCCCATGGCCGCACCTTGACCTTGTCGTTCCGGCACACCCAGTTGTAGCAGGAACCGCCGCCACGCAGATCCTGGCCATTGCCCACCGGAACTCCGCCGAGACACTAGATCGAGACCACCCCGTCGGAAACCTTCTAGTGCACGAGGGAGAGGAAGCCCCTGCCGCCGGCACCGCACGGGTTTTGCCCGGCGGCATACGCCAGCGGCGGCGTAGGGGAGGGTGGTGTTAGGAAGACCCTGCCGGAGATAGAGGCGAGGGCGCCCCGGTCGCCCACGGGGAGGCGACGTGAGCGGGGGAGCGGGTCAGGTCAAATTAAACGAGATCAAAAAATGAGATCGAAAGTAACCAAATCTTACATGACATGGAACAAAATCAGCCAAGGCAGAAGGCAATTCTTTTCGCCCATGAAGGATACTAGAAGGAGCTCGTGTGCTTTGCCGCGCCATTTTTTCTCTTGGCAGGGTTTTCCTCGGCTTTGCATAATAGGATTGATTCTATAATCTAACATTGAGACACGTGAAGCTATAAGCTTCTACAAACAGAACCATCTCAAAATGAAGAAACAACAGGACATATCAACGAACACTCAAGTTCAGATGAGAATTCAACATGAGAAATTCTGAAAGAATCTTTTTCATCCAAGTCATGTTAAACCTCAGTTTCTAGCTTATTCCGAAAAATCTTGTACAGTTCTTGTAAAAAGGTTCTGCAATGCCGCGCATATCATTGATAGTTGTAGCCACTGTGGGTTTCAAAAGTGGAAACATAAAAAAATAATTCATCACTTCGCTTTGTAAAGGTTAAGCTTCATGTCCACCTCTGAAAAATCTTGTACGGCTCATGTAAAAAAGGTTCTGCAATGTTGCATATCATTGATTGTTGTAGCCACGGTGGGTTTCAAAAGAGGAAATATAAAGAGCACTTGCTTTATAAAGGGTAAGCTTCATATCTACCTATACCAGTTCTCCCATGAGCTAACATTGTTGCAGAAGGTAAAAGAGTTGTATAATATCACACTAAATCACACAAGAAACCAGAAGGCTGTAATATATAATAACTATAAAAACAAAGAGAAACTAAGCATGTTGTGTTGCGTTAAAGCTAACATGGGGAAAATGTTGCATCTTCATGTGAAGTCATATAACATGTAATAATAAGATCATAGTATAATTTTCTCCAATACCGATGTCGAGAGTGTTCCACATATATACAGATGCATGAAAAACAATGATCATGACCATATGCAATCAACCAAGTACCTAGGTTATGTCACCATAACTTCAAGTGTTGTGAGATGGCATCAGTAGGAGCATGTGCTGCAACTTGCTAGGTTTTTTTTTCTCGGCCGGAATTTCCGAAATTTCGGCGAAAACTGAATTTCTCGGCCCCTACCGGTAAATGGGCCTACCGGCCAAATAAATTCGGCCACATTTGAATTTGCCCCTCCTAGGCCTGCAGAGTAGAAGCATCCACGCGCTAGTATATAAGCTCATATCGCTTCAGTCTTATCCCGTAACCCTAATCGAGGCACTCGACACCCTTCTTCCCCCTTTTCTGGCCACCGGCGGTGGTGCGATTTGAGGCGGCGGCGGCACCATTTGAGGTGATGGTGGTTCATAAGCTGCACTGCGGCGGCTGCTCGGGAGGCTCTCTGTGCGGCACGCCTCTTCATGGTGGGGCGTGGGAGGGGGCGAGGTGGGGCAAGCGGCAAGGGGAGCGAGCTCGACCTCGTCGGCGGTGACGAGCCCGTCGGTGCAGTGTCATGTGGACTGAAGAAGAGGGATGCGGTCCTCGGCATGGGTGGGCGTGTGTGGGGGCGAGGTGCTGTGGCATCTACTGGGGGTAGGAGGGAGCTTGATGTGGTGATCGCTGGCTCAGTCGCCGGCGCCGGTGAGCCGAGTGCGGCCGATCACCGATGGAGCGGAGGGAGGGGAAGTGATGCGGCCGGGTCTTGGGATTTTTGGCGGGAGCCAGAGACAGGGGGTGGCAGCAAAGGTGGCATGACAGTGGATGGACGTGCTCGTGTCCATCCGCATGGCCGTGGGCGTGGCCGAGGCTCCATTGCTGATGCATCAGCACCACTCGAGCCATCTCAAAACAATGGCAACAACTCAGTGGTGCAGCCCCATGGCAGGGGAGTCGGAATCTCTGGAACTGGCGCACCACAGCCACCACCGCCACGCAACAGGGGTGGCAGAGGTATGCATTCTTGAACGATGAATGTTGAATGGCAAATGAAATGTATGGATGTTTTATTTTCCTAACTAGCAAGATGAAATTGTTTGCCTTTGGACAGCATGATACTAATTGCTTGCCTTTGGACAGCATGATACTTATTGTTGATACTTGATACTAGTATACATAGTTTGTCAATTATGGGGACTGTAATGCATGTCTGAGGTTAATTCTGTTTTGTACATTTTACTGGAGAAGTTCTGTACATTTTCTTAGCAGCTAACCACATTTTTCCGGAATCATCGGAATTGAACCGAAATATTGGGATTTCTCGAAAATTTCGGCAAATTTTGGACGAAAACCGTTTTTGAATTTCAAAATTCTTTCAAATCATCTCGGTCGGTATGTTGCCGGTATTTCCGAGATTTCCCGGAAACCGATAATTTCGTCCACCACCGGTAAAAAAAGCCTTCCGAGAAAAAAAAACCTTGGGCTCTGGTACACATGGATCAATACCTACTTTTTGAATCGTTGATATTCAATGCTTCAGGGTCTGCAATCAATCTAGCATATTAGATGGTGTCAAGGTAAATCATAGCTGAATCATTAAATGATTACTCTTTCACTACTCAATCGACATGTGTACAAAATGCCAAACCGAACTTTCTTAGCTGGGTTGGTAGACACACTCGTTTTATTGGTAGAACACACCAAAGCACAATACTTGCTTATATTACTGACAAAATACAGAGAGTTCCATTAAACAATCAAACATTGAGGTGACAATATGAGATAATCTTATATATTCAGTATTAACAAATATCACCCTAAAAGAGTAATTAACCAATAAAATATAATAACACGCACCTACCAGCTCTGTTGTTAATGTCATGTGGAAAAAACGGTGGAGGTCATCTAATGGTAGTACTGCTTGCCCCTTCATTCTGGAGCGAGAAACTTAAATGTGTATGCAATTAATTATGATATATATATTTAATGCAAATTCTAGTTGAGCATGGAATTCGGAGTTCAGAATAGGGACCAGGGGATTTGAAGTGATTATATATTTTAGAGTTCAGAATAGAGATATGGGCTTCCAGTTCACTCGCAAGATACCTCGGCTGTGCTACAGCACATTATACAAAAGTGACATGTCTGGCATGTAATGCACCATAATATCAGCTTATAATCAATAAGGATTCTAGCAAATAAATTTAATAAACATGGTCAGCAGCAATTGAACTTTATTTTCTCGCAAGGAAGAGAATACTGCGTGGGAGGTCCCTGCCATCCATCATGAGAGTGGCACACAATCGTAGATGAAGAGAAACAGAAGGTCACCGGCACATCACATGAGCACATGCCAACTAAAGGAAGGATGGAAGGGTGATGAAAGACTTCCCTGTAATCACCTTCTATCTCTTATCCGCAGAACATAAAGGGTTAAGCATTAGCACCTAAAAGCAATTAAGACATGTTACTCCAAACACCATGACCATGTGACAACTAACACATCGACCTGCATCATGTAAACCAGCTGATGGATAGTAAAAAGGAACTTAAGGATGATACATCATGGTCGCCTTGAAAGGTTAACAGGGTTACGAACCACAATTTTTGACCATTAATCTATAGTGAACACATTTATGAAATCCATAAAACTAAAGTCGTGAAGTGCTTTTTGAGACAAATTCACATATACCATTTCCAAGTTAGTCTTAAAAATATTATGGTCGACTATGTTAAGATAAGTGAGACACACTGGTGGAAACTATATATGCTACTGATAGCATATATGTGTAGTGGCATGAAAAAAGCTCAATTGATTTTTAGACATTCAGTGAGCACATAAGGAAGAAAGGGAGATCCAGGAAGTGGATTAAGCATTTGGACATTTGAATTAAAAAAGTATCACTCTGTGAAATGAACTAATTCTGAATAATCATAACTAAACTTTCTTACATTGAAAGTAAAGGGCACGTTGTAGTCTAAAATGGCATGGAATAATTCCATTTAAGTTGCCAGATGTGCAACAGTACGGCCGCACGACAGATCACTCAATGGGTAGTAAGGCCAAAGAAAATTCCATACTAAAGAGCAATTGTACTGATTTAGGAGGTGGGATGATACATATATTTTTAGCCTTTTAGGACCGGATGCCCTGCCAAATAACCACAACAATATGATGAATATTAGGTGAAATAACACCGCACCTGCTCAAAACAAGCTATTATGGGCAGCAGAGAAATCCAAGACCGAATTGATAAGGCACACAAAATCTAGAGAGTTGCATCGTCTAGAGGCATCATCATTTGCACCATCAGATTTAGAAATGACTTATTCAGATGTTCTGGATAGTGGCAAGGGAAAATCAAGTATGCACCATGTGTGTGTCAGTGCTTAGAATAGCACAATGATTTGTCAGATTTGAGACCAAATCACCAGCCTATATAGCAGCTGAGAACATGTCAATTATAATTTGTAAAGGCATGACCATCTTGCACAGTTAAACCACCTTTGTTCAAATAATTGGATACACCTTTGCATCAGTGAGTATGGAGAATCACTGACATGATTAGAATTTGAATACATTCCTAAAAAATAAGATGTACGTACCATCATGTGCCCTGTAAATTAGATTCAGAAAAAAATATTTGTGCAGATGTTCTAATCACCGGACATTACCATACATGACATTATCTTGTCATCATATA
This sequence comes from Dactylis glomerata, assembly GCA_007115705.1. NCBI lineage: Eukaryota > Viridiplantae > Streptophyta > Magnoliopsida > Poales > Poaceae > Dactylis > Dactylis glomerata. Next base: position 3,748,703 of record QXEO01000121.1, on the reverse strand, counting down.
TCCAGTCAAGAAAGTACAAAAGTACCAGATAATTTATTCGTTTAGACCGCAATTAGTAGATACTTCGCATGCAAAAATATGGTGACCTCAAAATTGAACAGAACAGGTCACACAACACTAAATTTAGAGATCAGAAGGAATACAGAGAAGATAGGGAGACCACTTAGCTCAAGATCCAAAGCAATAAGAACACCTCCAAATGCACTGTGGATGACCAGGCTAGCAATGAAGGAGAGCCAAAGGCACTGACATCCCTTTTGACATAAAAGAACATGTGTTTAAATATTAAAGCCTCAAAGCAGGAAGATATCTCTAAATATTGCTTCACTTTGGGTTTCAAGGCACTTACCTGACATAAAATAATTTCAGCAAACAACATACCATTGCTAATTTCAGCAAAATAAAAGTCGGAACTCCACCACCACATGTGCTTTTGGAGTGCCAAGAAGTTGACATGAGGGTGGTGATACGCATGAGGAAGAGCTATGGCTGGAGACCAGATAATTCACACCACAGAACGTGTGAAGCTCAAATTTGGGATCTTGAAATCAGACATTTGGCATTACACTAGTGGAAAACAGGGCATCAGTCCCGGTTCGTATGGGCCTTCAGTCCCGGTTGCGCAACCGGGACTAACCAACCGGGACTGATGCCCTATCTTTAGTCCCGGTTGCTATACGAACCGGGACTAAAGAGTGACCACGTGGCAGGGGCCGGGCGGTCGTGGGCGTAGGTCTTTAGTCCCGGTTCGTGTTAAGAACCGGGACTAAAGAGTCCACACGTGGCAGCCTCTCTGCTTCTTTATTTTTCTGGATTTCAATTGTTATTTAGGGGTCTAGGGTTTAGGGTATATTTGTATTTTGCTCCATTCAATTGTTTGATTCATTTCAAACAAGTTTTCTTATATACTTATTCATACAGCATTACAACATAATATATAAAACAATACATATATATAATATATTTGGTTCACTGAGCATATACATGCATACAAGTATATATACAACTTGTTCACACACATAAGATCACGACTTGTGTTTAATTATAAACATTGTCTAATCGAAACCGGCATGAAATTCACCCTTTGGGTTAATGACATGTTCAAGCAGAAATCCGGCTAATTCCTCTTGAATTCCTACTACGCGTTCAGTCGGTGAGAGCAGTTTCCGCTTTGCTTCGAACTACGAAGAAGAAGAACAATATGAATATGAATCATCATAACAAAATTGATGCCAATAAAATGAATTTGTCAGTATATTATTTACTTACTGTTTGAAAATCAATTCCTTCAGTGACCTGTGCACGAAGGTTCTCGCAAGTATAGTATGCACATAGATTAGTTCCCGAAGGCTGCCTCGCACACTTTACGAGAATAGATTTTAGTCAGTGACATATCAAGATTGATATACTTAATGGTATTTGAAACTAGAATTAAAGGGATGTGTGGACCTAGCTCGTACGACTTACCTCGATCTGACGGTAAATTAGCTCAGTTTTCCATTCACCTTTAACTATGCGTATAAACCGTTTCCAAACACTGCCGAGCAAAGAAAATAAATAGATGAGTTATAGATGAACGAAAGAGACCGATATAATGCCATAATGATTAAAATTACCTATCCATCACATCAAGGATGCTTTGGTATTCATTAAGTGGTTTATCCATCGAGTCAAAGATTTGAACCCTTCCATAGTCAGGTTCAATCTTTAGCAAAATCCAATGGTAACTGCGTGCAAGTTTAATTATGTAAGTTAATAAACTCATCAATTACACTTATAACATCGAGTAAGGAAAATTAACTGTGTATAAGATAGTAACACTCACCTGATGTTGTACGGAAAGAGTATTCTAGCTCGGTATTCCTGCGTAAGTAGGAACTCTAGCAAGTTATCCTCCGTCTCCTTGCGATTCCTTTGTATCATCGCTCCGTTAACTCGGTTTGGATCAATGAATCCAAGTTGGAGGTCATTCCTTTTCTTAGATTCCATACTCTTCATTCTGCATAATAAACAGCGTAGTGAGGAAAATTACATGCAAAGAACGAGTTGAGCTAGAGACTTATAGAAATAATGAATCACTTACAGAACATAGGCACTGACAAGAGATTTGTCGAGCGCGTCTTGATTGAATAGCTGAAAGAATTCATCAAACTCAATATGCACCAAGTCTTGACCTAAGAAATGGTCCTTTGTGATTTGCATAAGGAGAAAATCTTGCGTGCCCTTTGCGGCTTGCAGGTACCACTTATGCAATTTTCGCATTTGCGTTGGTAGATTCATTTCAATCTCAGGTGGGACCAGACTCTTCCCCTTTTCATATTGCCGTGCTATAGGCGCCTTTGGGGTGATACCTTCATCTAGCAATTGAGAAAGAGTCAAACCAGCTTCTTTAGCAAAGTCGGCGGGATTGGGTTGAGCAACACTCCCACCAGCATCACTAGCAAAGACCTTTAGCGGGGAGATTGATTTTTTGGTCTGTGCTCCAAGCTGGGCAACGTCTCTTTTCCCTCTTGCAGTTACGCTTGTCTTATTAGCTTCTTTTTTTGCATCTACCTGCTTATCCAAACAACGCTTGTAGTCATCTGGCTTACGCAATTCATATTGCGAAGGTTGGGTAAGCATATCAAAGGCCCACTCCTTCTGTTCCAGAGTATATACCTGCTTCGGTGTAGGGGTCGGGCGTAGGGCTGCGAGCTTCCTTTTCACTTTGGCTCTGTCCTCCGCCTCAATTTCTTCAGCAGTCTTCTCGATAGGAGGAGGCGGCACCGCCTTAGCTATCTTGGCCCGTTTCTTCGGAGAGACATTGCTAGTGGACATAGCAGCGGACTTGCCACAACTCTGGGACTTACGAGTGGGCTGAGGCGGCGGAGGTGGCGGAGGCGGCTGACATTGAGGTGGAGATCGATGTGGACTCGGGGTATGGTGGTAGTCGTCCCTGTCGTCGTCGGGAGGTGGTGAATTGCGAGGACTAGGAGGAGAGGGTGGCCGCCTTGGCGCCGAGCCTGGAAACACGATGTGTTTCTTATCCCAAAGAATTATACCACCCAATACTTCTCCCAGTTTTTCCTCCTCTTCAGGTCCAGCGACGTCAAGAAGGAGGGACTCATACCCCCTTTCAATTGCATCCACCCCGACCTTAGCATAGCCAGGTCAAATCTCACGGCCATGCCAGGTTTGTCCAGGTCCAGATGGCAAGACATAGCCAACCGCCACCTTCATCGATATGTTCTTCATGGGATAATGCAGCTGACAGTCTGTCTTCTTGGTGATATCATCCACGGGGTAGTGAACCATCGGTACCTCCGTGGAAGCCACGCTGCTTCTCCGCTGAGATCGGTCGCCTGATGCATGTTCTAGGTGTTGCTGATGCTGAGTTGCCCCTTGCGACTTTAATTCCTCCAGTGCCTTCTGCTGCAGCAAATACAACTCTCTCAGCTCAGCCTGTTGCCTTTCTATGCTCTCTATCCGTGAGGCCTCCTCCTGCGCCTTCCGCTTCTTCGCTCTCTCTCGGCTTCTATAAGTCTGGCTCTCTTCGGAGAACCCAGACCTCCACGGAATAGCAGAACCCAGACCCCGTGTTCGTCCTGTGTGTTCTTTGTTCCCGGGGGCCTTTGTCAGCTCGTCGTTCTCTCTGTCCGGCTTGAACGTCCCCTCTTGAACCTCGGCGATTGTCTTGACAAGTGCTCCCAGGGGTTCAGCAATTTGTTTCTTCTCTTGAACTAATTTCCCTGTTCTCTCATCATAGACAGCTCCATGGGCAAGTGCCCAATTTCTTGACCTTCTGGGCCATTGTTCTGTTTCTGGTTCGATGCCTTTTTCTCGTAGGGCGGCCTCTTGCATATCCCACTTAGGCTCGGCCCTTTTGTAGCCGCCTGGACCCAACTTATGGTGATATTTCTTTTTCGCGGCATTTGCCTGATTTTTCTGACTCCTTAGCTTACCCAGCTCTGACTCCTTGTACTCCACAAATGCATCCCAGTGATCCTGCAGGAACTCATTGGGGCCAGTAAATTCTGGAGCTTGTCGATCGGCGTTGACATAGGTGTTCCATAACCTCTTCTTGTGGTTATTGAACTGTGCAGCCATCTTCTTAAGAGCCCACTCCCTGACTTTCTCCTTCTGTTGCTCTGCTTCATCCAGGGACTCGGTGACCGGCAGATTGAAATGTGGAATGAGGGAATCCCAAAGTCTATCTTTCAAGACCTTGGTGACATAATTGACCGCTGCACCCTCTTCTGGCACTGGCTGTGCTGGCTCTCCCTTTGCCGCCTTGGGCTTATACCAATATTGAATGCTTATCGGCACCATGTCCCTGACAAGACATCCACAATGATGTGTGAACGCATTTGCGACACTCTTGGGTTCCAACGGTTCGCCTTCACTTGAGAGACGCCCAATCGTGTAATGCTGATTCGATGCCAGCCGTTTGGCCGGGCCTCGCTTCTTTCTAGAAGATTCAGAGCTCTAAAATAAGAAAACACTCGTTAATATATATACCACATAATGCATCGTCATCTACTGATTCATGAATAGAGCTAATCTTCATATATATATATACCTCGCCGGACCGTTTTATTAAGTCACGTCCAGTCCCGTGTGAGCCGTCCTCGCAATCATCATTCTCCGGCTGCTCCTCCTCCATTCCCTCACCCGACTCGTTCAAAAATTCCGAGCCGTCTCCTTCTGCACGGGTGGTACCCTCTTCTTGTGCACGGGTGGTACCCTCTCCTATAATCTTCAACATCTCTTCTTCACCTTCTCTTCCGGCGCCGAAATCCATATCTGAAATCCATATAACATATAGATCAACAACATTTCGATCTATTCACTTTCTATTCATTTACTATTACTATTACTAAGAAACTAATCTAACTATAAGAAACTAAGAAACTTATCTAACTATAAGAAACTAATCTAAGAATAACTATAAGAATAACTATAAGAATAACTAAGAAACTAATCTAACTATAAGAAACTAACTAATAAACTAATCTAACTATAAGAAACTAATAAACTAATCTAACTATAAGAAACTAATATGAATAGCATTTCTATTTCTATTACTATTACTAATATGAATAGCATTTCTATTACTATTACTTATTTTTTAACATTAAATCTAACAATTTTTCTAACATATAAAATCTAACATAAAATCTAACAAATAGTAATTGCATTTACTATTACTATTACTAACTTATTTTCTAACTATTACTATTACTAACTTATTTTCTAACTATTACTATTACTAACTTATTTTCTAACTATTACTATTACTAACTTATTTTCTAACTATTACTATTACTAACTAACATACTAACTTATTTTCTAACTATTACTATTCATTTCTATTACTAATAGTAATATAGCATTTTACTAACTATTCATTTCTATTACTAATAGTAATATATAGCATTTTACTAACTATTTATTTCGATTACTAATAGTAATATAGCATATATCTAACCTAAATACTAATAGTAATATAGTATTTTACTAACATAAATACTAATAGTAATATAGCATTTTACTAACTATTCATTTCTATTACTAAGAGTAATATATATCATTTTACTAACTATTCATTTCTATTACTAATAGTAATATATAGCATTTTACTAACTATTCATTTCTATTACTACATTTTTCTAAAAATTTCTAACTACATTTTTCTAAAAATTTCTAACAAAAATTCTAATTTTTTTTTGCATGCAGGGCCGGCCGGCGGCGGTACCTGCGGGCGCGCGGTGGCGGCGGTACCTGCGGGCGACGCGGTGGCGGTGGCGCTCGGGAGTAGGGGCGGTGGCGGCGCGGCGGTCTCGGGAGGAGGGGCGGCGCCGGCGTGGCAAGCTTCGGGAGGAGGGGCGGCGGCCGGCCGGTCTCGGGAGGAGGGGCGGTGGCGGCGCGGCGGTCTCGGGAGGAGGCGTGGCGGCGCGGCGGCGCAGCGCGGCGGCACGGCGGAGCGACGGCGCGGCGGAGCGACGGCGGCGGCACGGCGGAGCGACGGCGGCGGCCCGAGATTTTAGCCGACCGCAACGATCGGCAATCTCTCTCCTCGCGCTCCCGAAAACTGCTATGTGTTGATGCAGTGGGGAAGAAGAAGGAGAGGCGGCGCTTTATATACCCCCCCCCTTTAGTCCCGGTTGGTGGCTTAAACCGGGACTAAAGGGGGGTCTTTAGTCCCGGTTGGTGCCTCCAACCGGGACTAAAGACCTTGGGCGGTTCGCGCGCCCAGATCCAGACCTTTAGTCCCGGTTGGTTAAACGAACCGGGACTAAAGGCGTAATAAATGCGCGCCAATGGCAGATTTTTTCAGATTTCATATGAAAATATGAATTTTGAATTTCAATTTGAATAACTTCTGCATATTTTAGAATTTGATAATACTTTGAATATGAAAGGTGTTTGAAATTGAATAACTAATTCAAAAATATTTTCTATTTTCAAAATCAATTATTCTAACTATTTAAACAATTAACTATTTTGCCATTTTCAATTAAAACAATATTGATTAAAATTCTTTTTGCATATTTTAGAATTTGATAATACTTTGAATATGAAAGGTGTTTGAAATTGAATAACTAATTCAAAATATTTTCTATTTTCAAAATCAATTATTCAAACTATTCAAACAATTAACTATTTTGCTATTTTCAATTAAAACAATATTTATTAAAAATCTTTTTGCATATTTTGGAATTAGATAAAACTTTGAATATAAAATGTGTTCGAATTTGAATAACTAACCCAAAATCATATATTTACATCAAAGTTTAATACATTATTACACATCACCAACATCCCCATCTAGTGTTGGGGTTTCCTTCTGCACCGTAACCATGGAGTATCTTCTTTGTTTAAGAGGAGGGTTGGGTCAGTGTTCACTCTGAAGGGCGGAATTTCATCAAACTTGTTATAATCTTCTGACATATCTGTCTTGTCCTCCACTCCCACGATGATTCTTTTCCCTGAGAGAACAATGTGTCGCTTTGGCTCATCGTGTGATGTATTCGTTTTCTTATCTTTTCTCTTTCTCGGTTTTGTAGACATGTCCTTCACATAGAAAACCTGAGCGACATCGTTGGCTAGGACGAATGGTTCATCCATGTACGCAAGATTGTTGATATCCACGGTGGTCATGCCGTACTTTTGGTCTACAACTACCCCGCCTCCTGTCAGCTTGACCCATTTGCACCGAAACAAAGGGACCTTAAAAGATGGTCCATAGTCAAGTTCCCATATCTCTTCAATGTAACCATAATATGTGTCCTTTGTCCCATTGTCATGTAATGCATCAAAGCGGACACCACTGTTTTGATTGGTGCTCTTTTTATCTTGGGCGACCGTGTAAAATATATTCCCATTTATCTCGTAACCCTGGAAAGTCAATATAGTTGAAGATGGTTTCTTGGCCAACATGGATAGCTCATATCCAATAGTGGCATCATTTATGAGAAGTGTTTGCAACCAACCACCAAAAGTCGCCATGTGCAACTTTGTAATCCAGGAGTTTGATTGCCCAGGGTTTTCCGAGCGTACAATATTCTTGTGTCGCTCCATATACGGCTCCACCAACGTGGAATTTCGTAGAACTGTGTAGTGTGCTTCACTCAAAGAATGTCCGTCCATACAGTATGCTGATTTCATTCCTAGCGTGCCTTTTCCACTTAGTCTCCCCTCATGCCGCGATTGAGGAAGACCAATCGGGTTCAGGTCAGGAACAAAGTCAACACAAAACTCAATGACCTCCTCTGTTAGATAGCCCTTGGAGATGCTTCCTTCTGGCCTAGCACGGTTATGCACGTATTTCTTTAAGACTCCCATGAACCTCTCAAAGGGGAACATATTGTGCAGAAATACTGGACCGAGAATGGTAATCTCTTCGACTAGGTGAACTAAGAGATGCGTCATAATATTGAAGAAGGACGGTGGGAACACCAACTCGAAGCTGACAAGACATTGAGCCACATCATTCTGTAACCGTTGTAGATCTTCTGGATTGATTACCTTCTGCGAAATTGCATTGAGGAATGCACATAGCTTCACAATCGGTACTCGAACATTTTCCGGTAGAATCCCCCTCAGTGCAACCGGAAGCAACTGCGTCATAAGCACGTGGCAGTCATGAGACTTTAGGTTTTGGAATTTTTTCTCGGCTATATTTATTATTCCCTTTATATTTGACGAGAATCCAGATGGGACCTTGATACTGCTCAGGCATTCAAAAAAGATTTCCTTCTCTTCTTTGGTAAGAGCGTAGCTCGCAGGACCCTTAGAATCCTCCGGATGCATGCCGTCTCTTCTTTTCATACGGTGCTGGTCCTCCCGTGCTTCTGGTGTATCTTTTGTCTTCCCATACAAGCCCAAGAATCCTAGTAGGTTCACGCAAACATTCTTCGTCACGTGCATCACGTCGATTGCAGAGCGGACCTCTAGGAATTTCCAATACTCAAGCTCCCAAAATATAGATTTCTTCTTCCACATGGGTGCATGTCCGCTAGCGTCATTCGGAACAGACAGACTGCCAGGACCCTTTCCAAAGATTACTTCTAAATCTTTGACCATATCAAATATATCATCACCAGTATGGCGTTTAGGCTTGCCTCGGACTTCTGCCTCGCCCTTGAAATGCTTGCCTTTTTTCTTCAATTGATGTTTGGGCGAAAGAAATCGACGATGCCCGAGATACACCACCTTCTTACTTTTATCCAAATATATACTATCGATCTCACCTAAACAGTGCGTGCATGCATTGTATCCCTTGTTTGTCTGTCCTGAAAGGTTACTAAGAGCAGGCCAATCATTGATGGTCACGAACAGCAACGCTCGTAGATCAAATTCCTCTTGTTTGTACTCATCCCACACACGAACACCTTCAGTCTGCCACAGCTGTAAAAGTTCATCAACTAATGGCCTTAGATACACATCAATGTCATTGCCGGGTTGCTTCGGGCCTTGGATAAGCACTGGCATCATAATAAACTTTCGCTTCATGCATAACCAAGGAGGAAGGTTATATATACATAGAGTCACGGGCCAGGTGCTATGACTGCAGCTCTGCTCCCCAAAAGGATTCATGCCATCTGTACTTAGACCAAACCTCAGGTTGCGTGCGTCTTCCGTAAACTCCGGAAAATCTCTGTCGATTTTTCTCCACTGCGACCCATCAGCGGGGTGTCTCAACATCTCGTCACTCTTACGGTCTTCTTTGTGCCACCTCAACAACTTGGCATGCTCTTTATTTCTGAACAAACGTTTCAACCGTGGTATTATAGGTGCATACCATATCACCTTGGCAGGAATCCTCTTCCTGGGGCGCTCGCCCTCAACATCACCAGGGTCATCTCGCCTGATCTTATACCGAAATGCACTGCACACCGGGCATGCATTCAAATTCTCATACTCACCACGGTAGAGAATACAGTCATTAATGCATGCATGTATCTTCTGCACCTCCAATCCTAGAGGGCAGACAATCTTCTTTGCTTCATACGTACTGGCGGGCAATTCGTTCTCCTTTGGAAGCATCTTCTTCATAATTTTCAGCAACTTCTCAAATCCCTTGTCAGATAAACCACTCTCTGCTTTCCATTGCAGCAATTCCAGCGTGCTTCCTAGCTTTTTCTGGCCATCTTCGCAATTTGGATACAAATCCTTTTTGTGATCATCTAACATGCGTTCCAACTTCTCCCTCTCCTTTTCACTTTCACAGTCAATCTGTGCATCAACAATGACCTGACCAAGATCATCAGCGGGCATATCTGATGCCCGTTCTTCACCTTCTTCTTCTTCATTATCTTCCATTGCGGTATCGGTGGTTTCAGGGAACTCAGGATAGTTGTCATCATTCTCTTCTTCATCGTTGTCTTCCATCATAACCCCTCTCTCCCCATGCTTAGTCCAACAATTATAGCCGGACATGAAACCGAACCGGAACAGGTGGATGTGAAGGGTCTTTGTGGAGGGGTAATCCTTCTCATTTCGACAACCTCCGCATGGACAACACATAAAACCATTCCGCTTGGTTGCCTCAGCCACCTTGAGAAAAGAATGCACGCCTTTAATGAAATCTCCAGAGCGTCGATCGGCGTACATCCATGCTCGGCTCATCTGCATTATATAAGTACATATCAAACGCAAATCAAATATACAATTTCTATTTCTATCTCTAATTTTAGTTTGATAAGTAAGAATAAGTTAACAAAACTTTAGTCCCGGCTGGTGGGTACTTCTATCGGTATTTCTATCTCTATTTCTATCGGTATTTCTATTGTTCTATCTCTATCTCTATTTCTATTTCTATGTTAGCTATGTCTACTTCTATTTTTATTTTTAATTCTAACATTTCTATTTCTAATAGCATTTCTATTTCTAATAAAATCTAACATAAATAAAACCTATATAGCATTTCTATTTTTACCTCTATCGGTATTTCTATCTCTATTTCTATCTCTATTTCTATCGGTATTTCTATTTTTCTATTTTTCTATCTCTATTTCTATTTTATTTATGTCTACTTCTATTTTTATTTTTAATTCTAACATTTCTATTTGTAATAGCATTTCTATTTCTAATAAAATCTAACATAAATAAAATCTATATAGCATTTCTATTTTTACCTCTATCGGTATTTCTATCGGTATTTCTATTTTTCTATCTCTATCTCTATTTCTATTTCTATGTTAGCTATGTCTACTTCTATTTTTATTTTTAATTCTAACATTTCTATTTCTAATAGCATTTCTATTTCTAATAAAATCTAACATAAATAAAATCAAATAAACATCTAATAAAATCTAACATAAATAAAATCTAATAGCTATGTCTATCTATATAGCATTTCTATTTTTACCTCTATCTATAAAATCTAATAAAATCTAACATAAATAAAATCAAATAAACATCTAATAATTGCTCCCATAAAAAAATCACAAATCTCTCTACTTCTAGAGCAATAAATGAGCTAAATTACCAATGAAAGACAAAAGCACAAAATTCCTCACCTTTTAGTCCACTTAGATTGAAGTGGGGACATCAATTTGTGACAAAAAATGGTGATCAAAGAGGATGAACTCGAGTTGCATGAAGAACACTGAGAGTGGAGAGTGGGAGTGCCTGGCTCGGGGAGGAAGAAGGAGCTGCTTTTATACAGGGAAGTCATTAGTCCCGGTTTGTAATACCAACCGGGACTAAAGGCTCACTCTTTAGTCCCGGTTGGTGTTACCATCCGGGACTAATGAGTCTGACAACGGTCGGATTCGACCCCAGAGTCATTAGTCCCGGTTCATATTACGAACCGGGACTATAGGTTTAAAACGAACCGGGACTAATGAGGTCTGCGGTCTGGCGGCCGAAAAAGCGGTGGGGCCCTGGGCATCAGTCCCGGTTCAGACAGCAACCGGGACTAATGCCCAGGAATATTAGGCCGGTTTTCTACTAGTGTTAGCATAGGCCAGCATTACATGAGATATGTTAGCAATAACAAACAACAAGCAAAACAAACCTACCCCATTTGGCATCTGTTGATATGGTTCCAACATGGCATTAACCTTTTTGTAGATTCTTTCATGTGCATATGTTCTCTTCTCCTCTCAGTTTGTACTTCTCTAAAGTTTCTGCATTTCTTTTGATAAATAAGGAGATTTGTTCAGGTTGACCCAAGGTTCGCCATAGTTCAGTCAAAAAATATATATGGCCTAATGCGAAATAAAATTTTACTTATATTCATATTTGTAACAGTAAACAAAGATATATGCTGTATCAATAGGTAAGTGTGGCATAGATTTTGCAATAGCATGCTAGTCACAAAAGATTTTTCATCTTCACGCAACAGAATATAAACTACTATTTAAAACCATGCATCTACTTACCATTTACTTAAAGGAATAGTTCTCGTTCCATTTGTTTTCCTGGAAGGAAAGTACACTGAAAAATGGGGTACAAATCATGAAAAAAAAAAACAACTGTAGTCTGGGAGAAAACTGAAAACTTATGGAAACAGCACTTGAGAAGTATTCTTCGGGATTTAGTAAGTATGCTTTGTACCAATTGGGACTAAACTATATGTCTAAATGGAACATACATCAACTGATTCTTCATTACGTAGTTATCTTTAAGCTAATGGAAATCTCCAACAATTTAGAACTGTGAATTCTATTGCTCATATGCAAGAAGACGACTACAGAATTCTGAAAGAAAAAATATGTGTTATAGTAATGTAGGTAAGAAAATAGCACTTGCATGTGCAATATTTGCTTCACAGATGAACAGTCAACGGAAGCCAAAAGTTTAACATAAAATTCTTGCCGGTCTCAATTAAAAAGCTCCATAACATCAGATTCGTGGTCGACGATGTCCAACAGGTCTTGACTACCTCACGCATAGGAGTAACATAAGATCAGCCCAGAGATAGGTAGGATAAGTTGAGTGAGTTACAAAAGATCAAGACTCAAAGCTTTAACCTGGAGATCAAAGTAAACAAACACAACCAGGTGGAGGAGATCATACCTCCAGCCGGTAAGACCTGGAGTCAGAGCGGACTCTGGCAACTGACAGGTGGACGACCCGGAGCTTCAAAGGGGACAGGACGTGGCACTCACGACCTCCAGCGCGGCTATGCCGAGCTCGATGACGACCGGATATCATGCGGTAGGATTGGGGCCGCCGGGCCGGAAGGGAGGAGCAGCTGATTCGCTCTAGCGTGGTGGGCACCAATCTGGGGTAATGGGGGGCGGGGGAGGGGTGAGGACGGGGCGAGGTGAAGGAGTGGCGGCGTGCCAGATTGTGGGACGTTTTGGGAAGGGGACGGGCGAGGTGGAGGAGGTCGGCGGCAGCGGTAGAGAAGAAAGAAATGGGCAAGATGGAGGTCAGTGGAGCGACAGTTTTCGCGTTATCCAGGTTTTCTCCACGGTCAAATGTCGGTATTGCTATGTTCCTGACTGTGGGTCCCAATCTTGGAGCAACCACAGCTCTCCAATTCTAGGGAGCTTGGAGCTTCTTCTTTTTTTGAGATAAGGGAGCTTGGAGCTCCTTAGGGATATAAGGTTAGTAAGGTATCAGAGTCATACCTCTTCCATATAAATAGGTACAAAATATATCAAGAAATGTGAAATGTGAGTTGGTGCTTTAGAGTAAAAGAACTTCTTTAAGGAAAATATGTAAAACATAGTGGAAACTATGATAAACCAAAATAATTGCAGTGGTCACTATAACCTTTTACTCCGTGACCAAAGATATGAAGATCTTCATCTCAGTACATGACATCACCATCTACTATTATATCCACTGTTGGCCAAAAATATGCAAATACGTAAAAGTGAGTGCAGCAACTGAAGCAAATAAAAGCTCTATGAGATAATGGCAGTTCCCTAAACGTATGGCTCAAGATTTCAATAGCATTGCTTGCTAACAAACACTACGGTACTACCAGCACTAAGTAAATTCAAAAGATATAAAATTCATATCAGAAAGCCAGCAAGCAGCATAATTATCGCTTTGGTGACAAAAAAAGTAGCTCTGGACATGTCCTCATCATCTCCTCATCGTTTGTACCTCTTTTGGTTGATGTATGTAGAGATTTAATAAAAGGCAGACAATATATATAGAACTTTCAAAATGGAAAAAATTAAGCTACTATATGTAGTGTACTTTCAAGAAAACTAAATAAGAGTATATATATGGTTGTTGCTGCAAGAAATTGGAGGTTCATTACATGATAATCCATTCAGCCACTTATACATGGCAACACCACGGGAAAGTTATCAAGCTTATTGACAAAAGCCAACAATATTACAAGAGAACAAGTTGGTCATCTATCTTGTTGATGAGTGGCCCTTGCCCTTAAACAGATCAAACACACCCTTCATCAATGCGTCCTATCCGACGAGCTCACACTTTCTGCAAACATAAATTTGTCACTGTGAATTCAAGGAGACACATGATACTATATTAAATTTCTAATTAGGTAGGCTTTTTTAAGCATAACTAGTTGCAACATTTGTATGGACATAGTACTAAAAGTTTGCTCGAGCGCATATTCTACCACAAACTGAGACTGAAATATAACTTCCAATTTAATTACACATTCAATACTGACCAATGTCGAAGTTGTTCTCAGATCACAAATAAAAATAAAAATAGATATACCTGGTGGATTGTAGAAACTCATGTATGGAAACAAAGCAGAATGTTTTCCTCTCTTTAATAGCTTCTTCCATTGTAGTGACTTGAGATTAATCTCGTAGATGCCAAGGTCCATGTTCAGGAAAACGATATCACTGCCCTCCACAGATCCAATCAATCTAGGCGTGAGAATTTGAACGGTAAGAAGCTCCTCGAGATTGACGACCCTACGTGGATTCCATGCCACGGCTATGTTGGAACCCATCTGCTTTGACCACAAGCAGAGGGTTAACCCTTCCACATAAGGCTGGACGTACGGGCCGAGCTTTTGGCTCGGCCCGAGCTTTTCTCGGCTCGGCTCGAGTTGGGCTCGGCCCGAGAAGAGAGTGGACCGAGTCGAGCCCAGTATTTCGGCCCGCAGCGAGCTTTTGGCTCGCCCAGCTCGGCTCGGGCCGGCCCGAAAGCTCGCTATGTTTTTTTCTGAATTAATTAGAATTGGGCCTCTTTGGGCCAGGAGGAGGCTACGACGACAGGATCTGGAGACGCTCGGTCGCTCGCTCGGTCTAGGTCACCCTCGCCCCGTCCCTGGAGACGCTCGGTCTCGGTCTCGCTCCAGCCGCCACGGCGCCACCCCACCGGTCGCTCGCTCCAGCCACCACTGCGCCACCCCCACCAGCCGTCCCCCCCAGCAGCGTCCCCCCAGCAGCCGTCCCCCCGTCGCAGTCGCAGCGCCACCCAGGAGCGCCAGCGGCCCCGTGCGCCGGCGGCCATGGAGAAGCAGAAGCCGATTGCTTCTCTGTATGGAGACCCACCGGTGAGGAAGACGAAGAAGCTGCCGGCCCGCGGCCGCCCCATGCCCAGCTCGGAGGAGGAGAACCCCAGCATTGCCTCCCTCAAGCGGCGGCACCCTCCTCCGCCTCGCCGTCTCCCTGCCCACATCGCTGCAGCCGGAGGTGCGGCTGGGCATGTCGAGGTCGACTCCGGCGTTCCGTCGTCATCAAAAGTGGTGGTGAGTGCCGTGCAATGAGTTATATCTTGTATGCAAATGTTGTTAGTTGTTATGCAGATGTGCAATAAGTTGAATGCAAAAAAATAGGTGCAAATGTGCAATGAGTTGTATGCAAATGTTGTTAGTTGTATGCAATGATTTAAATTGTTGTTTGCTTGTTGGAATAGGAAGAGGAGATTGATGATGAGGAAGAGGACAATGATCTTGTTGAGGAGGATAAAGATGAGATGTATGCTCCGGATGAGGATGATGAAGACAACAAGTATGACCATGATGATGAAATGTCCGAGGATGATGTTCTAGGTGGTTCTCATGCTAGTGAAGAAGAGACCGCAAGAATTGATATTAGTTCCGGGGAAGATGAAGCAAGAGTCAAAGGGAAGAAAAAAAGGAAGGAAACAAATGGCTCCGAGAATTCAAAGGCTTGGAAATATTTTGAGAAGGTGTTCATTGTTGATGAAGAAAACCCCGATGGACCTAAGGTGTTGAGGGCAAGGTGTCGCCATTGCTCTAAGGAATATATATACGTTCAAGGTTCAAGCACAACAACCCTTAACCGACATTGGAAAGGGAAATGCAAGATGTTGAATGCAAAGATTGCTAGGCAATTGATCCAAAGCCGTCTCGGTTTCAAGCCCGTCAATGGTAATGCAAACATTCCCGCATCAAGCCCGGGATATGTTGGTTTTGATCAAGCTATTGTGAAGGAACTCATTGCCAAGATGATAATGGTCCATGAGTATTCATTCCGAATGGTTGAACATGAGTGGTTCAACATTGTTTTGAAGTACTTGAATCCACTATATCAACCCATGGGAAGGAAGGCAATCCGAGCTGAGTGCATGAGGGTATACAAGAAAGAAAAGGAGAGGTTGAAAGTAGCACTCCAAGATGTGGACTACATTAGTCTCACTACAGATTTGTGGACTAGCAATCAGACCATAGCCTATATGTGTGTGGTGGCACACTATATAGATACAGATTGGAAGATGCAAACCCGTGTGCTTTCTTTCATGGAGCTAGACCCACCCCACTCTGGACATGTGATTGCGGATGCGGTTTGGGATTGTGTGACCGAATGGAAGATAGAGAACAAGGTGATATCGATCACACTAGACAATGCTTCAAACAATGATGTTGCTGTCAAAGACTTGAAGGCTAAATTTATTTTCCGGCGTTGCAAACAATTTGAGGAGGTTTATTTCCATGTCCGGTGTTGTGCACACATCGTCAACTTGGTGGTGCAAGATGGGACAGCATGTATGTCTACTTTGATAACAAATTTGAGGGAGACGGTGAAGTACTTCAAGAAGTCAACTAGTCGGTTGTTCAAGTTTGTTGAGATCTGCAGGGGTTTAGCTCTCACTATTGGTGCTCACTTGACCTTGGATGTCTGCACAAGGTGGAGTTCAACCTACAAGATGATAGCTACTGGCCGCCCATATAAGGAGGCATTGAAAGATTATGCCAAGTCGGATCTCAACTACAAGTGGGAGCCTTCAAGCGATGAATGGAAGTTGTATGAGCTTATTGAGCCAATGCTCTTCGCGTTTGCTCAAGTAACTACCGCCTTTTCAGCACAACAATATCCCACCGCAAACATATTCTACCGCCACATAGTGAGTATCAAGATTGAATTGAGAAAAGCCATTGCTCATAGGAATCCAACTTACAATGCTATGGGAGAAGCTATGATGGAGAAGTTCAACAAATATTGGGAGGAAAAGAACAATGTCATGGTGCTTGCTACTATTCTTGATCCAAGGTACAAGATGTTCTATATAGATTGGGCCTTCAAAGAACTATATGACTTGAACACGGCTTTAGATGAGATTGCCGATGTGCGAGTGGAGTTGGAAGAGCTCTTTGATAAGTTTGATACCGCAAATAAAGAGGCCGAGAAAACAGCCCACACACCATCTACTATTTGCACTACAAGTAGCTCAATGCCCGCATCGGATAATGCCTTCCAAGCCCACCGAAGAAACACCACACCAAGATCATCAAAGAGTGAACTAAGGAACTACTTAGAAGATCCACTTGAGGATCCGGATCCCAAATTCATCTTGCTTGAGTTTTGGAAAGTGAATTCACTTAGGTACCCCGTGTTGGCAAAGATGGCAAGGCGGTTCTTGACTATTCCCGCTAGTTCGGTGTCTTCGGAGTCCACTTTTAGCACCGGTGGAAGGGTGTTAGATGACTATCGGAGTTCTCTCAAACCGGCTATGGTGGAGGCATTGGTGTGTGGTGCAAGCTACATTAAAGGTGCTCATAGTGACTTGAATGTGACGGTATGATTTCTAACCCCTTCATACATATTCAACTCTCACATATTCAACTCTCACATATTCTAACTAACTTTCTCTAATTTAGGAGAAGGAGGAAGATGATGAGGAAAATGTGGAGACCATCAAGTTGCCTAAGAATGCGATGAATAACAACTATTGGTAAGTATATAGAACAAAAAATTGTGGAGACCATCACTTGTCATATGTGGAAAAAATGAACTAAGCCTACTATAATTTGTAGACTATCTTCTCATGTGGATGTTGCCATTTTGGATCATGGAGAATGGAGTGAGAATGGAGTTGGAGAATGGAGTTAGAGAATGGAGTTGCTACTATTTGAACTAGTGTTATTGAGTTGGAAACCTTGCAAGTGAATTCTATTTAATTTGATTTGTGTTGAACTTGGAACCTAATTTGTAACCGTATTGATGTGGACGTGTTGTGATTTGTGTTAAAGTACTCTATATGATTGTCTATTGTGTTTATGTTTTCTAGATTTCTCCATATGGATGTTTTCTGGGAATAACTTGCTCTGTAGTTCAGGTTCAGGCAACAACGTTACAGACTTACAGTACAGGCAAGGTTCATGTAGATTGTGCATGTTTGCAAACTTGCTCAGATTGTTGATTTTTTTCATGGAATTGAATTGTCTCTATGTTAATTGCAATGTACTATGTATTTTTTGGCAAATTATGAATACATATTTGCTTAATTTGATGCACAAAATCTTCAAAACGTGCATGTTCTGTGTCTGTACAGCTTTTGTTCTTTTTTTTTCCATCATGGCTCGCGAGCCTGGTCGAGTTGGACCGAGCCAGAGGGAAGCTCGAGCCGAGCCCAATTTTCCGGCTCGTTTGCAAAACGAGCCAGCCCGAGCCGAGCCCATTTGCAGCGAGCTAAATGCTGGCTCGCACCGAGCCCAGCCCGAGCTGGCTCGTGTCCAGCCTTACTTCCACATATGCAAACCCTAAACTGCCATCCTCCAACACCATGAGGAGAACGTCAGCAGATCGGCCAGTCTTCGCCGGCGGCACATCAATCAGCGACAGATAATTAGAGACCAAGTCATACTTGAGAATAGCTTTCTTGTCATGACCATCATCAGCATAATAATCATCATACGAAAGCATGAAGTAAAGCGCGTCTTGGATGAAGACAGGGGGCCTATCGACGATGAACAGATCATCCGTCCCAAGATTACGAGAGCACGGCTTGCTCCATTTGCTAACCTCCGGCTTGGACATGTGTGCGAATGCAACACAGCCACCATCAACATTGTTGTACAGACCAACGAAGGCAACCTGGAAGGGGCCGTCATGGCACGCGCGGTGGCTGCAGCCGGTGACATTGCAGAGCACCGCAGCCCCGCTGCTGTCGTAGTCTTCGGGCCCGATCAACAGCCTCCGGCGTCCAGTGACGGGGTCCCAAACGACGAGCGAAATGGGTATGACATTGTTATTGGCAAAGAGCACGCGGCCATGGCGGCAGTCCCATGCAACGTAGTCCTTGTGCCAGCCCCTCCAGTCCTCCACGCCGGGAACGCGCGCGCGGAATTCAGAGGTGGCGACGAACCACGGGAGGTCGTCTTCCTCCTCCTCATCCTCCTCCTCCTCCTCCGGGATGTGGTACGGATGGGGGGAATAAACGAAGCCCAGCATTCGTGGATCCCCATGGCGCTCGCGGTACAGGCCGCGGAAGCGAGTGCCGGTGAGGATGCCGAGCCAGTGCTTGCTGGCGAGGGAGGCGCGCACGAGGCACGCGGGCTGGTCGGGCGAGAGGCGTAGGAAGATCTCCTCGACGAGCTCGTCCGGCAGGGCCTGTGGCGGTGGCGGCGGCGGCATGGTCGGTGAAGGCTAGGGTTTTGGCATGGAAAGACTGAGATGTTTAAGTGGAGGAAAGGCCAGGGGAGGCGTGGGAGGCCGGAGGATGAACTCACTATGGTGGAGATCTGGAGAGGAGGCAGTACCGTCGGCGGAGGACGAGGCGGCTGAGGACGAGGCGGCGGAGGCGATGAGAGGGCGGCCGATTTTTCTTTCTCTGCGGGGAACGATCGACTCCGAGGAACTGATGTGTCGGGAAGGGACTATTTTGATGATGCGGGCGTCCGTCCAGCGGTCCAACCGGCCCAGGCCAGTTCTTTCGGTGGCGTACGTCACTAACTCATGATTAAAAATATATATTTTCTTTCTTTTCCCCCCTCTCGCGGCGATAAATTTACTAGAGAAAATATGGCATTAGTGATCTGATAGCAGAATAAACTCAATCCAAAACTCGTGCATTCCATTCCATCCATGTCCACGCTCCTACTATCTATACCCTTTCACTAGCT